>JACEFZ010024242.1:0-19350 GCA_014155875.1 Cepaea nemoralis | reverse complement strand
TTTTTCTTTTAAAACTTTTTCTTTTTTAATTTTTCCAAACCCGGGGCGGACAATATTAATTAATGGAAAATAACATATAAACGTACATTTTTATCATTAGAATCTACTCCATTTTTTTTTTTTTTGGTTGATAGTAAAAATTTAAAAGAATGCACGCTGATACAAAATTCTATATAAAAATTAATTCAATTCAGTTCAATATTTACTGGGGGGGGGGGGGGATAAAATGAGGATGGGGCGGTGTTGGGGAGGGGCATTTGGTCTCGTTCAACCTGCTTCTCTAGCGTTGTTTATAATTAAGTTCGGTTTTTCTTTGCATGGTGAGTTTTAATATTCTTTTCTTTCTTGTTTTTTTTTTCTCTCTCTCTCTTTTGGGTTTGTCCTAAACAAGACTGGTTATATTTTCTCCTCTTTGCTCTTCGGGTTCGGTTAAGTCTTATGGGACTCTCGCTAACTGGCATTTTCATTATTGTGTTGAATTGGTTGTGATGAGGACTGGCTCTGAGGACGACCTGCTAGAATCAGTGGCCTCCCATTTGTTCATTGCTTTCTTTAAAAGGACTGGCCTTTAACTATGTTAGTCCTCAGAAGGACTGATAGTCAACTCATTTAGTCCTCATGTGGACTGGTATAGTCCTCACAGGAATTGGCCACTTTGTTAAAGGTTTAAATTAATCTGTTGAAAAGTCTTTCCCGGCCATAGAGAGAATAACAGAGTCCCTGGGAATTTCGATGTATGAAGCTCATAGACGGGCACTCTCCCGCTGTTTATACTTCACTTCGTCACCACAAGGTGCAAGAGGAACGAGCTGAGATGAAAAGTCCTTCTATTTTCAGTCGTAGCCTGGGTAGCAAGTTATATTAACAAAAACAATAGGTAGAAAGTGACTTGCCTATTTGGAGCACAGGATCATGTTATATATGGCGACTATGTAAAGGAGTCGTACATTTATAAAAATGATGACGACATCCCAGAAAGTTGAGAAAGAATCATTATCATTGTGTGTCTTACCTACTGCAATAGGCGTTCATGTCTCTCCACAGATCTTGGTCCTTGGTGATCTGCATAAACTCTGATCTTGAACACCTCCAAGCCACCATCTCATTCTAACATCATTTCTCGCACTCTGACTTTGCTTCTTTCCCCACTGTTATTTCCAATCGCCACGATGTTTTCGAGTGCCGCTCTTCTCATTAAATGACCAACAACGCTGTTGGTCTCTTTCTTATCGCTGTATATTCTGTGTCACTTCTATTATCCTCTTCCAGATAATCATTGTTTTTTCCGACGGTCCAAGGCATATCATTACATTCGTCGCTGGAACCACATCTCTTTTTTTCCCAAGGTATTCACAACATTTGTCTCTGGAACCACATCGCTATTGTTTCCAGCTCTTCATATGGCCATCCACGTTTGGCAATTTACTGCCATACAGCAAAACAGGTTCTACAAAACACTTCAGTACTCTCTTTCTGCCATAGATCATAGTGATGTTTTGCAAAAGAATCTTTTCATTTTCTGAAATAAATCTTTTGCTTGACATACTCTACTGTATACCCCTGTTACGGTTCTTTCATCAATTGTTATGATTTATCGCTGTTATTTAAATTTATCAGATTGGTTGAGCTCTTCTACTGTTATGTTACATTATGGTGGTTATCTTTTCTTTGATATAACCACTGTGTCTGTATGTTTGTTTTTTTAATATTAAAGAAGAAGAAGAAGAAGAAGAAGAAGAAGAAGAAGAAGAAGAAGAAGAAGAAGAAGAAGAAGAAGAAGAAGAGGAAGAAGAAGAAGAAGAAGAAGAAGAAGAAGAAGAAGAAGAAGAAGAAGAAGAAGAAGAAGAAGAAGAAGAAGAAGAAGCAGAAGAAGAAGAAGAAGAAGAAGAAGAAGAAGAAGAAGAAGAAGAAGAAGAAGAAGAAGAAGAAGAAGAAGAAGAAGAAGAAGACAACTAAAGATGAAGGCGATATGAGTGCATTATTTGTTATGTATACCCAGGAGTACCTGCTCTATAGCTAAGGAGTTACGGACGCAATTCATAATCCCGCATATCGTGTTAGAAACACAGCTGCTGACAATTTGGCAGCAGACAATGCTTTGGTTTTCATACAATGGCATGAGTGCCGGTCGTTCAGAAAGCAGTGGCAAACTATTGGACGTAAACTTGTCTAGAGATCAAAAACAACCCAAAATGTTGGTGTTGACTGCGACGTCCTGTAAACGATATGCAATTCACTTTCTCACCTGGAACTGGATCACCCGCTAATGTCCAGGATACGACACGATGAGTAAAAATGAGTTTACCTCAGTTTACCCTCATCGTTCCGCTTAAACGGGAAAATAGTGCAGCTGGCAGAAATAAACCCCAGGCAAAGCAAAATAATTGTCATGCACCTTCATGCTGAAAATATGGCTGCTGTCTGTAGACATGCAAGTAAATCGGGTCACCTGTTGTTTTCCACTAACATTGAGCGAACCGCCGCTGTGAACAGACAGGTAGCCACATGTAGCAACCGCAGGAATTAATGAGCAGAAGCGAATAAAACGATTCGCTACCTGCCACAGGTTGTACAGTTTTCGCATCATTGCAAGTTGTGTGCATAGGCAACAGTGCAGGCAATCCCATATGCTGATACGGCGTTACGGTACGAAATTCATTTCGTTTCACATCAGCTAGGTAAGGTTTAAACATGGAGTAATGAACTGTCCTGTGGAATACGCCTTCACCCGACACGAGGACAATTCGTGTATGCATACAGCAAGTCAGTGCATAATATAATCATCATGTACCTTGCCGATAAGTGTGGCTGATTATGGTTTGACAATTCACACTATTATCAGATTATTCTATCAGGCCTGCGTTCTTTTCCTATTGACCTCATCTGGCCAAGACATCTGCGTATTTATCCTCTATCGTTCCCATCAATTTCGCCAGTTGTCACCAAGTTTCAATTTTTTTTCTCCTTATCACGTGCCAAAACATCTTGGCTGTCTCGGTCTAATTTCTCGAATCAATTTACGGTTTTCGTGTGTTGTTTATCGTGAAGAACTGTCTCATTCGTTTGTTCTTGCCTGGTATTCTTTGCATACACCGCAGAAATTACATTTCCACAGTCGTTAGATGTTTCTTAGCTTGTCTGCTTATTGTCGATATTGTATATGGCATACAGCAGTAAAGATTGTAAATACCACGTTCTGCGTATTGTCCATATTTTACATGTATACAACAGTAAAGATTGTAAATATCACGTTCTGTTTATTGTCCATATTTTACATGGCATACCGCAGTAAAGACTTTAAATATCACGTCTACACTCTGTTTGTCACTGTCGTTGAAAGCTTTTTATAGATGAGTATGTTTTCCCTTTGCAAAAAGACTATCTTTGCCGGGATGATTCTTCTTCTAATCTCTAACTGGCATTTTCCATCAGATGTTATGACTGTTCTGAGGTTGTTGTACTGATTCACCCGTATCAAAATGTCCCCATTTTCCTGGATGTTACACGGTTACATTGAAGATGCCCATAATTTCTATTTTCTTACAATTTACTTTTAACCCTAGTTGCTCACTGTGCACAACAATTATGCCATCTACACCCTGAAGATCGTGCAATGAATTCTATATTATCTGCATATCTTGTACTGTCGATACTATGTCCTCCGATGGAGAATGCTCTCATATCTTCTATATTTGTCATAATATTTTAAATTTATAAGAAGAAAATAAAACAGCCAGGGAGATGTTTTTATTTGCACTTTCTCCCTTTGAACTCAAGCGTAGTCCATACACTTGCTACTACTTATATTGTACTGGACTGATTTTTGAGTTTGCGTGAGTTTTACCTATTACTAGTGTAATTACGACCTCTGAGGTATTTGTAATTTACATCCCCAAGTTAAGGACGAGAAGTCAACATTTTAGTCCAACTACCGGTGCAGGTATTGAACTCGCAGTCTCGGCAGATTTAGGAACAGGCGCTCTTATACTTTCATCCCTGTCGCACGCCTCTCTTGGTTGTCTGGTAATGATCTAATTCACTATCATTTTTTTTTAACTACAGCTTACTGTTTCCATCCATCCATCCATCATGTGCCATGCCGGTAAGCGTGGGCGGTCATGTTCTGCCATCTCACTCGATCACCAGAGTCGTGGATCAGTTCCGTGTTTCTGTCTCGACCATGCCACAAGGCCAAGCCATCCAGATACTTGTTTCTAGGTCTTCCCCTTGGTCTGTTTCCCTCGATCTTACCAGTTGTCACCAAGTTCTCCAAATCCATTTCTTCTCATAACATGTCCAAAAAATTGTGACTGTCTACGTCTAATGTCTCTGATCAGTTTACGATCTTCATTTGTTTCTTGAAGGACTTGTTCATTGGTCTTTCTGGCTGTCCATGGTATTCTTTGCATTTTCCTCAGAAACCACATTTCTACAGCCATCAGATGTTTTTCAGCCTGGCTGCTCATTGTCCAAGCTTCACATCCATATAAAAGTACAGGTTCTATGTAGCACCTCAACACTCTTTTTCTCGTTTCAATTGACATCTTTTTATTGGTCAGTATGTTTTTCATCTTGCTAAAGGCTACTTTTGCCATGGCGATTCTTGTTCTAATCTCTTCAAGGCATCTCCCATCAGATGTTATTACTGTTCCGAGATAATTGTACCTATTCACTTGTTGAAGAATATTCCCATTTACTTGTATATTACACTGTGGTATTTCGTTCTTCCTAGTGACGACCATAATCTGTGTCTTTTTACAATTTAATTCTAACCCTAGTTGTTCACTGTGTGTAACAATCGCATCTACTAAATTTTGCAGGTCCTGTTCATTGTCTGCAATCAAGACTGTATCAGTCTGCATATCTAATGTTATTGATGCATCGTCCCCCAATGTTGATTCCTTCCATATCTTCAATATTTCTGAAAATATTTTCACTGTACAGGGAAAACAGATCTGGAGACATTACACATCCCTGTCTCACACCTCTCTTAATAGGCTGATATTGGCTTATTTCATTATCAACTCTTATGGCAGCTTGTTACTGTTTCCAATATATGTTATTTACAAGTCTAATGGCCTTTCCCTCCTACCAACTTGGAGACCTGCTAGCATCGTTATCTGTGGCATCATAGCTCACTAAGCTGCTGTAAAGAAGGTTGTGTTCAGAGACGGTGGAAAGAACGCAGGCAATGAATTACCTGGGGATACGGTTTGATCGAAGCCTTGCTTATAATGTGCACATAGACCAGGTGATAACAAAGGCCAAGCGGGGTTTGGCAGCGATGCGGGTGATGGCGGCAGCAAACTGTGAGCAGCGCCATCTATGTCTTCTGTATGAGGGGCTGGTCATGTCTGTTTTGGAGTATACAATGGCAATCCTGACTGTCAGCCATAAGCAGATAGAAAGGATGGAAAGGATACAGAATGAAGCTATGCGCATTATTCTTGGATGTACATGGAGATACAGCATGCAGGGCGATGCGCTACCTTCTTGATTTTCCAACCATTGAAGAGAGAATGCAAGTTTGCAGGGCACGTGCCTACCTCAGAATTAACGCAAAACACACAGCATCCACTGCATAGTGAAATTAGGAAGGTGAAGGGCAGCAGGTTAAAAAGAGGACGGTCGTGGATGGGTCAAGCCGAGGACATTCTTCAACAGGTGTGTTCACTTGAGGACTTAGAACCTGGCGAGGAGTGGGTGCAAGTGCCAACAGACTTCTGCACATCCTTTTCAGTTTGCATCCAACTAGATAGAAAATGCAGACAAGAAAATCCGGCTGCTGTTGAGGCTGAAGTACAAGCGTTGATTTTCGAGAATTCGCTAGACAGTGACGCGGTCATCTACACAGATGGGTCAGTCGTCCGACATGTGAGAAGCTCATGGGCCTTTACAGCTCGGGCCGGAGGGAGAATTGTGAAGGAGGACTCTGGTGCTTTCACTGAAACCACAAGTAGCCTGACCATGGAAGTCATGGCAGTAAGTAAAGCAATAACATGGCTCGAGACACAGACATTCACTAGGGCTTGTTTCCTTAGCGACTCAATGAACATGATCAAGAGGATAGAGGAGGGGTCGATCCGAAGAGAATGGTTGCTGCCTCTGAAGCGGTCTCGGCTGGCAAATATTAGTTTCATCTTCGTGCCAGGGCATGCGGGAGTACAAGGAAATGAGCGGGCTGACAAGCTCGCAGGTGAGGCTACTGTTGAGGGCGGACGCGCCATGGACCAGGCTGACATTCTGAATGCTCTACGAGAAGTGAGACTTTTGCAAGAACCAAGTGATGACTGTGAATCTACAACAATGGCCAGACTGCGAGAGTAGCAAATTAAAAGAGGGGTGGCCAAGCAAGAACACTACGCAGGAAGCCAAAGAAGATTGATAAACCAACACAGAACTGGCGTCGTTAGCCGCTACACGCTGCGGGATTTGCTGAGGAGGGGATCCGAGCACTTATGGACTGAATGGTCCGATGTGCAACGAGGATGATCTGTCGACTAACTAACTAACTAAAGAAGGTTGTCTGCCTTTGCTTTCCATCTTGACAGGGACCAAACTGGTTGGTGACTGTAGCTATTATTTCTATATAAATATTCTAAGCCTAACATCGCGAAATTAAAACCGAAATAAAATTTTATGTCACCTGCTGTTACATGCATCAGCACGAAGATGGACATTTGACGAGAGCAACGTTCTACAAAGAAACTGCTGTATGATGATATGCATTAGTTTTCCTAATGTATGTATGTCTATGCAGGAAAGAGCATGTCAGATCTTAGTTACATATGACTCAGCTACCGTATAACAGTAGCCTGCTTTCTTTTAGCTCAGAATGTTGAGCCGTTCTCACCAAACCCGACACTCTACATTGCGTCAACGGCTTCAGGTGGAGTAGCGCAATTGGGAGGGTACAAGCCTTACCGTAGGGTGATGAAATACAACCAGACTAAATGTCATGACATGGCAGACCAGACCTTAAGTCTTGGTCGGCAGCTGGTCTAGGATAGAAGCTGCAACAGGCTACGATTAGGGCATTGTTTTGCTGATCTGCAGTATCTGCAGCTTGTCTTATTCCAGATGTATTGGTGCTACCTTTCCTCCAGAGTAAACCAGGCAGACAGAGAAAGGTATCTTGCTGAATGGGCAACACATAGTTTCTAAATTCAGCCCAGACTTTGTCCTGTGGAGAGGTATAACTCCATTTTACAAACTATCATCAGTCAAGACGGCAAGGTACCAGAGTGTGTGTATATAAGAATACCCGCAGACAGAAATGCGTACTTTTCCCGAAACGTCGCGAATGTTAATTATTTCGTTGTGACTATTATCGTGTTATTTATACGCCTTGAAAGTCTGCGTTTTGGTACTACTTTAAGAAGTCTCTCAAACGCGACAATCACTAAACCACAAATCCGTTTCAAACTAATTAGTAATTATTCACGAATCGCTTCTAAGACATTGTGCTGCAGGCATCGTGATATCCAACCACACAACGGAATTGCCGTGTCCTATGACTGCCGGGAAGCTGGCCTTGTTGCTTCCGTTTGCCTCTGGAGAAGATCATTATTATTATTAACAGTTTAGGTAGGAAATAACAGTCATGGTGAGAGACACGGTATTACAACGGCTAGCACTCATGCCTACACTCGTCAAGCGTTCGAATCCTCTTTCGAGTTGGACAGACGGACAAATGTTGGGCTAGGAAGTCACAAATGAACAAATAAAAATAAATACAAGTTTTTTGTTTTTTTGGATTAATCTTAGTGTTAGGAAACAAACTGTATAGTGGAATTAACAGTAATACGGAGAGCCACAGTGGTCTAGTGGCTAGTGCTCTTGTCTGCCTTTGTCATGCGTTCAAATCCCTCTCTAGTGGGCATTTTAATATATTTGACTTGGAACTCCCAGGTCGACCCAACACAAAACGGTTACCAGAAAATGTTCTGGGCAGTAAAGGCGACCAGCTTGATACTAACTACATCACCCACCCATTGCAGAACCGATCTATCGAAATATGGCGCTGGCACCATATACCCATTATACCACATGTCAAGAGCAGGGGACCCTTACATTTACTTTACCGTGATCTCACTCCAGCATTCATGGTTCTGTCTGGTTGTGGTCCTGTCCATCTGTACAATTATTTTCTGACTGAAATAGTTTTCTTCTTTGTAAATTTGCCTTCCATCTTAATGGTGTTTCAACATGCGTTAGGCCGTTTTTGTTTTCACAAAATATCGTCTTTTTCTAATTTGGGTTCCATTCAGTAATGCTCTGTTCACTCCACGTTTTGTTGAGAGAGTGTCATCTTATGACCATGTGAAATTAGTTTCTATTAAATTACAGCATAATTATCATCACGGTTCATTTCGGGCTGCGCGGACGAAAACTTTCCTACACAGCGAATTGTCTTCTGTGTTCTGGATACGTCTGACCTCGAATTGGCTTCCCTTTCACTGTACCTGTCTATCTAGCCTATTCTCTCTATGTCAGCCACGGGTTCTGACAGTGTCAGTCTTTCCGGTTGTCAAAAATGTTGTATAGATCTCTTACAGTAATGTGAGAAAAACGAAACTTGTCTTGTCATCGTCGTCATCGTCGTCATCGTCCATCGTCATCATCATCATCATCATCATCATCATCATCATCATCATCATCATCATCATCATCATCATCATCATCATCATTGCAGTCATCACCAACAGTGCAGTCATAATCATTGTCGTCATCATCAACATCATCATTATCATCATCAGCATCATCATCGTCATTATCATCATCATCATCATCATCATCATCATCATCATTTTCATAATCATCATCATAATAATTGTCATCATCATGTCACCTACCAAATGGCATAGGCTGTTTGAACCTCGATCCCTGGTGTTCTGTATCAAAGATGCCATTCCTCCATGCCACCGACTTAAGCCACCCAGCATCGTACCTCTCGGAACGCCTCTTCTTCTACCAACACGGACATAGGACATGTAAACCACCAGGGGCATTACAACGCATGCAACAGACGATCTACTGAAGAACCTGGAGTCTTTTTCTAGTGAGCTGTGACGAGATTGACGTTTAGTGAAGGTCTTGCTCTCTGATGATGCTGATGATTTCTAGTTTTGCCTGATGTAAACAAAAACATTCTGTTGTTTCTTTTAATCCTTTAGCATGGGCAGTAATTTTACTTAGTGTATTTTTTTCAAGTTCTTTTATTATTGCACGCTCAGTGGTCAAGTGACCAAACCACCTGCCTCGCCCTACGGATGCCGTTTTCAAATCGATTATTTGGCTGATGGGTGCAATAGTTTTGGAGACTCCGTTGGTTCAATGCCGGGGCTACGGAGTTTGTGCCCTGTGCGACGATTTCGACAGACCACTTCACTCTGCTCAAGTAGATATAGCCTATGGGATAAAACCTGCCAGAAATAGAGTAGAACCTATTGCCTTTAAGATCTGGAGAACGTGGATGCATACATAAACTCTGCTGTAGATATCCTACGGTAGATTAACTCTAAGTCACAATGATGTGCTAAATACGGCAAGGATTCGAAGGCAAGAATGTAAGGCTCACACAGTCTAGTATTACTTGAGTGGTTAGTGAATTCTCTGTAAACTAGTTTTGCCTTATACACCCGATGCTCTGCGTTCAGGTCGTCTGAGCCATGAAAAGTGCTTGCTGCCCCTATCAGCGTGACGTTGGTATAGGAAACTTCTCACCCAACCCGGTACCAGAGTGCGGCCGTCACAGGTACGGACCTTCCAGAGCTCCCCTTCACCCTCCCCAAGTTCAGAAGTCAGTAGAGCGTGGAAGGCCTGCGGTGAGACATATTAGGACGTAACCACGCCGATTCATCAAATAAACACAGACTGGTTGAGAATCGGGTTTAATTTCTTATTTCTTCAACCAGCTCTGTATGTATTTCATTGACATCAAACTCAAACTCAGTTTCCCTGGAGACACAGGCTATTATTATTTTGGAATGCTGTGGTTTCTTAGTATAAAAATTTGCCACGGCAGTGTCGATAGGACTGATATACTCTTACTGATATCTAACTAAAGTCATTTTAAATTTCTGTTAACTGCGCACATAGTTAGTTGTATTTTAGTTTTCTACAGGGTATGTTAGACAGCTCCTCACTAACCCTCGTTACTCGCCGATGTTTTTTTTTTTTTTGGGGGGGGGGGGGGGGGGGGGGGGGGGGGGGGTTCGAAAATCTTTACAGGACATCGCTGTCAACATCAGCATATTTCAGCTGATTGTTGATTTCTTGGAAAGATTACGCTCAGTAGTTTGCCATTGCGTTCTGAGCGACCGCCTCACATACCCTGTAAGTTACCGACCCGGAGAGAACCGCTACCGATTCTCGCGCAACGTCACGTTACTCACGAGAGTATAGGGAATTACAAAGAAAGTCATGTAATCCCTATACCAGTGAGACCGGCACTCGCCGATTATAACATGTAAATAAACTCTAACATTAAATTAGTATTGCTATAAGGATCTGTGCGATAAAAATTGTTATAAAGTACAAACATTCATTAGCTGGTGTGTGTGCAGAATAGGGGGACTAAAATAGTATGAGAGAATCATTAAAGCGGAGCTTATGCGGAGGACTAGACAGATTCCAGGGAATCATGAGGTGAGTTCAAGACGCTGACGTTGGAGAGAACAAATATTAAGAAAACCTGCTAATTGTAGAACTAGAAAATCCTTTCACTCGAACCTCATGGGCAAACAAATAGAAGGACGCCTAAAAGACAGGGAGAAGAGAATTAGAGATGAATAATAGTTGAGGACATTGAGTGAACTGCGGGGAATAGCAACAGAAGGGAAGGCTCGGTGTGATTTTGTTTTAAGGGCATATGCTTGAATAATGGATACAGGCCAGAAGAAGAAGAAGGATCATCATCACCATCACAATCATCATCATCATCATCATCATCATCATCATCATCATCATCAGCAGCAGCAGCAGCAGCAGCAGAAGAAGAAGAAGAAGAAGAAGAAGAAGAAGAAGAAGAAGAAGAAGAAGAAGAAGAAGAAGAAGAAGAAGAAGAAGAAGAAGAAGAAGAAGAAGAAGAAGAAGAAGAAGAAGAAGAAAAGAAGAAGAAGAAGAAGAAGAAGAAGAAGAAGAAGAAGAAGAAGAAGAAGAAGAAGAAGAAGAAGAAGAAGAAGAAGAAGAAGAAGAAGAAAGAAGAAGAAGAAAGAAGAAGAAGAAGAAGAGGAAGAAGAAACTGAAGGAGAAGAAGAAGTCTAGGGATGCGATACAATTATCTAAGCTGTCAGAGACTAGCAGGAGATCGTGATGGACTATCAGTTCTGCTTAAACAGTCTACAGTACTTCATGATGATCACACATCAAATCATTTGCAGAATTTGACTTATATTATATTGCACCGGAAAACAACTATGAATTCTGCCAGTTCCTATGCATCATGCACTTTCGTGCCCAGAGTGTAAGTTTCCTGTCTCCTGAGTTGTGTTTCTTCTTTATGATACCGTACCTTCTGTGATATAAATATCTTGCGTCCTCACACATTTATAGGGCTTGACTCCTTTGTTACCAAGCCTTATAATAAAATGCTCTAGATTTAGTCTGGATGACGTCATAATTTATATGACCTTTGTTTAAATTAAGCCTAATGATTGGTCGAGTACCCGGCCAAGACATTACCGCTTAAATTGGCAAGGCGTTAGTAGACACATGTAGTCTGGAACGTTCTAACATCAAGCCGCCTCCCGTTAGGGAGGGCATTTAGCCCAAACAATTCGCTCTCTAGGGCCTAGGTACGTTAGTAAACTCATTGTCTTTTGGAAAGGTACATGTATCATTGTGTTTAAATATGAATTGTGAACTAATTAGAGCAACAACTCATGTGAAAAGATGGCCTGAGTAATTGTTTTCCACTGAGTGGACATGTTTGTCTCACTGCCGATTTTTCCTATACTTACAGTTTCAATTCCTATGTGTAACTTATTATATGCGTTGTGAAGCTATCTCACTATCAATGTATATCAATCTGCTAATATTCTATGTGTTGTGGAGTATTGGCTCTAAGTGCATTTCGTGAACCATGTCTCTATGCGGAATAATAGTAAGTACTATTATTATGGACCTAAGTTCATGTTGGAGAAATAGTTTTGCTAACCTGTAAGTTGAGCTATTGTGCCTTTACGGTACTTCTTCTTGTTTACATCTTAGTAACCACACAATATGTGTGATGGACATGTACTCCTTTCATAAATATGCAAATTTGCAAAAGAGTTGCCATGTTTGGTGAGTCTTAAGGAGTGAATTGTTTTCCCCTTGTATCTGTGGTAAATTTCCCTGATCACATTGCCTTATAAAAAGTGAGTGAGAATGTCAATTCATCCCATCTGGGATTCCCTAGACAAACTTAGCAAATATTCTGATATATAAATTCTACATCCCACACCTTCCACCACTGACCTTTCTCAGCTACTGTGGCGGTTAATGTGGTCTCAGTGTCAGGGGAATGACAATGTTGTTTATGAGCCAGCTATCTTCATATTCAGATCTGGTAAAATTCCTGTATTTTTCTCTTTGATCCTTGCTATTCTAAGAAATTCTCTAGAACATTTAAGCTCCTAGTGATTTTAGCACTGTTATTGTGAAACTGTCTATGATTGGCATCCGTATGATCCCACGGGGAAGAATGGCGGTCTGAACATGTTTACTCTGATTTGTTTACCAGTGCTTTGCCATAGGGTTTCAATACTGTTTAATTGCTACTTTGCTATGACTTGGACAGTGTATTGCTTTTCTGATCCGGCAACTTCTGCAGCTTGACTTGTTCCAGATTGTACCTTTCCTCTGGAGTAAACTTGGCAGGCCGAGAGATGGATCATGCTGTGTGGGAAACACATGGTCTCTACAATTCAACCCAGGCTTTGTGCTATGGGGAGGTATAACTCCATCATCTGGTCTTATTGCCATGGGTTGTAGTTATTATGCCTTTTCTGAAGCACAATATAACAAACTATCATCGTCAAGACGGCAATCTGCCAGTGTACTGTGTTTCCCCGAAATTAACACATACCCAAATAATAAGCCCTAGCACGATTTTTCATGATGCATTTAATCTAAGCCCTACTCCAATCTAAGCCCTAGTGAAGATCGTCAGCTAGAATGAGAGACTTGTTACCGGGATATGGAGAGTTATGACGATGTTCCAGAAGAAGATGACATTTGAATAAATTTTCGGTTTGTTGTACATGAATAAATGTATATTTTTGTATCTGAAAAAAAAAGAGTCAGCCCCCGAAAATAAGCCCTAGTGCATCTTTTGAAGCAAAAATTAATATAAGACCCGGTCTTATTTTCAGAGAAACACGTCAATGTGCAATGACTGGTCTCATCTTGACTTGTTTTTAGCAGTCACCAATGTTGAATTCTTGGGTCAACAAAGTTCGTGACGTTTTCAATTTCTTCTGTCTTGATAGAACTTGTAGACATGTGGCTTTGTCTGTGGATATTATCTGTATGTTCCTGTTTATTTTAAAAGAAATGTATTGATCAACATTGTCTCTTTTTTTTTTTTTGCTTATCCCTTACAGGATATTGCAGTCGACATCAACATTTTTCAGCTGCTGTTGATGTACTAGGCAAGATTACTCTCAGTAGTTTGCCACTGCTTTCTGAGCGACTTGCTCACATAACCCGTAAGTTACCAACGCGGCGAGAACTGCTACCGATTCTCGCGCAGGTTACGTTACGAGTATGGCGAAAGACGTTAACACCTGGGCCAGGGAAACCAGATCTTTTACCAGACATAATTAACTGGTTTTATAAAGTAACAAGCTAACTAAAAATTGTAAGTTTGTGAGCACAGTTTGGAAAAATCGCACACAACCAGTCCCTTTTCAGGTAAATACACATTTACTTGGACCTAATAGCTGCCTAAGCAAATTGAAAGAAAAAGAAGTCGACTGCAGGTAAAATTAATAGCATAACCATTTGAACGTTAGTTGACTTGGAAAAAGAGAAGCGCGCTACAGGTAGCAACATAATATTATCAAGTACCTTTCATCTGGATCAAGGGTGCTGGTTGCGTCGACATGCTAACGTCATTACCGCTTTCACTGCTTAATCATTTAAAGGTCTGGATGAATATATTCTTTGGATTCCCAAACTGGCACCGGAATGGCGTGGGTTCACATACACGCTCTACGGTATTTCAAATTTCTGGAAGAAATGTGTGCTGCCATTAACTTCATTTCTGTTGTAGATTCCGGGTTTCCGGCATGTATATAGTAACCTTAGAATGAGTGTCAGCGTGTTTTCTGGATAGAAAGCGTGCTTATGGGGTTACTGTAATATGGAGTTAATGTTATAGTAATGTTCCAGCGTTATTGTATTCCATTTCTTCAGTATAATGTTAAGGTGGTCACAGCAGCATCATGGGGAAATGAAAGGCTGAGAGACTTCCTAAGGCCGCAGATAAGAACCGACATCACAGTACTCGGAATATTTCAATACGCGTTCGGTCCTCATCTTCACCAACCAGATAAGAGCCTCATTACTAAGATACCAGTTGTAATCTGATTACTTGTCAGTCTGGCCTTCTCTCGGATCACGGGGTGTCGACCAGATTCTCTGAACACCACCTGCCAACCATTCTCTCCAGACAATGATGGTGTATCTGTTCTTCCACACCATACACATGATCCACAACGGCCAGGCCCACATGTGCCTTATCGTGCGTAATTAGCCAACCCACAGACACAGTAAACTTTCCCATCTTCTGATTTCCCAAGACACCAGCATGCATTGGAGAAAAGATCCACCGGATGCTTCTTATCTTTCATTTTTTCTTAAAAA
Source organism: Cepaea nemoralis (assembly GCA_014155875.1). Taxonomy (NCBI): domain Eukaryota; kingdom Metazoa; phylum Mollusca; class Gastropoda; order Stylommatophora; family Helicidae; genus Cepaea; species Cepaea nemoralis. Next base: position 4,497 of record JACEFZ010024242.1, on the reverse strand, counting down.
TTCAATCATGCCACTCTTCACGCAGCATGTCTGTCTTTACCCCTCTCATCATACTCTGTGAGTCCGTACTTTGCAGTATGAAAATAATCCAGTAGATTATCAGAAACAATACCAGGAAAAGTTGACTAAACAGATAGGCAAAGCGAATAATGGGTCGAACTCTTTTTAATGAAATACCAAACCCAAGTCAATGACAACATCAGCTACCTTAGTATTAAAACAAGACAGCCTAATTTATCACTTTCAAACATGGCTTCTTAGAATCAACAGCCATATACGTTCTATCAATCCCCGACACACACCCCCTTGTGGACATTATGTTCGCTATTATAAAACCACCGAACATCTTCTTTCACACGCTATCAATGAGCCACTACATCCGTGTACAGCAGTTACACACTCACTGTGCGGGACCCTGGAATGGCTGCAGAAGACATTCACAATCTTTAGAAAAGCAGTGGGTTGCCAACCGCGTCAGTTGGGGAACCATTTGAGGCCACTAAGACATTTCACAAATAAACGGCGCTCATGGAAGTAGAAGAAATAAGTGGAGACAAGAGGATGCATTAGACAAAATAAAAATTGAAAGCTATAGTTACCGACTAGAATTCGAACCTGTCACCTATTGGAACCAGGTGGAGAAGTTAGGCGAAAAGATTGAGAACCTATGTGGAAAGAAATAAAATGCGGGGGATCGGCAGGGGTTCTGGAAGAATATCAAAACTGAGAGGGAAGACCAGGAGAACTTTCAATCAGATAGCGGTAGGGACGGTATGACTCTTCCCTGGCTGTTGAACGTGGGTACGGAGCGCGTATGGGAATGTCCTGAGCGCATTGATGTCAGTTCTTAGCTCAACCCAACTCAACTCAACCTACAAATGACGACAGCGGCTTGCTGCAGAAACAAGTGTACATCGACACATTAACCGTGGATATAATTCTTATCTAACCCTTGAGATAGCAATAGGTCTCAGAATTTTACATTTACACGGCATAGGTCAAATAACAAACACACAAACATTAAGGACCCAGTATATTAACGAACATTTAAAGAGCAGAAATGATTGGTCGGTTCAGATGTTGTACACGTATTACACATACATATCAACTGGGGACCTCAGCAGCTAAGAGATCAACAACAACAATAGGAATTGGACTGTGAATAGTTCCTAATCTTATTCATTCCAATCTGTTTGCACCGCAACAACGTCCATGTGTTAGAATATCCTGTTATTGACAGATTAACGGAAATGACTTAAGAAGGTCTTCATACATGTGGATCCCAGCTGTAAATCTGCGATCTGAAATTGAAACATGGAAGCGTAGGCATGTTGTGTGCACTGCGCCTTGTAATAAATGAATCTCCTGGTGATATTTATGAGGATCTGAAAGGAAAAAAAATTACTGGCCACATAATATCCACCCTAAAGGAATTTCTGCATCACTGTCTTAAACTTACACGCAAAGAGGGAACACTAATACATAGCTCGTTCTCATAATTCCTTAATACGTCCTTCATTCTTGTTCTAATACAGGAGGAATTGAATCTCCGGAACAACCCATCGGCGCGTAATTTACTTTGTGCTAAATTGCAGACTCGTGACCGCTGGGCTTTGTATCAGTTGGCGCGTGTGTTTAAGGGCAATGAAAGCGTTTCACAATTCTCAGACATACCAAATCGAGAGTTCCAAATCAGCCGCAGACAATTCCAAAACAGACCACTTGACATTGATTTTTATAGTATGAGCGTTGTTCTTTCAGAAAGCAATGACCAACTATTGAACGTAAAATTTGCCTAATATATCACAAACAGAAACAAATGAAGGTTTTTTGTTGTTTTTGTTTTTTGTTTTTTCTACATCTAGTAAAGGACATGCTACTGTCTCTTGTATCAGTTATTAGATTTCCGGTCAACAAAATGGCGACTATAGCAACCCTTTGGTGTGAATTTTCTTGACATTTTCAAGAGCGTACCACCAAATGATAGCAACGACTGCTACCTTACAGCGAAATCTGGATATACCGGTATATTCTTCTTCTTCTTCTTCTTCTTCTTCTTCTTCTTCTTCAGCGTTCTGAGCCATTGAGGTTCTTTGCTGCAGATACAATCCGTCTCCATTCGTCTCTCTGGTTGACCTTCTCTTGCCAGTCGCTGATTCCAAATGCTTGCAGGACTGTATGTATATTATCTCTCCACCGTCTTCTTGGTCTACCTCGGGGTCTACGGTCATTTATTTCCTAAGTGTAAGCGAGTTTTGTTTCCCTGTTGTCTTCCATTCTTGATATATGCCCCAGCCATTGTAGTCTATTAGACTTCATGATACCAGTGATTAGCGGGGACTTAAACAGATCATAAATGTCTTTGTTACTTCTTCTTTTTCACTCTCCACTTTGTGTATCCCTAATGGGTCCAAAGATGCGCCTTAAAACTTTGTTCTCAAAGGTTTGTAATAAGGCTTCGTCTCCTTTCGTGTACTCCAGGTTTCAGAGCCATACAGAACAACTGGTCTGATCAGTGTTTTGTATATTGTGATTTTGGTGTTACGAGATAACACATTTGATTTTAGTAGATGTTATAGTGCATAGTATATCTTATTTCCAGAATTGATTCTAGTTTGTATTTCTTCCCTTATGATGTTGGAGCAGTTGAAGATTGTACCCAGGTATTTGTATGTTTCCGTTCTTTTAATGGTCATATTATCTATTTGTATGTGGCCAGAGTTTTTAGCCATTCCTTCTCTTGAAATTCCAAATCTCAAAAGTCTTTTAACGTTCCAAGGTCGTTGTCCAGATAAGTCAGTCCGAATTCGAGGCTCATGTATCTGTTTCGTAACAAAAATGGTTTTTACAAAGATGTCTAATTAATCAGACACCAACAAATTCTACATGAAGTTGGATTTTTGGGCAGACTAGCACATAAAACAAGATGCTACATTTAACTATACCACATCAACATGTCTGATCGAGTTGGAAATAGTTTGACAATTAGACAAAAGTACAGATGACTTAGACTAATATGGCCTGTCAAATGTGCAAGCGTAGCCGCAGGACGCTCGCCGCAGTACCAATGGTCTTGGGTTTGAACCTCATCAGGATGGCTTTGACGTGTTAAAATTGACCCGCGCTACAGGTACACCGAAGCCTAAAATGGCTACGAGAAATGTCTTGGGATGTAATGGCGCCGGTGTGATACCGTCACATCACCTAATCCGTGGCGCTTGGTTTATAAACAAGTGGGTATTGCCCCACACATGTTCTATTCGCCTTAGGTATGAAAAATGAACCTTCACTTAATTCAGCTAAAATCGTTCCACCAGACTCTCTACGGGTACATGGTGAGCCTGAAACTAACAACTGCTCTTGTATTAGAGGTATTATCGTGGAGGTCTGAGTGTGACCCAGAAAGAATATGAAGTATATTCTTCTTCTGTGTTTTATTCCGCCATTAGGGCATATGCCCTCAGTCAATCCACGTCAAGCTGTTCTATCTTTTACTATCTCCTGCAGCTGCCCCTGTGTCCTACCAATATTATTCATCTCCGTGTTTTCTTGTCAGGTCTCCTACTATTTCGTTTGCTCTGTGGATTCTAAACAAGTTGGGGATTCTCCGTGGCGAAGAGGTCAAGCCGTCTGCTTCGTGCTCAGATGGTTGTGGGTTCTTTTCCCGGCTACGTATTTTGGTTCAGGAATGCATTTTTCTCAGAAACTCTCGGGGTCGTCGCTGGGGCTACGGAGCTCGTGCTTTGTGCGACGCTTTCGACGAGCCATTTTGCCGAAAGAGACCGAGCCATCTGGGATAAAACCCGGGGCGATTAACCCTCTCCACTCTTAAGACGTTTTTTTTTCTCCAAGCAACAGAGTATCTAGTTACATTGCTCTCGAATTGTCTCTTTGTGTGTCCAATCCAGTAGCAGCGTATTTTTTAACCTCTTAATTCAATGGAGTTTGTTTAGTTCTCTCCATGAGCTCTAAACTGGTGATTATGTCATACTAAGTTGTACCTGCGCAGAAAAGTGGGAACACAACGTTATGACGAAGTATTAGTTAAATCTAACTGCTACAATGCCCGTCTTTCGAGGTTTACTTCTATTTGTCTCCATATGTGTTTCCGCATGAACAGTTGTCAACATTCCTTCATGCTAAATGAAAGACTTTTTTTTTCCTTTTGCATATCCTTTACAGGACATCGCTGTCAACACCCGCATCTTCAAACTGTATGTTGTTTCTTGGCAAGAACGTCAGGGAGTTTGCCATTGTTCTGAGCGGCCGGCTCACATACCCGTAAGTTACCGATGCGATTCGAACCACTACTGATTCTCACCGCCATCACGTTACCTACGAGAGTATACGAGATTACGGAGAAAGGTTATAAATGAAAGACTACAGATAAGATTAATTAAAGAGGATGATGTGTCCTATCTGTAAAAAGCTGTCAATTGTAGTTAGACAAGGAGTGTTGAAGTGTTATATAAACCTTCCCTGTTAAATTCATTTGAA
>JACEFZ010024241.1:0-17923 GCA_014155875.1 Cepaea nemoralis | reverse complement strand
TGCCGTTGCCAAGGCTGTTCTATATTTAACTTCCTTAATACATCAGCTGATGGCTGTGGAAATGTGGTTTATGAGGAAAATGCAAAGAATACCATGGACAGACAGAAAAACCAATGAACAAGTCCTTCAAGAAACAAATGAAGATCGTAAACTGATTAGAGACATTAGATGTAGACAGTCACAATTTTTTGGGCGTTATGAGAAGAAATGAATTGGAGAACTTGGTGACGACTGGCAAGATCGAAGGGAAGAGACCAAGGGGAAGACCGAGGAGTAAATACCTGGATGGCTTGGCCACGTGGCATGGTCGAGACAGGAACACGGAGCTGATCCACGACTCTGGTGATCGAGTGAGATGGCAGAACATGATCGCCCACGCTTATCGGCATGGCACATGATGGATGGATGGATACATCTGCTGTTATTAAAGTATCAAATACCTATTTATATTTACTTGCTTCAGACTGGTTTAATTCACTTTGATGTTGCATTAGGGAATACAATTGATGTTTGTAATAACCATAAGTTCTGTTTTTCTGTTATGCAGATTAATTCCTTTGTTTTGACTTTCTGTTGCAATTATACACATCATTTCCTGTAACTGCGTTTCATTTTCAGCAACCAAAACAAACTAACAGGAAAATATAAAACACTCTGTCATGAGAACAGCTCTAAGTGCACGGCACAGATTCTCCCGGTGAGATCTGAGACATTTATGGAGACTGTTGTGTGCAAAGATGATGATCCTCGTCAAAGACCTAAATACCACACATTGACTGACACGGAGAACACAGATCACTCTGACAAGGTTTGCTCAAAAACCACACACTGACTGAGATGGAGAAGACAACTCTGACAAAGTTTGCTCTAACAAGAATCAGATATTGTAAACATGGAAGTCACAGACAGACAATATGCTGCATGATTGATTGCCTGGCAAGACCAGGGAAGACCAAGAGAGACCCTGCGTAGAACTATCATCAGAGAAGGCTCATTCAACGGCCAAGTAAACATGCAAGATCTACAACAGGTAGCAGTGAACCGCCGAACATGGAGAGCCATGACCTCTGCCCTATGTGCCATGATATATTTCCATGAATCTCAACAGGTGCATACTGCATAGTTATCACATGAAGTGAATAAATAATTTGGTTGTTGTTTGTTGTTTTTCATCCACTTGTACCGTTAAGAGCTATGGGGAGGGATAATTGGAGTTCCAGCACCTGTGACTAGCACCTTTCCTCCAATTTCCTCCATGAATCTTGAGAAGAGATTTTTGTCTTTTAGGATCAAGTAAATTCCCTACCGGTTTGCTAGACCAGTCATAGGTTCCTTACCTACTTAATCTTTGTTTATTTGCTACTTCCACCTTGTCACTTCACATCATACACAGAGTGGGAGACTAGACCTCTTGCACCTACCTCTATGGCGAATAGCCTGATATACCTAAAACATACAGTCACAGGTATTGAGACAGAAACAGATATGCTAGACATTGCTTCCATGAACCTTCAGAGAAGGGAGACCACTTCTGATGATCGAAAGCCTCTGGTTGTGCTTGCTCCGCTGTGGAGTTTATATCACTCACTGATGTTGGGTAACTAACCTGTTGTTGCTCGTCGATTGCCTTTCCTTACTGTGGTTAAAGAAGACATAGCTTGTTGATGTTCACTGTTGTCAGTCTCCTGTTAGTAAACAATTATTTATGTTCATTGCTTGAAATAAACAAATTATGTACATACAGGTATAAACATCTTCATTATAATTGTCAACAGTATTATTATCGTGTTCACAGAGTACACAGACAAAGACTGCGCTACTCCACTACGGACAAACCAAATTGATAGGTCTCTCAGTCTTCATCACCAGATATTTATTGCCTGGCATGTTTCATCTGAATTTCAACATGTTTCAGTGAGATTTAAAAAGTGGAAATAGAAGAGAGGAGGAAGAAGAAGACAAAGAGAGGAGGACGAAGAGGAAGAAGAGAAGAGGAAAAGAAAACAGTCACTGGACTTTTTTTTTAAGCGACCAGATATTTAAATAATGATCTATCAATATAATTTTATCAAAACATAACTTTAAACAAAACGCAAGTGGAGGCTTTATAGTTACTCTTAGCATTAAAAAAGTTTGTGGAAGTCAAACAAAATCAAATCTAGAACCAAACTGAATATTTAACAACGCTAATGTCAAGCCAACAATGCTATATGAAGTGTGTGGATCAGAGGCATGCAGAACGACTAAAACAAGCACTGTAAAACTTTGATTAACCGTCACTCATTTAACCGTCATTTTCTGTTATCCATCATCATCTAAAGCAATGCGTGATACAACATAAATATTTTCAATGTCGCCACTGCCTGGTCTGATCTTACAGTGTCTAACGTAAAGAATCGGTGGAATAAACTCTTGCCTGTACCTATTGACAAAACTGAAGGAACTGAGACTGTTAATGTTGATGAAATTGTGCAACTGTAAAACAATGTAGGACTGACTAAACAGTGAAAGCATTGCACCAGAAGAAGTAACAGATTGGTTGGAATGCGACAAAATGGATGGAGAATACAAGTTTACAAATTATTAATTTATCTGTATACTTTTACAATTTTTAAAAATTATTTAACATGAAGGAACATATTTTTGAAGTCAGTTTTTGTATCCGTCTATGACCCATTTGAGACAATCTCGCACGGACTGCCAGTGAGAGTACAATTTACTATTTTAGAATTAACTGTAAATAAGAAAATACTGTTAGATGAGTATTTTCTTTAAATCTGCAGCATTTGTCTTGTATGCATCTCATTATTGTTTGTCAATGGTAGTGTTTGTTGGAGACATTTTGGTGGTGACACTTAGATTGATTAGAACACAAAGGAGAGCTGCGCAGACAGCGAAATCTGAGAATGTTTTTGTTCAAGATCCCCACACTCAAATGTTAATATCTCCGCTTAGAATTGACATACAGACAGCACTGAGGTACCATTATATTTGGTTTTCAATGCCAATCTATCTGTGGTGGTCTCATTAGTAAATAATTACCCAATTTGAAAATCATGACAAAGGCAAACCAAAATATAGTGAGTGGGACTTCACTTACGGAGATGGCGAACAATAGGAGCGTTTGGCGTGAGTTGGTTGGGGTCTATGTTTCAGTGAGATTTACAAAGGGGAAATAGAAGAGAGGAGGAAGAAGAGGACAATGAGAGGAGGAGAAAGAGGAAAAGAGAAGAGCAAAAGAAAACAAATATTGCGTGAAGATTACCTTTATTTTGCTTTCCTGATCCGCCATTTTGAATTATTAAAAACGTAGCAGTCTTGTTTAGATAATGGATTAATATATTGAAAGGTACTGATTTCTTCTTATTATTGTATTCTCTTTCAGACATCTATTGTCATTATTATAATCAAAATTCTTATTTAACTTACTGTTAGTATCAGCTTAAACATTACTTGGGCCTAAGGATTATTTGATCCGTTAACAATTGTCCATGTACCATAATAAATATGGGCCATATTTTGGTTTCATTGGCTGGAGAAACGTCTGCCTCGTGCCCCGAAGGTTGTGGGTTCGATTCCGGGCTACGTCTTTCTGTTCACAAGTGAATTTTTCTCAGGAGACTCCTGGGGGTCGTCGCCGGAGCTACAGAGTTTGGGCGATGTTTTCTGCTCTGCAGAAAGAGACCAAGCCATATGGGATAAAACCCGGGGCAATGAAGTAGATCCTCGCGACTTTCTTAAGCTCTCTATGTTTGATTGCTCAATTGAAACCTACCAGTCTGCACGAAGCATGCCTGTCTTCACGTTTCTCATCATACTTTGTGAGTCCGTTATAATCACGACAGCCGGCGGAACAACGCCGTGGCTGCCACCACATCCATTCTCAGTCTAGATGTTGTAAATAAGGATAAAAGGGAAACCCGACTTACAAATTAGGAGAGAATAGGATCATGTAGTAGATCCTTTGCAGAACGTGGCTCTCATTACGATCGAGGTATCTTCAATGACCTGTGTCCATCTTCGTGCTGGTCAACCCGTGTCCCATTCTCCAGAAATCACGCCTCCTATCACTGTTCTGTCCAATCACTGTGGCGTTTACTATGGCCAAACTACTTCAGCCCCAGGCAGACTCTATACACACCGGGCACTGATGCGGGTAATAAAATATACAACAGCAAGGTACATCAGTGACACAAGAATCTAGTGAAAGCATCAATGGAGGCAAATAGTCTAACAGATGTCACGGGTATCACTGGATAAACGCCAAGATGTGTTGAGGGTACAGCAACATCAAGATATAGTCAGGATACAGTCTAGCAGAATGTATGATAGTATAACATAAAAATATAGTCAGGATACAGTCTGGTGGGATGTACAACATCAAGATATAGTCAGGATACAGCCTGGCGGGGTGTATAACATCAAGATATAGTCAGGATACACTCTAGCAGAATGTACAACATCAAGATATAGTCAGGATACAGTCTAGCAGAATGTACAACATCAAGATATAGTCAGGATACAGTCTAGCAGAATGTACAACATCAAGATATAGTCAGGATACAGCCTGGCGGGGTGTATAACATCAAGATATAGTCAGGATACAGCCTGACGGGGTGTATAACATCAAGATATAGTCAGGATACAGCCTGGCGGGGTGTACAGTACAAGAAAGCAAGGACAGAAACTGCTGGAGATCTACCGCCAACCTTCGCTGTGAAATCGGCGCTGGGTGGTTAACTACGAACTAGCTTTGAACTGACAATACAAAGATTTGCAACTTTCTCGTCATGTTATTATAACTTGAAGTCACCACTAACAGATGTCACCAAAGTGGCCAACATAAGATCAAGGAGTCGGCGAACGCTGAGATATGGATGGAAACCACAGCTCTACACTTGGAATCATCACCACCATACTCATCATAAAACCCTTGTTGCAGGTCCTTTGCAGCACGCCATTTTCACCACAGCCGGCCGGAAAGAGTCACAGTTCCCTAACCTCATGCATGTTTATGCTCACCAGAGCGGGTCGGAAAAAGTCCTAGTTCGGTACTTCAATTTTAATTCACCGCAAACAACCGCAAACAAAGAAGACGACAGTGAGGGCCCTACAGGCCCAAAACTAAAAAAAACATCCATCGATCGGTCTAGCAGTCCACCGAACACTAAACCGGAAAATGATTGCCGGACCGATGCAAATGAGGCTCGAAGGGATTCTTCTTTGTTGCGGTGAATTAAAATTGAAGAACCCCTAGTTCCCTAACTTCATGCAGTTTATGCTTACCACAGTCTGCCAGAAAGATTCCCAGTTTCCTAACATCAAGCATATTTATGCTTACCAGAGCCAGCCGGAAAGATTCCCAGTTCCCTAATCTCACGCATGTTTATACTCACCACAGTCTGCCTTAAATACTCCCAGTTCCCTAACCTCATGCATGTTTATGCTAACCAGAGCCGGCAGGAAAGACTCCCAATTCCCTAATCTCGTGCATGTGTATGCCCACGGTGCATTGGTTTTACAGTATGCGATTCGGATTTTGTCATATCACCAAAACCCACTGAAGCAGGCAGGCTGAGACGGATTAGCACTCAATTGGCTGGGGGATGTCCAGCTTGAGGCGGGCGGTAGATGATCAGTGACACCTGTAGGTATCTCCCACCGTCGGAGGCAATCCGTGGCGCCCCATGTCAACGCCAATTGACAAGGACTTATAACCCGTAACTGCTACTTCTCGCTTTGATTCCGAGACCAGTTAAAACCAGGGATGTAATTATACCTCTGAATTGTAGAAAGCATGTGTTGCCCATGCAGAATGATCACTCTCTCGGCCTGCCTAGTTTACTCCAGGGGAAAGGTAACACCAATACATATGGAACAAGACAAGCTGCAGAAGCTGCCGGATTAACAAAGCAATGCTTTAACTGTCCACCTGACGGAGCTTCCACCCTAGACCAGTTATCAACTAAGGCTTAGAACCTGGTTTGCCCTGACGTGACATTTAGTCTTTGGGTTACATATCCTAGTTCTAGGATAAGACTTGTACCCTCCCAATTGCGCTTCTCCGCCCGAAGTCGTTGGCACAATGTGAGGTATCGGGTTTAGTGAGCGCCGCCCAATATTCGGCGCTAACAGAAGCAGGTAGTACCGTCTACTGTCACACGGTAACTCACTCATATCTAACCAAGGTCTGACAGAGGCCCTCTCATGACATTTAAGCGAAATATGTTAGGCAATAATCGTGCAACATATAGTCTGTGACTTCTGTGTTTCAATTATTTTTAAAACACTGGGGCGTTTAGTATGATCAAATATTTCAGTTTCCAACACATGATGTGTTTACCAGCCAGTTGTCTTCAGTGTTCAGAATGTATCAAATCCATCCATCCATCCATCATGTGCCATGCCGGTAAGCGTGGGCTGTCATGTTCTGCCATCTCACTCGATCACTAGAGTCGTGGATCAGCTCCGTGTTTCTGTCTCGACCATGCCACAAGGCCAAGCCATCCAGGTACTTGCTTCTAGGTATTATCAAATGCCAATATTGTATTATCCTTCCACGTTATTCTAAGAATGTTTCTGTAACATTTAAATTGAATACATTATTGGAATACATTGTGTACACAATACTGGCTAGCTGGCAAATAAACGCTCCGTGTTGTTTCGTAAACTGTACACATTGGATATTTTAGTGCTTGTATACACACGAACAAATGGGTATTGCTCCGCATGTTGGATAATTGCTCCTTTATTATCTCAGCTTTTCGAAAGGTGTTATCTTCCGTGTTGGCGTCCTGTAAGGCTGTATGGGCTCTGTTAGTTTCCTTATCAGTATTTTGTCTTGTGTGCTGTGTCTTATATTCCCAACCATGAATGTTCCGTGTTTGGTTGAGTCTGTTGTTAACTCAGAAAGCGAGCAAGAGTTACAAAACCTAGTGGAACAAGTAAACAGGCATAGTGCTGAATGTGGCTTAGATATTAACATAAAAAAAAAAAAACGAAAACTATGATAATTAGCAATGGAAAGGAAAGGTCATCAATGAACATCGCAGTAAACAGGCAGATACTAGAACAAGTGACAAGTTTCTCCTATCTTGGACATATAATAACAGATGATGGCAGAAGTGAAGTAGAAATCAAAGAGAGAATAGGAATGGCAAAAATGTTTTCAACAGCATAAAAGCAATATTAACATCTAAAGAGATTAACAACGCATTGAAAATGAGAATTGTCAAATGCTACGTATATTCAACGCTACTGTATGGCGCGGAAGCGTGGACATTGAACAAGTAACTAGATAGTCAAATAGAGGTACTGGAGATGTGGATATACAGACGAATATGTTGTATTTCATGGAAACAGAAACAATCAAATGCAGAGGTTCTAGAAAAACTGCGAATGAAAAGAGAGTTGATAAAAGAAATAAAAAAGAGGCAAGTGATTTATTTCGGCATAACACTCTTATAAAAACCATATTGGAGGGCAAGGTTGAGGGCAAGCGACAAGAGGCAGATAACGATGCAAATGGGAAGATAACATCAAGAGATGAATGAACATCATCAGCCTAACAGAATGTACAGTCAGGGCGAGAGACAGACAGTGTTGGAGATCCATTGCAGCCAACCTTCATTGTGGAGACGGCACCTGATTGATTGAGAGCTCCTACCTATATATATATACTGGCTTTCTCTCCTACTTACTGAGAGCTCCAACCTATATATATATATACTGGCTTTCTCTCCTACTTACTGAGAGCTCCAACCTATATATATATATACTGGCTTTCTCTCCTACTTACTGAGAGCTCCAACCTATACATATACTGGCTTTCTCTCCTACTTACTGAGAGCTCCAACCTAAACATATACTGGCTTTCTCTCCTACTTACTGAGAGCTCCAACCTATACATATACTGGCTTTCTCTCCTACTTACTGAGAGCTCCAACCTATACATATACTGGCTTTCTCTCCTACTTACTGAGAGCTCCAACCTAAACATATACTGGCTTTCTCTCTGTCAGGATCTTATATTCGGCTCGTTGGCTAACACATGTGAGACAGTACAGTATAACGTGATTCGACGTAAGACACAGCAACACAAGTTCTATGGATTTATTGCCACATTAAATACATAACGATAATTACAGCAATGTACAACATATACCTCACAACCACAATACAGCTCATAGGTCTGACGCTCACGATATCAGTCGTTCAGCTCACAACCACGGAGATTCACACAAACGCCTTGCTCTCGACACACACGTCCGTTCAGATGTCCAGTCCCAGCTTGGTCTGAGATTAACACACACCCTGTCCACTGCCTCTCGTGGGGTCACGTGGCTTTGCGTGCGTCTGTCGTCAGCGCTGGTCGCGTGTCAGGTAAGAATCTCGCCAGCCGACAACTCTTGTCCGCCGGGTGCCGTAACGATGTTGCTGCACACTTAGGCTCTGACATTCTCCCCGGGTACTTCAATGAAAGATGCCATCTTTCATTCATGATGTATGTATATACTGGGGTAGTGTTAATTTCATGTCAGAGACTACTTTTTCCCAGTGTTATGCATGAAAATACATATAAGGCATAGAAATATATACACAAAAAATGTAAGTTGCATCGAAATGACAAATGAAGTACAACTTTTAACACAATTCAGGTTTCATCCCCCTGATGCCTGGTACCTTCATTGCAATAATACCCAGTCAGATCAGTAGCACCAGCTTCACGCATCTACCTCCCAGCTATTTGAAAAAAAACGTAATAATATGATTGTTTTGCAACAACCATCTAGCCAGACTGAAATACGGCTTTGTATTAGTCGTATTAAACACTTAAACTCTGCCCTCATTTGGTCAGGAGTTCTTATGTTGGTTTGCAATGTTGGCAGCTCTATGACATGCTTGGAGGACGCCTACCTGCTGTGCTAACCATTTGAGCAACAAAATGTCTATCTATACAATACACATTAATGAATATGTTTCAAATTATGGCCCTTGATGTAATTCACAAATGCAAGGGAAGTAATTTTGACATTCAAGAAATTCCATACATTATTATAATTATTTAATTTCTTAGCGTCATTGCTTGACGTTTCTTCATATTAACGAGAAAAAGTCGGTAATATGAATACATTAATCAAGATATGATTCTAAGATTACACTAATCAAAATAAATAAGTACCAAATTGGTATATTATATTTTATAGATTCAAAAGGATTTTACAAGTGTCATAAATTTTTGAAATTTTGTATGTCGTCTGCTAATTTTGCTAGACTTTTTAAATTACACCGGAAATATATACGAAACGCACAATTTGGTTGATGTTACATTTTCTGAACACAAATGATCCGGTTTTATTTCGGAACGGATAGTAAAATGTTCTCACAGTTCGTGTTTGATGTTATAGTATCACAACGGATTATGATGGAATGTTCTTATTTCCGATGTGTTCACAACTTCTGGATAAAGATCGACTGTTATTATTTCTGATGTTCAAACGTCGAACAATTTGGATTAAATTCACTGCAGAGGTGGTTTAGGAGTCAATGTTCGGTCCACATTTGCACATGTTAAAATATCACGGTGAAGAAAATCACTCACAAATGTCACAATGGTAAAGTTCGCTTCTGGTAAGTGGTTAAGCGTCTGTGACATTGTTGTTGGTGTATATATACAATTAATATTGTTCTTATTCTAACACACACTACACAATTATACTACACTCATTACATGACTTGATTAAAATAAGTATATTATACATGTCGGTTTCTAAACCGTATCACAATTTTACTTATAGACCTTACACAGTAGGTGAATGGAAAAATTTCACTCATTGGTGGCTGTGTTGGGCTGAGTGTAATATTACACAGTGCACTCAGACATTGCTTACCGGGTCTGTCGGACAACGGGACAAAAGGTCGGCGATTGTATTCATTCTGCCGGGAATATGGCGAACTTCAAAACTGAAATTCTGAAGCTTCAAGGACCAGCGAGCAATCATATTATTTGATGGTACTGCGGAATTGATATACCGTAATGGACTGTTGTCAGATTCGATGATAAAGTGACGTCCTAGAAGATATCTGGACAGCTTCGTCACACTTTCTACTAAGGCCAATGCTTATAATTGCGGAATGGACCATGCCCGCTCTCGGGGCCTTAGTTTTCTTGATAGAAAACAAACGGGATGCAGGATGTCGTTGTATTCCTGCAATAGGACTGCACCGATCGCAATGGAGCTAGCATCTGTTCTCAATCTGAAAGGTAAACGAATGTTGGGCAATTTAAGGATGAGATTAGGTGAATTCTTATCAGAAAAGTGTGCCAAAACTTTATCAAATGCATTTCGTAGGCATTCATCGTTTACAACTTTTTCGGGTTTATTTTTGGTTAGTAAGTTAGAAAAACCCTCAGTCAGTTCTGAAAAATCAGGAATAAAGTTTCTGTAATAATTAATAAGTCCCAACAAACTGCGGACTTGTTTCTTATTTGTTGGAAGTGACAGTTTTAGAATTTTGGAGACAATTTTGTTGTCTGTCATGACAAAGCCATTGGATATTCTGTACCCCAAAAATGATATCTCTTGGTAAGCCATGCTCACCTTTGAAGGCTTCACTGTCAGTCAGTGCTGTCTGATACTAGGTAGTAGTAGTAGAACGTCCTGTCCAGGTATCAATGTTATAGTTCCGTCGTTGTCTCTGTATAGACACAGATGTCGTCAGCATAGTGAATGATATTAAGAATGTCAGATAGGAGGCGTCGTATAACAGACAAGGTAAGTCTGGAGATACTGGATCTAAGGATATAAAGTGGGTTACGGTTAAAATCTTTCAAAAGGATTTTCAAATTTCATGTTGAGATCATTTTGAGTGTTATCTCCAAACCTGCACTCGTACATGTGTGTATACATTCAATAGTTCAAACAATAATAATACACCATGTATAGTTGTGAAATGTAATCGTGCATATTTGTATGATCTTTTGCAATTTGTGTATATTTTCCAAAATATGTAGGGTAATTTGTTGCTGATTTTTGTCAGTAATTCCACCGACTGATGCTTTACATTGTTCAGCATAGGTATTCGTATGAGTTGATTTAACATAGAGATTATGAGTGGCAGTAACAAAATTTGGTTCAACCGTAATGACATAAGTAACAAAGTCTGCTGGTTTGTCATGAGTAATATCATATGTGTTGTGTCATGATGCTGTGGAAATATAACTGTTTGTGAAGACATTTGTTTTGTATTTACAATCAGTAGTGCAAGAATAACTATCCACTGTGTGCACTTGGTTATGTGTGTAGTTAACAGGGAGTAAAGTAGGTATAGTATATACCATGATGATTTATGATCTTTCATCGCTGTTGTGAACTGTTTGTTTTCTGCACCTTTTTCTTTGTGCTGATACCCACTAGTTTCTGTTTCTTCTTGTTCTGAGATGGTAATCACGTTGGTATGGTGTGGTATCTTGGTCTGTTCATCATGTTGTTGTATGATGAGTTGGGTAGTTAAGGCAGTATTTGTTGTGGTGTTAACTTTTTGCCTTGTGTGAGGTTTGGACTCTATGTAATCTGTCACATTCAATACATTTCCAATTAATAAATCACAACATGGATTGTCTAATAAAGCACAAGTTACTCTGCCTGATAAGAAAGGTGATTTTATATTGGCCCATGCCATAGGATATTTCTCTACTGTCCCTGAAACAGTTTTGCAATAGATGTACTCATCTAGGTAGTCTTTAGGATCAGCTAAGGTCTTTCGAAGACCGATAAGACAGGACCCTGTGTCGCGTACACATGTGCATACTGTGTCATTGATGTAACCTTTATGGAAAGTTAATTTTCCTAACGACAGTTTTGAGGTTTTGTTCACTTCCTCACTTTCTTGTTGAGCATTGACCTCTTTATATAAAGAATGAGGTTGAGTGATGTTAACCACATTATTACAATATGGTACAAAGTCTGGTGTTGTCTTCATGTCTGTGATGTTTACTTTTCTTACGTTCTTTGCTGAACTGCATTTTGAGTCTATTGCCAAGTTAGCTTCCTCATTGGCAATAGGGACGGCGTGCCCGCATGTTAAGGTACCATTTTCATTGAAGGTATTACAGACAGTACATTTGTTAGCACTAAATACATCACAAGCCTGTGCTGCATGTACAGGATGTTTTTCTGGATTTTCGTCTTCTGACGTTGAGCTATCGAACAAGGCGGCATTGGCTTTGTTGGTCATATGCCTGCCTCTACAATCCATACGATAGTGACCGTAAGCCTTGCAGAGAAAACATTTACGTGCACTTTTGAACGATCTACGTTCTACGTCTTGTCTGTTTACCATATTTTGCAAGTATGTTAGGTACCCTGGGTTTTTATCGCACATCTCGTTCAAATGGTGAGACAATTTACAGTGAGTGCATTGTCTAACTCTATCAGAGGTAGGCCTGTGTGGTTTTTGCCTACTATAGTTGTTCTCATAGTTGGCTGCTGCTACCCAGTTACTGTCAGTAGCTTCAGTGGCAAAACACTGTTTATTTGCCGTATAATAGGCCGACCCACGTTTTTCCATTTCTTCCACACTTGTGCATTCATTCTCTTGTAAGAACTTAGAAAAAGATGATGGGACAGAAGAAATAACTTTATCTCGAATAATGAGATCTTCTAATTTATCATAATTTTTGTTAATTTTAGCTGATGAAGTCCATTTGCTGAAAATGTCTCGGACTAAACAGAGGTAGTCAGAGAACGTTTGAGTTGATTTTGGACTTAGTTTACTGAATTGTTCTCTGTACCCTGATTCATCTAACATGAAATGTGCCATTATTTTAGATTTAATGTAATGGTACTCTTTTCTGAGGTCTTTGGGGATGGTTTCAATGACTTTCAGAGGTTCCCCAGATAGACTCCTCATATATAAAATATTCCATTCCGAAAGTGGAACTTGGTAATGTTCCATTAAAGTCTCAAAATTTTGGGTAAAGGCTGCTATGCAGTCACCCGAGGTATAGTTACGAACGATACCTTGGTACTTCTTATACTGGTTTTCTTTCTCCAGTCTTTCAGATTTCTTTGACTCTTTATTCATTGCAGTCTCAGTGTCGAGTTGTTTCATTTTCAACTGTAATTCAAGTTCTTCCCTCTTACTCTGTGCTGCTATTTCTGCTTGTTTTAGAGCTGTTTCTGCTTCTATCTGCTTGGCAGCTTTTTCAATTTCAGCATGTTTCAAGGCCGTTTCTGCCTCTGCTTGTTTGGCAGCTCTTTCTGCTGCTCTATCTTCGCGTTCACAGTACTCAGCGTATTTCTTCTCACTCCATTGTGTTAATTTATCACCTTCTAACTTTAATTTTAAACCCATATCGATGAAATCAAATAATGACGACATGATGGAGAAAATATGTCAATGAAAATCAACCACACAAAATATGTTGTAAATGGTTAGTAGAAAAATAACTTACAATTGATTTGACTATACGATGCGTGCCCAC
The DNA here is from genome assembly GCA_014155875.1 of Cepaea nemoralis. Taxonomy (NCBI): domain Eukaryota; kingdom Metazoa; phylum Mollusca; class Gastropoda; order Stylommatophora; family Helicidae; genus Cepaea; species Cepaea nemoralis. The sequence continues at coordinate 4,437 of JACEFZ010024241.1, read as the reverse complement.
TAATGCATACGTAAAGTTAAAGTGAAGAAAAATATACTCAAGTGCCCTTGGATATGATGAATGGTTGGGCAATCGGGCTAGAAAACGGTAAGGTCGTCCTTCGGAACCACAAATGACCTCTACGGCAGGGTTATGGATGGTACGCAAAAAACCTGCTTTGTTTTTGGAGAGAAATAAGTTAGCGTGTGTTTGTTGGTGTGTGCCTGTAAGTCACTAAGTGTTGATTTGGTTTGGATGGCGTTGAGTATAATTGTATGTCGTAAATTTGTCGTCAACAGTGTTTCTTTCAACAGAAGTTACACTCTTTCCAAAACTCTTTGCGTTCCACAAACTCAATAAACAAAGACAATCTATCTGTATTTGAACACTCAATAACATTGATGACACATCACTTACATCAAGATGACATTCAGTAAGGACAAAGACATCAAGTTTACAAGATGGCGACAAGGTCAAAATGGTGGCAAAATCACAATGTTGACAAGGTCAAACGATGACAATTTTCACAGATCACAAATGTTTAACACGTTTACAGGATCAAACAATATGTACTGTACATTTACTAATGATCTTAAACATATTTAGACAATGTAGTAATGGATCACACAGACTTTTCCGATCACATGTACATCACTATAACCTTGACAAATTTTACAAGTACAAGAATTATAGTTTTAAATCACAAAGATGAACAACACACGTCTAAATATATTAGGTTCTTAAATAAAGACGAGCAACCCACGTCCACACATGTCAGGATCTTATATTCGGCTCGTTGGCTAACACATGTGAGACAGTACAGTATAACGTGATTCGACGTAAGACACAGCAACACAAGTTCTATGGATTTATTGCCACATTAAATACATAACGATAATTACAGCAATGTACAACATATACCTCACAACCACAATACAGCTCATAGGTCTGACGCTCACGATATCAGTCGTTCAGCTCACAACCACGGAGATTCACACAAACGCCTTGCTCTCGACACACACGTCCGTTCAGATGTCCAGTCCCAGCTTGGTCTGAGATTAACACACACCCTGTCCACTGCCTCTCGTGGGGTCACGTGGCTTTGCGTGCGTCTGTCGTCAGCGCTGGTCGCGTGTCAGGTAAGAATCTCGCCAGCCGACAACTCTTGTCCGCCGGGTGCCGTAACGATGTTGCTGCACACTTAGGCTCTGACACTCTCCTACTTACTGAGAGCTCCAACCTAAACATATACTGGCTTTCTCTCCTACTTACTGAGAGCTCCAACCTAAACATATACTGGCTTTCTCTCCTACTTACTGAGAGCTCCAACCTAAACATATACTGGCTTTCTCTCCTACTTACTGAGAGCTCCAACCTAAACATATACTGGCTTTCTCTCCTACTTACTGAGAGCTCCAACCTAAACATATACTGGCTTTCTCTCCTACTTACTGAGAGCTCCAACCTATACATATACTGGCTTTCTCTCCTACTTACTGAGAGCTCCAACCTATACATATTATCAAATGCCTTGCAAGCTGGCGTGGGAGAAAATGCTTCTCCACACCTTGTGATCTCAAACAGCGTGTATCAACTCGAACCAACGTCTCGAAATAAGAGTACGAATCTAGAGCAGGGGAAAGACACGACACGGGAGTCCTGACCCGGGTTAGCCCTTCCCCCGAGAGTGTTAGGGAGGTAAAGTCTCGAAACATTCGGGACTGGCGGGGATTTTGTCTGTCTCTGTATTCCTCTATCTCTCTGTCCAGTTATCATTTTCTGTGCACATATATAACATGCAAATGTTGTTTGTCCATCAAGAATGATGATGGCCATTCATTTTATCCAGTGTGAGTGTGGTTGAACGTATGGTGCCGTGAATTCTAAGATGGCTGATAGGGCCTACGTTGGCTCGAAATGTTCTTTGACAATGTGGGCAAAGAATGCTTGACGTTCCAGGAGGAGGATCTCCTGCAGTGGTTTTCTGCCCAGCCCTTTCTTCACAGCTCTTGCAGTCCTGAGTCCTGGTTGCTTCACAAGTGACTACACCCTTATGTAATGATGTACGCCACGAATTACGGTCTTTAGTAGCAGTCTCCCAGGTGTCAAGATGTATTCAAAAAGCTTACAGTGAGATCTTCAGTGTCTTTAAAGCGTTTCTTCTGGCCGCCTTGAGAGCATTTGTCATAACGCAGCTCACCGTAAAAAATTCGTTTAGGGAGCCGGAGATCTGTGGGAAACACTCTACGAGCAGGGAAAAGAGTTCGGAAAGACACAGTGATACACGGAATCCTGAACCGGGTTAGCCCTGCCTTTGAGAGTGTTAGGGAGATAAAGTGTCGAAACATTCGGGACTGACGGGGATGTTTTCTATCTCTGTATTCCTTTATCTTTTTGTCCAGTTATCACCGTATGTGACACACATATAACACACACATAACGTATTAGCAAGTCACTGATAACAATCGGCATTGTTCCCTCCTGGCCTAGGAACAGACTATGAACAGCCAAGTCACGTGCGCTGATCACATGACTTGTATCACAACAGAAGATGGCGGCGCCCGCACCTCCCACCTCTGTTTGGTCTCTCAGTGAAGACAATACCCGACCACCGCAAGTAAATCTTTCCATAATCTTATTTCATTCATCGGTTAAAAACAGAATTGTGTAGCGTCTCGACTTCGCTCATTGCGTATGTTATCTTTTTGGTTTTCTTAAGAAAAAACGACTTCGGATTTGGGCAGTTTACTTTACAAGTAGACTTTACTTACTTTAAACTTTAAATTATTATTTCCTCCATGCCACCATCTCAGTCCGTCCAGCATCATTTCTCTTGGTCTGCCTCTGCCTCTCTTCCCCTCGATCTTTCCAGTTGTCACGATGTTCTCCAATGCCTCTCTTCTCATCACATGACCAAAGAAAGATGTTTGTCTCTTTCTTATTGTTGAGTAAACTTTAAAGTGGAATAATTATTATCATATCATCAGCAGAGTTGCCGAGATCTGTGGAGAGCCATGAACGCCTACGCCAGCCGGCACGGCACTTGATGATGATGATGACTTTACTCAACCGTGTTTATTTTTAGTTTTTTACAATTTAAAAAAAATAGTTTTTAAATGACGTTCTTAAACTAAAACTTCACTTTAATATTTTATAAATTATAGTTTAAGAAACAAACATGATGATACACTTATGGTATACAGCTGCGATAAGGAGAATCAAAGATAATATTATTAATATTGTTCACATATTTTCGTGAGTTCTGCACTGAGATTCAGAGACAGATGTTCATTTTGTTTCTGGTTATTTAATCCTGTGTTCCATTAATCATTAAAGTAAGAAAAAAAGGACCCCTTTAGTAACTTTACATGCCTTAAGAAGATGCATCAGGCCTATGGTGCGGGACCCATATTTTCTATAGACCAAACGGTACACGGTGGCTGATGTGGTCGGTATCAAGTCTCCTTTATTTCCCAAGATATTCTAAGTAACGCCCACCCCCCGAAAAAAATATATCTGAATTCGCTCAGCTGCGGATCGAAGCATTGAACACCGGCTCGGCAGGCGAGTGTCAATATCACCATAATCACTAACACCACCATCATCACCAACATCACCATCCTAACTAATATCACCAATATGACCATCTCCAACATGACCATCATCACCATCATCACCAACATCACCATCCTAACTAATATCACCAATATGACCATCTCCAACATGACCATCATCACCACAGATGGTGAAGGTAAATAGAAAGTCAACTATCGTGATGTTTGTATCCCAGTAACAAATTTTGGACAGTGAATAAACATCTGAAATAAACAAAGTAAGTTGTCTGTGTACCTGTCGACAGGTTCCAGGAGGAGATATGACCCAGAATGGGCCCAGGGCCTGGGAGAGAGCTTGGTCTGTCCAGGAGATGCGCACAGAGGCAGGAAAGTGGTCACTGGCTGGAGATGCTGGCGTAAGTGTGCATTCTGTCTTCTAGAAAACTTGTTTATATAAATGCTGTTGAGTCATTTTAACTGACTGACCGACCAACCAACCCAGCAATCTTCCAACCAACCTACCGACTGACCAGTCAACCAACAGACTGACTGATTGATCAATAAATCAACCGGCAATTGATTAATTGATCAACAAGTTGTTCAGCCAATCATATTTGCAGTGTAGGTTGGCCTAAATGGATCTTCAACCCTCTCTATCTCTCACTTTGTAGGCCACAGTTTGATGGACTGATATTTGTTGATGTCATCTTCCCTCTTGTTTACCCACCTCCCTACTACTTGCTGGCCTGCCTTAGACTGTTCCTTTCAATGTTGTATTTATGTCCCATGTCTTATAATGTGATCAGAATATTTGATTATCTCATTCTTGTTTATTTATTTTTTTTATTCATTTTCTTTTTTTTTTTTTTTTTCATCCCCCCTTTTGGGCTTACCCTTTTTTTGA
>JACEFZ010024240.1:0-19208 GCA_014155875.1 Cepaea nemoralis | reverse complement strand
TAGGCAAAGGCTGCTGGAGCATTGCACTAGAATCAATCAATCAATCATGTGCCATGCCGGAAAGCGTGGGCGGTCATGACTCGCCATTTCACTCGATCACCAGTGTCGTGGATCAGCTCAGTGTTCCTGTCTCGTCCATGCCATGTGGCCAAGCCATCCAGGTATTTTCCTCTCGGTCTTTCTCTTGGTCTGTTCCCTTCGATCTTGCCAGTTTTCACCAAGTTCTCCAATCCATTTCTTCTCAAAACATGTCCAAAACATTTTGACTGTCTACGTCTAATTTCTCTAATCAGTTTACGATGTTCATTTGTCTCTTGTAGTACTTGGTCATTGGTTTTTCTGTCTGTCCATGGTATTCTTTGCATTTTCCTCAGAAACCACATTTCTGCAGCCATCAGATGTTTTTTTCAGCTTGACTGCTCATTGTCCAAGTTTCCCATCCATACAAAAGAACAGGCTCTATGTATCCCCTCAACACTCTTTTTCTCGTTTCAATTGACATCTTTTTATTGGTCAGAATGTTTTTCATCTTGCTAAAGGCTACTTTCGCCATGGCGATTCTTGTCCTAATCTCTTCAAGGCATCTCCCATCAGATGTTATGACTGTTCCAAGATAATTGTACCGATTCACTTGTTGAAGAATATTTCCATTTACTTGTATATTACATTGTGGCACTTCTTCCTTCCTAGTGACGACCATAACCTGAGTCTCTTTACAATTTAATTCTAACCCTAGTTGCTCACTGTGTACAACAACCGCATCTACTAATTGTTGCAGGTCCTGCGCATTGTCTGCAGTTAATACTGTATCATCTGCATATCTAATGTTATTGGTGTTTCGTCCTCCAATGCTGATTCCATTTATATCCTCTACATTTCTGAAAATATTTTCACTGTATAGGGAAAAAAGATCTGGAGACATCACACATCCCTGCCTAACACCTCTCTTAATTGGCTGATACTGTCCCACTTCATTATCAATCCTTATTGCTGCTTGTTGTTTCCAATATATGTTTTTATAAGTCTAATGTCTTTCCCATCAATTTGTAGATCTGCAAGCATATCCACCATGTTGACATGTCTAACTCTATCAAAAGCCTTTGTATAGTCAATAAAGCAAAGATGTATATCCTTGTTTACTTCTATAACACGTTCAATAACTGTTCGCAGCATATACACAGCATTTACTGTACCCTTTCCTTCTACAAACCCACATTGTTCTTCCCCTATTTCACGTTGTATCTTCTTCCTCACTCTTTGCATGATAATTCTTAGCAAAATCTTTGTGATGTGACTCATTATACTAATTGTTCTATGTTGATCACATTCCAAGGTTCCTGATTTCTTTGGGATTGCAATAAATACAGAGTTACATAATTCAGGAGGTATATCTCCAGTATCATGTAATGTGTTCAGCAGTCTGGTGACTTGCTCTAGTCCAAATTCTTCTAAAGCTTTAATCATTTCTGTTGTGATGTTATCTGCACCGGGGGCCTTGCCAGCTTTCATATGCTTAAGAACATTTCGAACCTCCATCTCCAAAATTGGCGGTCCTTCATTATTAAGTCTAATATTATACTGTTCGGCTCTGCTATCATCATAAAGGTGTTTCACATAATCTGTCCATACATGTAGAATCTGGTATTTTTCTATTATGATATTGCCATCTTTAGTTTTTAGACACCCTGTTGATGTACTTGTTCTTTTATTAGTAAGTTCCTGAATTCTTTTGTGCACTAATTTGGTATTTTGACTGTTGTCTTGGTTTTCAATTTCTAAGCACTTTTCCTCAAGCCATGATTCTTTTTCCTCCTTACATAATATTGTGACTTGTCTGTGAATTTCTTCATATTTGACAGAATTACTTTTGTTGAGTCTTCTTGTTTCCATGAGGTGTAAAATTTCTCCAGTCATCCATTTCTTACGACCTACCTTCTTTAATTTTGGAATAGTTGTTTCTGCAGCCACATTGATTGAATTCTTCAACGTTTCCCATTGATCATCCACATCCTGGAATAATATTTCTAGATCAGACAATTTTTCAAATCTGTTCTGTACTTCTATGTTGCATTTGTTTTGTATTTCCTTGTCATTACTCAATGTACACAAATCATATTTAGTGTTTCCTGTTATATACTTGACTTTCTTCAACTTTATCCTCAATATTCCTATGAGTAATCTGTGGTCACTATAACAATCAGCACTGGGAAATGTTTTTGCTACTGTTAGCGCGTTTCTAAATCTTCTGCTGATGAGAATGTAGTCAATCTGGTTTCTAATCCTGCTATCAGGACTTCTCCATGTTCATAATCTTCTAGGGTGTTGCTTAAGCCAGGTGTTTCCTACAATCATTTCCTGTTCTTTTGCCCACTCCACCAGTCTGTATCCTCTTTCATTTCTCTCTCCTAAACCATAATTTCCTACTGTGTATCTATCCCCTTGATTTCCTACTTTTGCATTGAAGTCCCCTATTATGATGTTTATTTCTGAATTTTTACATTTCTTTAAGGCAGACTCTATGTCATTATAAAATTCTTCTACACTATCTTCACTGGATTCTCCTGTTGGGGCATATACTTGAATAATATTTATGCTAAAAGGTCTGCCACTTAATTTAACTAGTAGAACTCTGTCCGACGCGGCCCAATATCCTTGAACAGATTTTGATGTTTTCATGTCCAAAATAATTGCCACTCCCCTATGACGATCTTCACCTCCATAATAAATAATCTTGAAATCGTCATCTATCTTGATGCCTGATCCTGTCCATCTCGTTTAGCACATACCTAAAATATTAATTTTTTCCCTTCCAATTCCTTGTTTTATGTTCTCTATTTTTAACGTCATCGTTTAACGTCCTAACGTTCCATGTTGCTAATTTTAACGTCTTTGTCCTTGTGTTGCGATGATAAGTCTTTAAGCGAATCATGATATACTAGGCACTTTTAAATAGGTAGTTTGCCGTTGCTTTCCTCTATGGCAGTGACCGTACTGGTCGGAGACCGCAGCCATTGACTCAAGAAGAGCTCCTCTGCCTGCCGTCGTGAACTGGAGACCATGACCAACAAATATCTGTCGGCTGCCCTCACAATTTCATCCACCACCTGCCTTCCGTGGCTTCTTTTGAAAACTTCCAATAAAAGAACACAAAATAGCATCACATAATCCATGGGAAAACACTATTCACAGGAACTCCATAGGAAATCACACGAAATCCTAAGGAAAACACTAAATAGCGTCCCACCGAAAAGTAACGCTTCATTGTGTCGCCATTGTACCGGAAGTTGCACTAGAAATGACCTATGTATTACAAACTCCTTTTTTTTAAATAAAAGAGTTGCATAAGGTCACATGGAAACATCCAAGATCCGGCCATTGGCATCAGCTGGACTTCATTATCACACGGAGACACCATCTGAACCATACATCATTAACTCGAAGTTACCACAGTGCTGACTGTGATACAGATCATTCTTTGGTTGTTGCAAGGGTTAGACTGAGACCAAAGACACAGCTAAACACAAATCTAGCCCCAGGATTAATATTATTAACACTCACAATCCTGGAAAGTGCTTTGAATTTCAACAGCAACTTGAAGACGCTTTCACTGATACACCAGAAAATTGTATAGTCTATATATATAAAACAGAGTGTATGTGGCTTTGTTTGTATGTTTGTGGTCAGCTAGCTATGTATTGGATGCGTTCGATAACGGTACATCCGATTGAGATGAAATTTTCTACACGTCTTCCTTTCATTCCTGTGCAACCGACTATAATAGTTTCTTAGTGTAAAATCTTCTACTTATTTAATAACATTTACTTTTTCATTTTCATTATATAATGTCTATATAGCAGGGGGACTTCACTCTAGAAAAGTTATTTCAAGGGGCATAACTTTTAATAACATTTCTATATACTTTATAGTCATATTGTTGGACTTACTTGCACTATTGTTAAACTCTTTGTCTATAGTTATTTTCAGGCATATGAGTTATAATAAATAATGATATAATCTTTAAGGCATTTTTAAAGTTTGCATAAAAATAATGCATAATGCATAACATTGTAACCCATCTTTTTCTGCTTACAGAACTTATCAACTGTCATGTCGGTGATTAAAAACAGTTTTCATTAAAAATAATGAATGGTGTGTGGAAGGACATTCTTTTAAGTTACTGTGCGCCAGGAGCTGGGCGAAACCACGCCGGGTCAGATAGATAGACAGACAGACAGATAGTCGGGAACGGAAGCTTATTTGACTACTTATATGAATGAATTAAATGACATGCTCCCCACCAGGGACTGGGTGGGGCCGGGTCAGACAGACAGACAGATAAACAGACAGTCGGGAACGGGAGAGCTTATATGACTACGTATATGAATTAAATGAGATGCTCCCCACCAGGGACTGGGTGAAGCCGGGCCGGGACAGACAGACAGACAGATAGACAGACAAACAGATAGTCGGGAAAGGGAGAGGTTATATGATTACGTATATGAATTAAATGAGATGCTCCCCACCAGGGACTGGGTGAAGCCGGGTCAAGCAGACAGACAGACAGATAGTCGGGAACGGGAGAGCTTATATGACTACTTATATGAATTAAATGAGATGCTCCCCACCAGGGACTGGGTGAAGCCGGGCCGGGTCAGCCAGACAGACAGACAGACAAACAAGCAGACAGACAGACTGATAGATAGATAGATCCCCTCCAGGGCCTGGGCGAAGCCGGGCCGGGTCAGCTAGTAAATGATAAATGGAGTAAACTTAAGGAAACTATTTATAAAACAGCGTTAGGGGTTTACGGCACTGTGGATCATAAGAGGCAGGACTGGTTTGCGGCAAACAGCCAGATACTGCAGCCCTTGATTGATAAAAAGAAGATAGCTCTCTTAAGAAACAAGGAAAGACCAACGCGTACCACTCTGAGTGAGCTGAAGCAAGCGAGGAAGGATGTACAAAAGGCTGCCAGGCAGTGTGCGAATGACTATTGGATCAAGTTATGTGAGTCCATTCAAATCGCAAGTGATAAGGGAAACATCAGAAGCATGTCTGAAGGGATAAAGAAAGCCTGTGGTCCAATGATCAAAAGAAGTGCACCGCTGAAAACCTTGACTGGAGAAATCATCACTGATAAGAAACAACAGATGGATAGATGGGTAGAGCACTATATAGAGCTTTACTCAAGTGAGACCAAGCTAGCAGATGATGCCATCAACACCATAGAGGCCCTGCCAACTCTTGACCACCTGGACACACTTCCCACTATAACAGAAGTTACGTGTGCTATAAATGAACTTGCATCTGGCAAGGCTCCAGGTAAGGATGGAATTCCAATAGAGGTTATCAGGAGTGGGCAAGACACACTCACTCTACAGATCCACCAGCTAAAAGAGCTATGCTGGCGAGAAGGACAAGTTCCACAGGATTTCAAAGATTCAAACATCATAACGCTGTACAAGAACAAGGGCGATCGGAGCGACTGTAACAACTATAGGGGTATCTCACTTCTGTGTATTGTTGGGAAAGTATTTGCCAGAATTGTTCTGCGCAGACTTCAAGTCCTGGAAGATCAAGTCTATCCCGAATCGCAATATGCCTTCCGTCAGAACCGGTCTACCATTGATATGATATTCTCATTGCGACAGATGCAAGAAAAATGCCGGGAACAAAATCAGCCACTGTATATTGCCTTCATCGACCTCACAAAGGCATTCGATTTGGTGTGTCGTGAGGGTCTGTTCAAAGCACTAAAGAAGATTGGTTGCCCACCAACTCTTCTATCCATTGTGGAATCGTTCCACGCAGGCATGAAGGGTATAATCAAGTTTGATGGCTCAACTTCAGAAGAGTTTGAAATCAAGAGTGGAGTTAAGCAAGGTTGTGTACTAGCCACCACCCTCTTTGGGATATACTTTTCACTTCTGAAATATGCCTTTCGTGATCAGGATGACGGGGTATACATTCACTCACGCTCAGATGGTGGCCTTTATAATGCTCATAGATTGAAGGCCAAGACCAAAATTAGGAGGGTGCTAATCAGAGATTTGCTTTTTGCGGATGATGCTGCGATTACGACCCACTCTGAGGAAGAATTACAACATCTACTATCTGCATTCTCCAATGCTTGTTCTGAATTTGGTTTAACAATTAATAAAAAGAAGACACAGATTATGTCACAAGGTGCACATGGTGTACCATCAATCTTTATTGACGACGCCGAACTGGAGATAGTATCCCATTTTACATATCTAGGAGCAGAGGTAAATCGCAAATTATCCCTCGATCAGGAAATCAACATCAGGATTGGCAAGGCAGCAACAACAATGAACATGTTAGCAAAAAGAGTCTGGGAGAACAGGAAGCTTACTGCCAAAACAAAAGTCCTCGTCTACCAAGTCTGTGTCCTTAGTACTCTTCTTTATGGCAGTGAAACCTGGACAACTTACTCACGTCAAGAGAAACGTTTAAACAGCTTTCATATGCGGTGTCTGCGAAGAATACTTGGTATTAAGTGGCAAGACAAAATCACAAATACTGAAGTATTGGAAATATCAGGTTGTGTGACGGTGTATTCCATGCTCAGTCTTCGTAGACTTAGATGGATAGGACATGTTAGGAGGATGGATGATAGTAGAATACCAAAGGACATCTTTTTTGGTGAATTACTGACGGGTAGAAGATCTCAGGGTCGGCCTCTACTACGATACAAAGATGTGTGTAAGCGGGACATGATTGATACAGGCATTGATAATGCACATTGGGAGCAAGTCGCCGCTGAACGTGTTGCATGGAGGGCAACTATCAGAAATGGAATAAAGACAAAGGAGAAAATGATTGCAGATAAAGCACACACGGAGTGTGAGAGACGTAAGATGGTGCAAAATGGTGGAAATGACCATGTTTTCACATGCCTCTACTGTGGGCAAACATTTGCAGCAAGAATTGGCCTTACCAGCCACACTCGCCACCGCCATGGGTCGTAGTTAATAAGCCTTTTTGAAGCACAATGTACCAAACTATCATCTGTGAAGATGGAAAGGTGCCAATGCAATATGATGAATTATAAAATATACATGATGGAATGTAACGCGTTGATGCAATTATAAAATATATCACATTTATGAAATTATCAACATTCTCATATGAATATCACCATAATATACCCTGCAACGGCCTTCATGTCTCTCCACAGATCTCGATCCTTGGTATTCTGGATCAACTCTGCTGATGATATTCCTCCATGCCACGTCTCAGCTTATCCAGCATCATTTCTCTCTGTCGGTCTTTGCCTTTTTTCCCAGTGATCTTTCCGGTTGTCACGATGTTCTCCAATGCCTATCTTCTCTTCACCTGACCAAAGAATGCTGTTTGTCTCATTCTTACAGCATTATTTTAATTTTCGCTTGCCCGCTTTGAACTCAAGCGTAGTCCATACACGTGTTACTACTTTTAGTGCACTGGACTTATTATTGCGTGTGCATTTTTTTTTTCTCGCATATCCTTTACAGGACATCGCTGTCAACATCAGCATCTTTCAGCTGATTGTTGAATTTTTGACAAGATTACGCTCAGTAGTTTGCCATTGCTTTCTGAGTGGCTGGCTCACATACCCCGTAAGTTACCGACGCAGAAAGAACCGCTACCAATTCTCACGCACGTCACTTTAGTCATTAGAGTATACGGGATTACGGAGAAAGTCGTGTAAAATCCCTAGACCACGGAGACCAGCTGCGTGTGGATTAGCTTTTCCTATTACCAGTGTCCCTCGCCATTAGCCGAACCCACTCCGACATCTGATGTACGTGACATTTACATCCCCAAGTCAATGACAGGAAGTCAACATGTTTGTCCAACTGACCGGTGTAAGGGTTGAACCTGCTGCGTCCCAGAGAGGAGGCAGATGGAATTTTCTGCTTTTCGTTTGCCTTATTGCGTGTTCTAATCTCATACGTGACGTCTTGAATATTTATTATACTCCACCTAGCCAACTTTCCTGGATCGTCCTATCGTTTTGTATCCCGGGGCATGCCGGTGTGCTGGGAAATGAACTGGCGGACAGATTGACTGGCTCTGCAGAACTTGGTTGAGTATTGATACATGACAAGGCAGACGTGGTTGTGGCCTTGTGGGAGCAAGTGTACACCTCGGAGGAGCAAATGGATCACCATGATCTGGCAAGAATGAGGCAGCGAGGAGCGACGAGGGAATCTGGCCGACGCTCGACGCTCAGGGGAAAGGCGAGACGGACATATAATAAAATTGCTACTGGTACTATTGGTGTTGGAACTTCGCTTGCAGATGAGGATAAGGACGGAGCGCCTATGGGAATGCCCCGAATGCTGTGATGTCGGTTCCTAGATCAATCAATCAATCCCGGTGTTCTCATGTGGAACGTCCTAGCCCAGTGGTTCTCAACCTTTTGTGGCCCATGCACGCCTTCACCATATGTTCAGAGCATCATTTCCCCCTTTCGTATTTCCTCCCTATAAATCCCCCCTCCCCCTTTTCCTACACAGTACACGTAAATATAGAAGCTAAATTTAATAACACATTCTAGAACAAGGCTAGACGTCTTCATAAAATGTGATACTTACGTTATAAAGCCTAGAGGTTAGCAACTTTTCTCGGTAATATCGTATACTCTCGCAAGTAACATGACGACGGTGAGAATCAGCAGTGATTCGAATCTCGGTAACTTACGGGTATGTGAGCCGGCCGCTCAGAAAGCAATGGCAAACTACTGAGCGTAATCTTGCCAAGAAATCAACAATCAGCTGAAAGGTGCTGATGTTGACAGCGATGTCCTGTAAAGGATATGCAAACATTTTTTTTTACGTTATAAAAGAATTTCAGAAGGGCGAGAAGTACAGAACCGTAAAGATCTTAATTCACCCCCCTCCCCCTATGGAAATCCTAAAATTCTCCCTAGGGGAGGGGGAGGGGTGGAATACCCCACCGGTTGAGAACCACTGCCCTAGCCGCTGGTTGATCTTGTTCCATTCTAACTAAATATCGGAACTATTTAATTCTGTGGTGTTTTATAAATTCAGTAATAGATGCTATCCCTACTCTTGTTCTTAATTTCTTATTTGTCTCTCAATCTCTTCTTATTTTTCCAGCTGCGTTTCTTCTGCGTCTTATCTCAAACTTGTTGATTTATTTGGCAATTATGTTCACTAGTTTGCCATTGTTTTCTGAACAAGAAGTCAACTTTGAAGTCCAATTCACCCAGTAGGGAATGAACCCCTTACTCCGCTGTCAGCACATCGGAAGTTTACCAGTGTCCAGCACCCGCGCAGAATTCTATATTTTACTCTACTGAAACAGATGGGATAACAGACCACGGGAATCACGATGTTTGAAGCCCATAAATGGGCACTCTCCCGCTGTATATGCTTCACCTCGACACCGCAAGGTACAAGAGGAACGAGATCAGATGAGGATTAGTAAGAATGAAAAGATTCAATAAAAACTTTTTATTTTTCAAACAAAGAATTTAAATTATAGAACTCGTCAACTTACCCAAATTAATCAACGCAGATAACAAGAACAAATCTAGAGGTTTCATTCTATAATTACAGCAAACCTTTACGCCGATCTCGCGTAAACAAATTGGAATTCAATTGTGTCAGTTTTAGACTGTGAGCGCATTTCAATAGCCTTTATATAAGCACCGCCGTGTTGGTTTGTCATGAATAACACATTGTAATATTTACGTGTATAGTACAGTGGTTCTCAACCTGTTTACTGTAGAGGAACAAATGAAATAATATTCATACTTCGAGCAACTCCTGCCTAAATATGATGATTAAATCTCCATCTCCTACTAAGTTTCCGCGAATGATACGTTGCAAAGACAACATAATACGAATAATTTGTGTTAAATAGAGACTAGTCTTATATTTGGCTGCATGTTTGTTTACTTCAACCAATCTGTCAGCTTATTATGTCTGGGGGGAGCTGGCGTCTGTAGCTTAGGGGTAATGAACGCAGTTTCACAATCCTGAGTTCGAAATCAACGGCTGGCAATTTTAAAAGCAGAGCTTCGGCCATTCAGAATTTGTTGGCCGTTTGTGATTTACTAGAACAGTTCAGTAGTTTGACATTGCTTTCTGGACGGCCTAAAATGAGTAGCAAGAAATGAGTTGGGAAGTCAGGCGGCAGACGTGATATTGAGCAGATTGACTGGCGATTGGTCTGTGCAAATATGTCGCTGGCATTATTTGCCGATATCGCCAACTGGGTCATTTATTTTACTAGTGTCTCAAAGATTCTTCTTCTTACAGTGCTTGCCGTATGGCGTTGGTCATCCTATTTATCCACAGCTTCCTGACTTGCGTGCTTACAACCATTGCCTATAGGTGATGAACTCCATATTCAAGAATCTTCTCTCTACGTCTTCTTTGGTGTATGCGTGCCCTCTTTCTTGCTGTCACGGCGTGTTCCAGTTTATCCCTTCTTGTTGGGGATATTAGACGCAAAGCTGTGAGCTGTGAATTTCGTGTGGAGTGCTGGTACATCTGTCCACGTTTGCTTGTGGCGTGAACTGCATGTTCAGAAAATTGGCGGCCTACTGGTCGCTGAACTAACTGTGTTGCCTTATGCAGTAATGTGTGGCTGCTGGTTTTCTAGTGACTGCCGCTTCTTTCGACGATGAACTGCATTTTTACGTGGCGGACTTTTGTGTTGGCATTCTAGCAGGGGCATTATGCATAGTATATCTGTGTGGGCTGTTGGTTAGTCGAGACTCCTGTCTGTTCCACTTTTTACATGGGCATGTTGTGTGATATTACTGGCACAGGATCGATGCATAATGGGTGATCCTTTGCCGTGAAGTTTGAACCGCGACTAACTAACTGATTAACTAGATAGTGCAGGAACGTGATCGCTTACATTGCTCGGCATGGCATTTGATGATGATTCATTTTTTGCAACATGTCCAAATATTGTCTATTCCTGTTTTTACAAAGACAACATTTAAATAAAGATTTCTCGGCATCAACAGCTGGTCAATTGGACTAAAATGTTGACTTCTCGTCCTTAACTTGGAGACGTAAATTACGAGTACCTCTGAAGTTCGCCTGATGGTGAGGGACACTGGTAATAGGGACAGCTAATCCACACGCAAAAGTCAGTCAAGTACACTATAGTTAGTAGGACAATTATGGACTACGGTTAAGTTCAAAGAAACAAAAAGTAAAAGAACACAGATTGTCGCGGAATTAATAACGGTATCTACTGAAGACATAAACGTCAACACATTGGGACTCGCGAGTGCGTGGGCGAAATCGTTAGGAGACTGCGCTGATAATGTGATGAACGGGGTAACATTTTGTAGGCTTAAATGCACGGAGGAATGATTGGCCAGTCTTTCCCTCTCTTAGCAGACAACGGGTTAACGCCTGCGTTCATCGTCCGCTCAGAGAGAAAAAAATGTCTCCTGGTCTCTGGGTAGTGAGATCGGACGTCCGTGTGTATTGTTACGAACGTAAAAAATCCCTTGGTAGTTGGAAATCGAAAAAGAGTAGCCTAACGGCGCTTCACGAGCTAAATTTAGAGTTAAAAATATATCCAAAGTATTTCAGGATCCTCGCCGGTGCTACGGAGTTCGTGCACTGAGCTGAGTTTCTCCAGACTAAGGTTTGAGTTAGGAGGAGACCGGAGCACTTATGGGTTACACCCGTGTGCCGTGATGTTGATCCGTCGACTAAAACTAAAACTAAACTTCACAGTCCCTTAACATATTCCTGCTTCAGGGCTTGGCTGTTGCTGTTTTCTTCTTTCAATACAGACGTGACTGGTGTATACTGGCGAGACTGACCTAGCCCGCAGGCAAATCTTGGCAGTGAAGCCCGTTGATAACATCTTAGAGATCGCAGGAGGTGGCATCATAACCAGCTCCAATTGGGAACAGTGAACAGGAGTTCTTTGGGATAATTGCTGCATCCCGAGGAGTTTGCACGCACGGGCATATCCCATGTGCAGTAACGTGTTCGACATAACATAACATAACATAACATATACACGTCCCCTAATGTTCCCCAGAGTACAGATTGAGAAACGCTGATATAGTTACTTAATCGTCAAGAGTAAAACAGTATCCCATGACTCGTATGTTGTGAGAGGATTGGCATTGTATGCTTCACAAAGCCAGTGATCAAATTATAGTTATATTTCACGGGAAATCTAAGAACATAAATTACCCCCCACCCCCCCACCCCACCCCCCCCCCACCCCCCAAAAAAAAATGTTGCAGCAGCAATGGCAGGCAATTGGGTGACCGTTAACTCATTTAGTCCAAGGTTGCAGTAGCAATGGTAGGCAGCTGGGTAACCGTTAACTCATTCAGTTCAAGGCTGCAGCAGCAATGGTAGGCAGCTGGGTAACCGTTAACTCATTCAGTCCAAGGCTGCAGCAGCAATGGTAGGCAGCTGGGTAACCGTTAACTCATTCAGTCCAAGGCTGCAGCAGCAATGGTAGGCAGCTGGGGAACCTTTAACTCATTCAGCCCAAGGTTGCAGCAGCAATGGTAGGCAGCTGTGTAACCTGTAACTCATTCAGCCCAAGGTTGCAGCAGCAATGGTAGGTAGCTGGGTAACCCTTAACTCATTCAGCCCAATGTTGCAGCAGCAATGGTAGGCAGCTGGGTAACCGTTAATTCAATCAGTTCCAGGTTGCAGTAGCAATGGTAAGCAGCTGGGTAACCGTTAACTCATTCAGTCCAAGGAAGATTGTCCAGCATGTGTCTGAAAACGTTGCCGGCTCTGTGGCAAAGGGGATTACGGAGGCAATTCGTAATCCCACATACCGCCTTAGAGACACAGCTGCGGGCGATTTGGAAGCAGACCGCCTTGCACTAGTTTCATACAGGTGTGTGTGCCGGTCGGTCAGAGCACCTGGAGGGTTAGCGTCTTTCTCCTTAATTCCGTATACTCTCGTGAGTGACGGGATGTGCTCGAGAATTGGTAGCGGTTTTCGCCGCGTCGGTAACTTACGGGGTATGTGAGCCGGTCGCTCAGAGAGCAATGGCGAACTACTGAGCGTAATCTTGCCTAGTACATCAACAGTAGCTGAAAAATGCTGGTGTTGACTGCAACGTCCTGTAAGGGATATGCAACATTTAAAAAAACTGAAAATGTTTGTTACATGCCCTTTACCGGACGTAGCAATTAACCCCAGAAGTTTATTTGTTGTTTGTGGTTTTCAATGCAATTTTGCGTGCAATCGCTTGCCGCGAATTGGTCTGATCTGTCACATTCACTACCGCTATGAGTTGTAGTCTCTGTCAAGACGGCAAGGTACCAGTAAGGTATAGTTTGCTATTATTGCTTCCTGCACAGCTGACGCTCATAATGTTGTTAAAACTCAACGAAAACGAAACTCCATCTGCTCCTAAAAAGCCTATGGCTGACCTCAAACCGGAAATATGATGCTAACATGTTAACTAACACCCCCCCCCCCCCACCCCACCCCCCCCCCCACACACACACCCCTTACACAGACACAGACTGCAGTTGTGTACAGATGATGAAAACAGTATGGGTGCATTATTTTCTATAAATAATGTGTCCCAACGCATTTCTCTACTATGGATCTGTGAAATGCCTCACACGTTATCGGCCGAGAACAAGGAGGAATAAGGAAGAATAGGTGGCCAGTCTTTACCTCACTTTAGCAAGCGACAAGCCAGACGTCGAACCCGTGTCCTACCGTGTTCATGACATTACCAGCGCAGTTCGCTATCAGCTACGCAAGCGCCCAAGCCCACATTACGTTCAAAGACGCAACATATACAGTAAAAGATAAAGTAAATGATCTTGATGGGTATTGGGTATATGGTGCTAGCTCCCTACTTGTTTAAATCAATTGGCACTCTACACCTACCACCTCTACTTCCCATGACATTTCCTAGTACGCAATTTTATTTAGATACAGACTTAGCTACCTGCTCCGTGGCCAAGGATTTAAGGACGCGATTAGTAATCCCGCATACCCGCGTTCGAAACACAGCTTGTGTTGGTTTTTTATGAAATGATTATGTGCCGGTCGTTCGGAAAGCAATGACACACTCATTCATTCATTCATTCATTCATTCATTCATTCATTCATTCATTCATTCATTAAATAGCTTGTCCTTTGCAGAACCTCGCTCCCATAAAAGTCTCCGGAAAACTTCTCTGTCATAAGCAAGATAACCCGCATCCGATAGGCCCATCTGGAGATCATCACCCACATCCTGCACCCATTGTCTCTTTGGCCTTCCTCTTCCTCTCTTCCTAGGCATGTACCCCTCCATTATTGTTCTCTCCAAACTTTCGTGATGGCAATCTACTTAACGTAAACTTGCACAGGAATCACGAACAGCCGAAACATACTGGGGTTGATTGTTACGTCCTGTAAAGGATATGTAACAACTAAACAGAATTGGCTGGCGTATACTGACGAGACCGAGCTTAAAATTCCTCTCCGATGGGGATTCAAACACAATTCCACCACTCCTGCAGGCAAATGTGGCAGTCACCGCGCTAGAGTTGCTCCCGTCATTATTGTTAGTTAGTTTCATATCCTTTACAGGACGTCGCATTCAACTCCATAGTCACATTTTCTGCCCCACGTGGAATTATCAGGTTGTGCACTATAAGTGATAGGTCGTGTGTTTGTGTTTTTGTCGTCAGCTATCTGTGTTGTCATTGACAAAGATTCTTAGAATCGAAACGTCTGTGTGTCGTATTGTATACGTTCGTGTGTATTTTATCTTATTTTATTATTCATTTTTATATTTATTGAGTGCTTCTGATTTCGGATTTTTCACCTGTATTTCGCGACACGTGGATCTCCTTGTAAGGTATGTGCAACGTTTGTTAATGTTTAGTTCGTTTTTTCTCGCAGGAATTTAAAATACCTATTTGTTTTCATTTCATATTGTTATATCCTGCTGCAGCCGCTGCTTTTTCTCTCTATTCCAACTCCAGCAGTGTTTGGCTGTTAGTGATTTCTTGGCAAGTTTACTTTCAGTAGTTTGCCACTGCTTTCTGAACGACCGGCACTTATACCAATGTATGAAACACCACGCAAGGCGGTCTGCTGCCAAATCTCCCGCAGGTGTATTTTTAACACGATATGCAGGATTACGAACTGCGTTCAGAACTTCTTCGCTACGTAGCCGATAAAACATCATATATTGTGCTGCTTGATAATATCTTGCCAGAATTCACCACGCTATATGCTCGTATTCAAGTTGTGAATAATCTACAAAGAATAGAAATATTTATTTAATGTGTCGAAAACATGTTGATACAAGTCAAGATCAAACTGATTTATTTCAATGGTTGTTGTATATAAGAATTTTCTGGCACATTATGTTACCTTCCAACATTATTTCGGCACGCCACTACAACAAGTTTGTCAACCCCTGACCTAAAGGAAAAGTTGGCTTCCCCAGAGCGAGTGCAGATATGCCTGATAAGCGGCTCTCTAAGCTGTTATGTGGGTGCGAAGGCGGCGTTCTGGTACGAAATGGCTATGTGAGGAAAATTTGTGGCTTTTTCCCAGTCAAGTCAAAATGTGCTATGAAAAGGATAGCAGATCACGATGCATCGGGGGAATGACGTTTGCCTGCCCGAGGGCAGTGTGTGTGGCTGTCGGGTAGGCATATTGCGGGACGATTGCAATGAGGAATCGGCTGTGAAAAACATGCATGTCTTGGACACAAATTGACGACAGGAGAATGACACATAGAAGTTATGACCTGAGGTCACGAGAATGTAAAGAAGATGAGGACAACGCCTGGTGATCAAAAACCTCCTGCTGTGCTTTACTCCACAGTGTAGTTTATATATACAGCCATACCCGAGTCCCTGACAGCTAATCCCCAACAGTGCCCCAGCGCGACAGCAGGCGCTCACCATCGATCTCAAGCAGACGACAGTCGTCAATACATTAACATGGCGGTGGGTGAGAGGACAGCCAAAACACTGCTCATGTTTTACTTCATATTTTGCCTCTTAACTCAAGTTACATTGGACAAGATGCACCAACGGTGGAAGTGTAAGTTTGCAAAATGATTCTTATCAAGCTGACTATTCTGTAAAATTGTTCACATTACACCTGTTGCTGTTTGCAGATCCAATTGTGTAGCAGCAGAATTGAATAACTTCTCACTGAAAAATGTTCACTGTTTGTTTGTGAATACGCTATCCATTCTATTCAGTATTTATTAGTTACTGAGTTGATTGGGTATTGAAATCATTTACATCTAAACTAAATGCTTGCTTTTAAATTAAGAGATTAATTAATTAGTGTTGAATATCAAGCAATAGTTATTAATTATTTTGCACTCTAAGAAATTTATGAAAATATGATTGCACATTACAAGAACAACTTAGATTTGAATCCATCACTCTAAAACATCTCCTTGCATGGGGGGGGGGGGGGGGGGGAGGGAATTGTCTGTTAACAATCCTTGACCCGCCTGTGTGTTGCTGAGTTGCAAAGAATAGTAACACTGTAACCTACCATGCATGTCATATGAGGCAACTAATGCAGGTTGGGGTATGACTGGCCTCAAGTCATAAAAAAAACACTAGCCACAAAACTCAACCAGTAATGAACAAGTCTTCAAAGGGCTTGGTGTGAGCAGGTTAAAGGCCTTGGTGTGAGCTAAAGGGCTTGGTGTGAGCAGGGTTAAAGGTCTTGGTGTGAGCTAATGGGCTTGGTGTGAGCAGGTTAAAGGGCTTGGTGTGAGCAGATTAAAGGGCTTGGTGTGAGCAGGTTAAAGGGCTTGGTGTGAGCAGGTTAAAGGGCTAGGTGTGAGCAGGTTAAAGGGCTTGGCGTGAGCTGGTTAAAGGGCTTGGTGTGAGCTGGTTAAAGGGCTTGGCGTGAGCTGGTTAAAGGGCTTGGTGTGAGCAGGTTAAAGGGCTTGCTGTGAGCAGGTTAAAGGGCTTGGCGTGAGCTGGTTAAAGGGCTTGGTATGAGCAGATTAAAGGGCTTGGTGTGAGCAGGTTAAAGGGCTTGTGTGAGCAGGTTAAATGGCTTGGTATGAGCAGGTTAAAGGGCTTGGTGTGAGCAGGTTAAAGGGCTTGGTATGAGCAGGTTAAAGGGCTTGGTGTGAGCAGGTTAAAGGGCTTGGTATGAGCAGATTAAAGGGCTTGGTGTGAGCAGGTTAAAAGGCTTGGTGTGAGCTGGTTAAAGGGCTTGGTGTGAGCAGGTTAAAGGGCTTGGTGTGAGCAGGTTAAAGGGCTTGGTGTGAGCAGGTTAAAGGGCTTGGTGTGAGCAGGTTAAAAGGCTTGGTGTGAGCTGGTTAAAGGGCTTGGCGTGAGCTAGTTGAGGACCTACGCTCATTTGGGAGACTAAAGGTAGCAGAAGAAGACAATCCTTGGCCAGTTGATGCCCCAGCAAAGTGTTTTATTAATAAGTCCTTTAGAGACCAATCAACTGCTGTAGAGTATAGTACATAACATGCTCTCATAATCACATCCCATACAAATTTAGCATTATAGATGGGTAGTTTGATAAAGACCCAGTTTGGCAAGTCCCTAAGCATCGTAAAAAATATCAGACCATGAGTTGTTGAGCTGTAGGCCCTGCAACAACCAGCTTTCTATCTAGATCTATGGACATAGATTCCTCAGCTCACTATCCAATTATGTATAACTCATTCATGAATGTAATGGATGATCTGGTGCTTGGAAACACTCAGAGGGGGGTTTAATATTTGTTATTCGCTATAAGGTTTATTCTGGGGATGCTTTCACTATTTCATTACAGCTTCGTTAATTGTATACATTTGATTGTCAATGACTTGGTGAAGATAGCAAAAGAGAAAGTTCTTACATTGCTGTAAAAGTCAGAATCAAATCAAATGAACTTTAGCCCTAGTAAAAATAGCCAACTATTTAGAAGCACACACATCTACAAAGTCTTGAATTGTCATATCCACAATGGGTCATCAGCAGTACCATTATGTGCCATGTTGATAAGCATGGATGGTGGATAAAATATGGACAGTTATGGCTCACCATCTCACACAATCATCAGTCGTGGATCAGGTGTATGTTCTTGTCATGATTGTGCCATGTTGCGGGCATTCCAGGTGTTTTTCTCTTTGTCTTCCCCTTGCTCATTTGCCATCACTTTTGCCAATGAGTTAGAAAAAAAAAACAGCTTGAGTTGACTTAGTTGAGAACCTGACATCACAGCACTGGGGACATTCCCATATGCTCTCCGTCTTCATCTGCAACAGCCAGCGAAGAGTCGCAATACTAATAGTACTAGTAGCTTCTGATTATGTGTCCATCTGGCCTTTTCTCAGAGTCCTGAGTGTCGGCCAGATCCTCTGGTCATTCACTGCAGCACAATTCTCTCCAAGCCGAGATGATCTATCTGTTCTTCTGCACTATGCACACAATTCCAAAAGGCTTTGACCATCTGCCTCATCATGCACCAGTATCCCACCAAGCGGTACAGATCCAGCCAATCTGTCCGCCTGCTCATTTCCCACCACACCAGCATGTCCTGGGGACAAATTTTTTAAAATGCTCTCTATTTTTTATTGTTGAATTGAAGCCTGCCGCTCTTCCCGAAGCATGACTATCTTCCCTTTTCTCATCACATTTTGTGAGCCCATTACAATCGTGACATACGTATGCTGTTTGTCCTCCCGCCAGCATAAACCTTACATGTAAAAAGTAACCTAAATTGATGGGGTACCACATAGGTATTCATTAGTGTTAGAGTGTGTGAAATCCTTAATAACCCATTTTTATACAAACATGTTCTTATAGTAGGGAACTGCTGAACCACAGTGGCTTGTACGCTTGCTTATCAGCTCATGGTAATATGTCTGAATCCCAGTTGAGACAGATTTTTGTTTATTTACCCAGGTTAACACAGCCTAAAAATGGGTACCAGAAAATTGTCTGGGGAATTAAATGTGGCCAATATATTGACATCATCACCCGTTGTGTGCTGAATGGTCTACATAAATATAGGACTGGCACCTTATATCCAATACATGTACAGGATTCCTTACTTACTTAACCTTTAATGGCAGCGGGCCTATAAAAATATGGGACAAGCACCATATGTATGTCTCAGGGCCTGGAATAGGGTTGGGCGAGCAGACTAATGCGGCTACACTAGTCCACTATTATGCAGTTTCTAGTAACTTAGAAGTAATTAGTTGAATGTATTTGGAGTTATCT
>JACEFZ010024239.1:15000-33127 GCA_014155875.1 Cepaea nemoralis | reverse complement strand
ATTCCGCAAGAAACTGTCGTTGCATCGTTATGAAATTTTTCCAGCCGTCTTATATTTACCCCCACCCAAGGAATATGTCTTTGATAGGTCCAAAAATAACTTAAATCAATGAAAGTGGCAACATTCCTTTGATGTTTTGCTGAACAACTAGTGATTTCTTGCTAACAAAGTTATTTTTACGGTAATGGGAGACCTGCAAATTCTGATGACACACAAAAGCGTATCCGGATACGTATGGGAGTGGGTGCAATGACAGAACTAGCTTAAAATCGACAGGGTCGGCTGCACTGCACCGGGTTTTTATCCCATATGGCTCAGTTTCTTTCCGCAGCGCGGAAAGCGTCGCACAAAGCACGAACTCCGTAACTCCAGCGACGACCCTCGGGAGTCTCCGAAAAAATGCACTCGTGAAATGAAGGACGCGGCCCGGAATCGAACACACAACCTTCGGAGCCCGAGTCAGACGGCTTGACCACTTCACCACGTAGAATCCCGAAAGGGGTACAATGTGTAATATTAGTAAAGACAGAGAATTTACAGAGGCACGGGGTAAATAATTTGTAAATTAACAGGAAAGTAGAAGGAATATATTTCTTACCTTATTTTTCATTTCCTTCTTGTTTCTTCAGCTGATACTGTTGCTGTAATGTTTAGGGCCTGCAATTCGTCTGAATAGTTGGAGCAAAATATCCCAGTAACTGTGTACGTAGATTAAGGTCTGCGATCTGCTCAGACCTTAATCTGTGTCGGACGATTCCAGTAGGTTGATGAATGCTATCGGTTGCATAAAATTCAATCCATCCTTTCTCCAATAGTCCTCTTCCTCTTTCAACACATGGTCCTGACGTTTTTTCCAGTAACTTTTATCAATATTTAATAGCGCAGACAGACAGACAGACAGACAGACAGACAGAAAGGTAGGTAGGTAGGTAGGCAGAAAGGTTAGTGGGTGGGTGGGTGGATGGCTGGCTGGCTGGCTGACTGGGTGGGTGGGTGGGTCAGTCAGTGGGTCGGTCGGTCGGTGGGTCGGTCGGTAAGTCGTTCGGTGGGTCGGTCGCCCGGTCGGTCGGTCGGTCGGGCGGCCGGCCGGCCGGCCGGAAGGCAGGCAGGCAGGTAGATAGATAGATAGATAGATAGGTAGATAGATAGATAGATAGAAAGATAGATAGATAGATAGATAGATAGATAGATAGATATATATATATATATATATATATATATATATATATATATATATAGATAGATAGATAGATAGATAGATAGATAGATAGATAGATAGATAGATAGATATCGATAGGTCGGTCGGTCGGTCGGCAGACAAGCAGGCAATCAGGCGGGTAGGTAGGTAGATTAGATAGATAGATAAATAGATAGATAGATAGATAGATAGATAGATAGATAGATGGATGGATGGATGGATGGATGGATGGATGGATGGATGGATAGATAGATAGATAGATAGATAGATAGATAGATAGATAGATAGATAGATAGATAGATAGATAGATATCGGACGGTCGGTCGGTCGGTCGGTCGGTCTGTCGGCCGGTCGGTCGGCAGGCAAGCAGGCAGGCAGGCAGACGGGTAGGTAGGTAGATTAGATAGATAGATAGATAGATAGATAGATGGATGGATGGATGGATGGATGGATGGATAGATAGATAGATAGATAGATAGATAGATTAGATAGATAGATAGATAGATAGATAGATAGATAGATAGATAGATAGATAGATAGATAGATAGATACATAGATACAAAGATCCCCGCCAGGAGCCGGGCCGAGCCAGCTAGTTTATTTATATAATCACGTTTCATGAAAGAACCCACAGTTTGACGACACCTCTGAACTACCCCATATAAATTCCCCCAGTCTTCCAAAAGCGAAAACCGCGCAGACAAAATTCAAAAACCGCGTGGGTGTGTCTTGCTGAAACGGTAATACTCTTAAAATGATGGAATGAATGCAGGGGCTATAAAATATATACGGCATACAAACAAACATTGAAATCTACTGTACAATCTCCAGAACAAAAATTTTTTTGTTGGGTGGACATAATTGAGACAGTATGGAAAATGGTTTTCACAAAACGCCTAAGTTTATCGGAGGATATTAACTGGAATATTTTTGAAACATAAAGTTCACCGACCAGTATAAGTTCAAAATTAGTCAGTGGCCGGGCGCTGACTTAGACACGACCTGCTAACCGCCGGTTTACCTTTCGTTGTTAGTGAAATAAGAAATTCAGGAAACATGAAGCCAAACTTAGCATAGGCTTTGTCGGGAACTGTCAGTTTGGGCAAGAAATACAACGGATGGGCTAGATATATGGGAACGGACACGCCCCATGAAGCAAAACAGGCAAGGGCAGTAAAAATAGGTCCCTAATCTCAAACTATAACCTAGTGGTGTCAAGGGATCTAGAATAAAGCG
This sequence comes from Cepaea nemoralis, assembly GCA_014155875.1. NCBI lineage: Eukaryota > Metazoa > Mollusca > Gastropoda > Stylommatophora > Helicidae > Cepaea > Cepaea nemoralis. Next base: position 30,693 of record JACEFZ010024239.1, on the reverse strand, counting down.
GATTAAGGAGAATTAATTATGCGGTACAGCTAAAAATCTCATTGGGTAGCTCTTCACGACAAGGAGGAGCGACGTCACGTGATGCCAGGAAGAACCGCCAAATTAAGCGGTATATATATACGCGGGACAGAGAAGCAGTGAATAAGATAAGCAAGTTTTAGACAGCCGAGTGCAGATACTCAAGGGCTGTCTGTTGAGACCAAGAAGGCTGAGAGAACTCTGATCGGGCAGATAAGCATGAGGACCAGGGGAAAGACGGACTTAAGTGTTGGAAAAAGTGCCGCCCAAAATAATATATTGATTGCTACGAAGGACCCACGTCTAACTAGCTAAAGGAACCGCTCTTTGGTCGTAATGGATGGCTAAAAGTCGCACATGACGTACATTAGCCAGAGAGAGACAAGGTAGTTGGAACCATACAGGAGACTTAAAGTCAGATAGGACGGAGAGGTCAAGTGGGATCCACGGCAAGCGATTGATTGGACAGAGACAAATGAAACCCACTGGACAGGACTCTTACGTTGTCGCTTGATCGATTGCCTGGGTAAACTAGTGGGCGGTCATTTGACGGTGGAAGTTGGGTGTGTGCATCCTTAGTAGATTTATATACTTTCTTGTCAGATTTGCGTACTTGCTTATTATATTCCCCTGATTGATATGTGACTAGTTATTGGTTTAATTGCAATTCCTTAGTTTGATAGTATTCTCTTGATGCTAGTTACCTGACAGCATTCTTCCATAATTGTTTGAATTTTTACCGCACGACACTGTGTATACTTTGTAATGTCTTTTGAGAAGCAAATAAACTTGATTCAGTGTTAGCTTATTCTTTTGAGTGCCTGTACTATTGTCGGTTAGGATAGTGTTGTATTCGTGACCTGCACACCTGTATACTTGTGAGGTTGGTAGATAAAACCAAGGGTAATCACAAATCAGCGGTTATCTCTACAACCGGGAGACGGACAATCTTTATCTTTCAATTCTTTATTCTCTCCTCCACTTCTCTATCTCATCTCTCATCTTCGTGCTATCACAAAATGATAAGATTATATGCTAAATTTCATAATTTTCCCTCAGTTGGTTAATGAGATATTGAATTTTATATTGAGGCAACAAAATAAAAACACAATATAGGAATCGTTTTTGGGGCTTGATGTCTGTACAAGAGGAAATGACACCTGATGAACTGGCAGTACAAGCTAGAGATATCTTGATAACTGCAGCCAAAGATGTAATTCCGACCAAGAAAAAGACACTTACGCCATGAATTACATCAGACACGTTAGAATTAATAAAACAACGCAGGGAACTGAAACAGAAAGGAGGTAAATCCGATAACATCAGAATGAAGTATAAATCTTTAACTCGAGAAATAAGAAAGAATACACAAAAGGACAAAAAACAATATATACAAGATAGCTGTACCAGATTAGAGCAATATCGTTAGATTGGAAGAGATTACGAAATGTGCAAAGAAATGGAGTTATTGACAAGAAATGTTCAAACTCAACTGAATGTTATCTGTGACAAGATGGGAAATATCTTAACAGAATCTAGACATGTTCTAGAAAGATGGCAGGAGTACTGCAGTGGAATGTATGATATGAGTAACAGTGAGGATATGAATGAGATACATGAGCCAATGACAGCAGAGACAGATCCTGAACCCTCATTAGATGAAATTGTTAGGGCAATAAAGAACCAGAAGAATGGTAAATCACCTGGATGTGATGAGATACCAGCTGAACTAATTAAAGAGGGAGGAGAAGAAAGCATACAAATCTATCACGCATTATGTAGATGTCAGAATCTCCAATAAGGGTTTAGAGAGTTAATAAGAGTTAACACAAGTCTAGTAGGGAGACACCAGACAAGAGAGACACCAGCGCTATAAATAGCTTCACCAGGGGACACATTTGTGTCAACCAAGGGAGCAATAAGGACAGTTGAGCTAGGGCTTCCCCAAGCCATTGGGAAGCTTGGCCTTACGAGTAACCGTGGAGTACCCGTGTCAGCATCCCCAATAAGACCTTACAGGAGTAATGAGTTAACACTGGTCTAGTAGAGAGACACCAGACAGGGAAGACACCGAGTACTATTAATACCTTACAGGGAGACACATTTGTGTCAGACCAGAGGGCAACGAGTACAGATGAGCGAGGGCTTTCCCCAAGCAATTGGGTTGCTGGTCCTTGCGAGTAACCGTGATATGGCAGGTTACTCAAACTCACCAACCAGCGTGCTGGCAAGACCAGGCACGCAGTAATAGTGACTGCACGGAGAGTAAAGTGTCCGTGCTTGTCCACGCTATGTGTAGCGGGACAGACTGACTGGAGACGGTAGAGAGGTCAGACGTATCCTTAACCAATACGATAGCTTTCTAGGCCATAGGCAAACATAGGGCTGTCCGTTTAGATTGTGTAATGCTAGCATCATCTATCATCACGTTGATGTATTCATATTGTGTAACAATGATGAAACCTAACGCTCGTAGAGCCATTCAAATGTCGGCTCTGAATAAATTGCATTCCTTTCGCAAATGTCATGAATTGTTATTTCGTGCAGTGCGAAAGTAGCGGAGTCTTGAAAAGCTGCAGCGCACAAGTCGCTGACAGGCTAGACCCCGAATTGGTGTCAGAATGGTCAATGAATCAACACAGCTAACCAACGCCAGCAGTACAATTACTGTCAGATTTCAGTGAACGTTTCTGAGCAGTCATAGCAGGCAGTTGTGGTAATATTCAACGAGCAGTTAGCGCCAACATGCAAGTGGTATTATAAACCACTGAACGAACGCTAGCTATCGATTGCTATTACAAAATTCTGTACCAGAATTAATTCAATGCACGTTTCAACATTATTGATGTGTGATATATTGCAAAGTAATACAAATTTGTTATGATGCATACTATAAATTAATTTTCTCCTTGTGGTGAATTATACGATCGCAAATTTGAGGAGTGTGAACCACAATTGAGTCAAATTAGATCGGTAAAGTGTGAAATTCTACCAATATTGTTTAGAAAGTGTGGTATTATACTAAAAGCAATTGAAATGTATAAAATCATCAGTGAACATTACCATCATAACCACCGTATACATTCCATTGCGTGTGATACAGCCATCAATGTCACCATTCTACGAAATCAGTAAATAGAGTAGCGACGAACTGTAGCCTAGAACGAAGGTACGCCAGAGTCAAACAGCGAAGACAAAACGACATTGACGGCCATACGACTAATCATCTCATTTATCATCTAACAATCATTCAGACGATCATATCATTCATCATTAATACCATTTATCACTATTTATCACATTCTCATTCACCAATCGCATGAAATAGGAAATTATATTAACAACATTATGAAATATGAAATATTTGATAGAATATGATGAATTTTGAGCTTGTATTAACAACTTAAGCGTGTGTCTAATTTTTGCTGCTCTACTAACCAGAACGCAGCCCGTGTGTCAACAAATCAAACCAGTGTGTAGTGTGAAAGACTGCGGTGGAACATCCCAAGTACCGTACTGTCCAACAAATTAGATGAGTATATTTTCCGAATATTTTGATATGCTCTAACTTAATCATGCATCTTCTTTTCCAGCGAAAGATGTACATGTACTAACACATTATTGTAAACTATTCTGTGCATATTATTATATTATCATTTGAACTAACATTACGCCACAAAATGGCGTCATTAAATGAATGTATCCAGGCGGGCATCGCAATGGGCCACACTGGAGATAAGCTAGAAAAATGGGCGGAACAAAAGTATAAAGAAGAAATAGCTCGACAGAGAGAAGAAACAGAAAGGAAAATTGCTCTACAGAGAGAAGAAACAGAAATAAAAGCTGCCCTTGTCAGAGATGAAAGAGCTTTAGAAAGACAACATCAAAAAGAAATGAAAGAGATCTAGGAGGCTACCAAACAGAAACAATTAGAGGCCGATCAAGCTACCAAATAGAAACAATTAGAGATAGACCAGAAAAAATTAGAGTTAGAACAGAAGAAATTAGAGTCGGACCAAATTATCAAACAGAAACAGTTAGACGTAGAACTTACTAACAAACAAGCAGAGGAAGCCACCAAACAAAAGCAGATACAGGTAGATTCAGAAACTAAACTAAAGATGAAGGAAATGGAGGTAGATTCTAACATACAAATAGCCTCTAGTAAACAAAAGAGCCAAGAAGAACAGAACAAATTTAGTAAGTACAAGAGCCTTATCAAACCATACACTGTAGGTGATTCAATCAGCGCATGGACTGAAAATATAGAGTTCCAACTAAAAACACAGAAAATACCTTTAGTGGATTGGGCAATGATTTACATGAGGAACCTGAGTGGGGAGCCTTTAAAAGTAATAGAATCCATACCTACTGATCTTAGAAACAATTACCAGTACATACACGATAGGATAATGCAACATTTTCTTTTGGACGCTACTGGTTACCAAATTCAATTCTCACAGATTAAACCAAAAGCAACTGAAACGTTCTTAGACTACATTTCTAATGTGCAGAGCACATTTAAAAAATGGACTAAGGCGGCTAGAGTAGGTAACAGCTATGAAAAACTAGAAGAGCTAATGGTAATGGACAAAGTCGTTTCTACAGTGCCTACCCCTTTTGCTAAATTCTTACAACAGTCAGATATTGATTCCATTCAACAATTAGAGAAACGGGGGTCAGCTTATTTTTCATCTAATCGGGACATTTTAAAAACTACATCACATGACACAGAAATTACAGCTTTTGCAAATAGAGTCCCTGATAGATCCTACAAGCAGAAAGATTACATTAAGAATGACAAAACACCTCAGAAACCACCTCGATGTAATTATTGCAATCTTTTTCACCCAACTTATTCGATGTGTGATAAGAACCCCACATATCCGGCACACCTAGAACAAGTGATAAGTAAGCAAGAAAGCAGAAGATCATCGTTTAAACGTGCTGTAAAATGTTATTTTTGTTCAAGTTATCTCCATTATAGTAATAAATGTCTTGGGAGACAGAGAATGAAGGCAAACAATGCAGCCCTCATCGATACATCATCAGACGATGAGAGTGACATAGATCCCGAACTTGACAATGTATTGCCAACGAATGAATGCCAGAATGTATCATCAGTAACCGATATTTAGACTTTAAAAGGTGTAAAGTATGCCAGCAGTTTCATGTCGGAGGGGGAGATTGAAATGTGGACACATAATATCATGTTCAAATGAAGAAGCTAATGCAGCATGTGCCTCCAGAGGTAACCTTAAGTTCTACGATGCACAGGTCAATGGTAAACCATGCCAATGCTTAGTTGATAGCGGCAGCACTATACTGGGATTAAGGAGAGAACTTGCTAGAACAGAAGATTATACGGGTGAATTTGTCAAATGCCGTACTTTCTCTGGAACCATCGAGAAATATCCACTGGCAAAAGCGCATATCAATACCCCGTTCCTTACCGGCACATTTACGTGCGCTATCCTCCAAGATCCATGTACGGATCTTATTTTAGGATGTCTTGATGCATTAAAAGAATGTACAGACGACAACATAAAAGCCTGGAATGAAACACACATGGTCAACGCTGTAACTAAGTCAGATACAGAAACAAGTTATACTGACTTACAAAATGAAACACTACAGCTACTAACACCAAGTGGTGCAGATACATACCAACAATACTCGCCAAAAGTTGAGCGAGGCACAAAGCACCGACCAAACACTCACACCGTATTTTAACTTGTTGTGTGAGCGAAAGAAAGTTTCTAAAAATTCTTCCTGGTACTTTAAAAAGGTTAACGGAATTCTCATGCGTTATTACACATATAATAACCATGAAATTCAGCAGACGGTGTTACCTGTAACATACCGAAAAAGGTGCTAAAAATCGCACATTGACCACCGTTTGCTGAACATTTGGGCTATCATAAAACGCGAGCCAGAATTCTATCACAATTTTACTGGCCGAAATTTTGTTTCGGACCATAAAATCTTTCTGTCGCTCTTGTACTGTGTGTCAACATCGAGTACGAAAGAAAAAGCATGTAAAGACAGAAGTGCAACGGTCAGTGATAGCATCGAGACCACTTGAATGTATAGCGGTCGATATTACTGGACCCCTAATGCAGGTGTCGAGTAATGGAAACCAGAACTATCCAAACAAGGGTACTAAAACGATTCACCTTAAACCAAACCAAAAGGCTATGATTCAACTAACTGATAAACATAACATGGTACTAACATGTTGCCAAAGGCCTCTCAACGTTGAACTCAAAAGATCAGATGCGGATCATGAAATATCGATAAAAGAACACTTAGAGATATTTCATATTCAACATCCTGAAACCATACGTTTCACAACAAGTACAACAGACAGACGAACAGATTGCACCAACACCAAGCAATGAGACGACAGACATACAGAACTCAACTTCACTAGGTAGGGCGACACACAACAGCGACAACGCAAACACACTTAGCCAGAGAACAGCACACACAACTAGTAGCACAACAGTATTGGACGAGATGGAACTACCAGTTCCTACAGTAAACGCAACTGCGACGAATATCTCGACATATAGAAATAACAGATGCAGTCAGACAAAAGACGGGACAAAACACCTACTGAAACATCGACAAGTCTTCAACAGGTTGAGATTGTTTGGTCTCACATCTAAGCCGTCCAAAGTAGAGTTGGACATGGAACAAATTGACTTCCTTGGTCATACCATCTGCAGGGGCCAATGGAAAACTAATGACAGAATCGTCACTAAGATTCTGAATTTCACAATACCAACGACCAAAAAACAGGTCCAAAATTTACTGGGTTTGGTAAACCACTATACTAAATTCCTATCAAAACTGGCGGAAATCACCAGTTATGTTTTCTAACATCTTAAAAGCTTCGGCTAAATTATCTGTAAAAGATGCACGATTAATTAGTGCGGTATCGAAATTGAAACATTTTTCATCGTTCCATCTATCCTTCGTATGCCTAATACAAATCTCACTTATTTCTTACGCACAGATATGATTGCCATATCCATATCTGGAAGACTAGGTCAGTTCTACGACGGGACGTTCCACCCCGTAGGTCGCAACATCACTCCTGCTGAAGGAAGATACTCAGCATCAGAAATGGAAGACCTTAGTTTGATCTATGGCGTGAGAAAGTTTCACCGATTTGTGGCAGGAGCACAGTTTGTAATCCAATCCGATAACTCTCCATTGTCTGTGATGCAATCTGGACATCCTACCAACAATAGAATTTACAGGTGGGCTTTGATTCTCCAAAATTACACATTTACCATCCAGCATTTAAAAGGGAGATTAAATACGATGGCAGACATTTTGAGTCGTCCTTCATCCATTCAAATACCTGAGTTACAGGAAGGAAGCGACCATACACCACCAGAAACAGTGACACTGTAATGTTAAATAACCAAGTGCCATGTGTGGTGAGTAAGACATATCGTAAGTGCGTTACTATCGCCTGATATTTGACTTGTGTGAATAGAACAGTGCTATGAAAAGTGTAACGAACAGACACAGAATTAACATGCGCTGAGACACACGTAATTAGATTATGGGAACTAACGCCAAGAGGACAGCAAATCCAGCTTAGACCCCGAATCTAGAATATATTAAACCGACGCTTAGACCCCGAAGAACATTCCAGGGTTAGCTATGGACCTACATAATGTGGTAGGCAACTATATTAATACACTATCCTTCAAGGAGAGCATAAAAGACTTTGGTGGAATGAACTATGTTAGAATAGTCTACAAAGAGATTTGCTCCATCTTCACAACGCAGAGGAGGACGTCAACTTAGTGTAATTAGATATAGAAATGTAACTGTGATATATGTACATTATTATTTTATTTACAGTATCTATAACTTCATTTTTCTATTATTTATTCTAATGCAAATTATGTAAACGCATATATAACGTTATTTTCTTATTTGCTTAGTTAGAAATCATTATCATTTAATTAATAACACATTTATTAAAACATCCATTATAGAAATACAATTATGAGATCTTATATTAGTTAATTAACTTATAATCATAATCATTTATACATTCATTTATCTAATATATCATTTCAAAACTAACATCAATCATTTAGGAATTAAATATCATCTTTTTCACAAATAACATTTAAGGTAATTAACCCATTTTTATTAAATGAAACTAGTAGTAAATTATTTCCCTTGAGGGTAATTTAGGTCAGCACACCAAATTATGGAAGTTACTATGTCAGGAGCGGTAACAAACCATCCTTATAACTATGTATATTTTTTTGTACAGACATGACGCGTGCAAACAAAACGCACAGTCATTTGGCGTGATTACTGTTATAATTCAGCCAATCGTTTATTGTATATATATATTGTTCATGTATGTGATACTATGAAACATATTTTAATGACGAAAGAATGATTGAGTAAAAGAATAGTATGAAAGGGTATGAAAGATGAATGAAAGAAGAGAAAATGCGAGGAGAGAATGCAAAAACTTAGTAAACATTGAAAGGAAGAGAGCGAGAGAGAAAGACAGCGGAAAAGTCTTATTTGACTTGTCTGTGTCATCTGTGTTTCCAATATGTTGTCGAGGGTTTTTATATGTGTTACAGCCACACTTTAACAGAGTATATAAAGAACGTACTTTGAGCTTCAGAAAACGGAGTTGTGGTCACAAATAAAAATGACGAACGTTTGTAACCACAATATACCGATTTGCGGCGCTCGAAGGAACACACACATTAGTACACTAACGCATACACATGTTAGAGAGTTAAGTACACTTTAGTTTATTAGAAAACACGCAAACAAACAGGAAAACGAACACATAAAAAGTTGCACACACCAATTAGTTCAAAGAACAATAACTCTAATTCAGGGGACACAATAAATAATCAGAAACCTGAAAGTAACAGTAAATATAGCTTTTTTACATGCGGAAGCAAGAAGGTGAACAGTAGAGCTATGTGTATAGAGTTGGAGGGGATATTGATGGGAACATGAACACTTGGTGCTCATGTGTTGTACTCATAATAGAGTCAACTAGTGTGTGGGTTGTCATTTTGGGCAATAGGAGGAACAGGTCAAGACGAAAGTCAACAGGTGAAAGTCAAAAGACATAGGGTTAAACGACAGAAGCCAGGACATAAGTCATAAGACAACGGTTTCCGGTTCACTACCAATCCCTAAGATATCGATAGAACCAACTATACTGAGACATGGGCTACTGAATTAGCCAAGTGAAAAGATAGAACACTGTGAATGAAGGTAAAAGATATTGTTTTATCCCCAAACTAGAAAGTTCTATACTTATTGGAGATCTGACAAAATTGGGACAACCAATTTTTCTTTTGTGACCAAGAAGTGTTACAAACATGAGGAAAAGGGAAGTAACACTTCGCGGAGATAATGCGAGCGATGCTCAAGAAATCAACTAACACAGCCCCAGGCTTAGGAGACGGCATCCAATATGGTGACCTACTGGTGATATCAGATGATGACATGGAAGAACTGGCCAGAGAATTCAAAACCAGTATCCAGAGGGGTCAGATCAAAGAAGAATGGCTACACAGCTACTTGCTGCCGCTACCAAAACCGAACAAAGACCATTCCAAGATAAGCGGCTACAGAATCATTACGATGCACAACACTGCTGGCAAGCTACTGGAGAAAATTGTAGCACACAGACTTACTTGTGACTTGGAATAACTCGGCTGCCTCCTGCCCACACTTGGAGAATACAGACGCAACAAAGAGTCATGGCTGAATGCGGCGGTCTTTGCTCAAGATGTTTACGAAGGATTTCAGGTCAGAGAAGAGACACAGGGTGACCGGATTGGCTTTTTTGAAGCCAAATTTGACAAATTTGGCTTTTTTAAAACGGGTTTGGCGTCAGAAAATCAGTTTGGCTTTTTGGCTTTTTCTTGGCTTTTTGGAAGTTTTGTAATGGCATATGCCTCTTTTTGAATTTTTCAAGTTAATTGTTGTCTTGTCTTACTAATTTTTAGCTAAAAACAAATGCAAAACGATAAGCTTGGCGTATGGTTTTCGTACTGGTCATGTTTCTATGCGCACTGACGCACTGCGCAGCTTACTGTTTAGTTCAGTTTTCAAATTAATTATACTTTCATCGCAATCGCAAGTCGCAAGTATTTCTTATTATTGACTGAGCCTATAATCATGCCAAAGTGGAAACCATCTTATGATACTAATCGGAAATATAATGATCAAAGGGAAAAAGACATTTGTGTGGCTCAAGAAATCCACTAACGGTTCTGAACAGGCATATTGCCAATTGTGCCATTGTAATATTGTTCCAAGATTTTCAAATCTCGCAAATCATGCAACAGAAAAACACAAGCGGAGCGCGCCAACTTCTTTACAAAAAACACTTTCAGTGGTGACAATAAGCAAGAAATTGATGATAAAGTCAAATTAGCAGAGTTACAAATTGCTGTTAGCATGGCCTGCCATAGTGCCATACACACCATCGGTCACTTAGGTGAAATAATGGTAGCCCATGGATGTGGTAGCACTCTTGGTCAGATAAAATTGCACCGAACGAAGTGCATATCACTAATAAAAAATGTTGTTTCACCGTCTTTAAGATCTGATCTAATTCTAGATCTGCAAAACAAGAAGTATGCACTCATCATTGATGAGTCCACTGATGTCTGGATCCAAAAGTATTTGTGCATTTTAGTTAGATACCTCAGTGATAAAAGAAATGAAATTACTACTAGTTTTCTAGGTTTGATTCCAGTTCTGGAGGCAACATGTGAGAATATATTTAATGTGATTAACACTGAAATTGGAAATCATTTTTTACTGGACAATGGTTGGCTTTATTTTGGCTTTTTTATTTCGTGACTTGGCTTCTTTTGATCACGGCGATCTGGTCACCCTGAAGAGACATGTGCGGCCGCCATAGACTTAGAGGACGCATATAACAGAGTATCTTTCGAGCACTTGATGCAAACCCTCCTCAGACTGAAAGTGCACCCTCACCTTGTACGATGGATAGCTGGAGTTCTGTTCCAAAGGAAGGTAGTGCTAAGATGCGGGAATTGGTATTCTGAGCCGATAACGATATGTCCAGGATTGCCGCAGGGTTCACCACTGTCACCAGTACTATACAACGTGTATACGGTGCCGATCACTGAACAACATTTGGACGGGAGGGGAAGGACTCTGTCATTTGCTGACGACATTCTCGTGTATCGACAGGGCCGAGATAGAGAGGCGGTTGCCAATGACATGCAGGGCGAACTAGATCGAATTTCCTCATGGTGTGCTGTTGCCGGTGCCCTTGTCAACCCTGCAAAGGCATCGGTTACATGGTTCTCCCTAAACAACCATATTGTGAACACAGACCTGCCGGCAATAAGAATGGATGGGAGCATTTTGAGTAGAACCCAGTCAATGACATATCTTGGCGTGAGGCTTGATCGTATCCTGTCCTTCAGAGATCATGTCGATTATGTCATAACAAAAGCTCGAAAAGGTTTGTCAGCAATGAGAGTCATGGCGACTGCCAATATCGAGCAAAGACTGCTAGTACTTCTGTTCCAAGGACTGGTGCTTTCACGCATCGAGCATGCCCTGGCCATCCTCACTGTCAGCCCTACACATATTGGAAGACTTAAAAAGGTACAAAATGAAGCCATACGCATCAATTTGGGCTGCAAGAGAGAAACCAGCTGTATGGCAATGAGATACCTCCTTGACTTCCCGACAATGGAACACAGGATCAAGATCTGGAGAGCTCGTGCATACTTAAAAATAAGTGCAGATGTGCAGCACCCTCTGCATGACGCTATATTCAGAGAAAAGTGTGACAGGCTAAAGAGGGGCAAATCATGGATGGGTCGGGTGGAAGATGTCGCCAGACAGGTCTGCAGTCTTACCAGTATCAACCCCGGCAAGGAATGGGTGCCGGTGCCTCCAGCTTTTAAGTGCACTTTCTCCTGCATTATCACACTCGACAGACGGTGCAGAGAGCAGAACCCTGCCGCTGTCAATGCAGAGGTCAACGCGCTCATCTATGAAAACTCAGATAGCCCTGAAGTGCTCATCTATACAGATGGATCTGTTGTAAAGCAGCAGAGAAGTGCGTGGGCATTTACAGCCCGTTCAGCGGGCCGAACCGTTCAAGAATCCAGTGGTGCCCATTCTATGACCACGAGCAGCATGACGATGGAGGTGATGGCAGTTACACAGGCTTTCATATGGCTGGAATCACAGCATTATAACTAACGCGCGTGTACTAAGTGATTCAATTAGCATGATTCAGAACGTCGAAGCTGGATCTGTACGTAGACAGTGGACTGAGTCGCTGCGGAAGTCTGTTGTCCGTAAAGTCACCTTCATCTTCGTCCCGGGACATGCGAGAATCGAGGGAAATGAACGAGCTGATAAACTGGTTGGCTCTGCACCCCATGTAGATGGCTAGCCCATGGAACCTGCCAATGTTATTAACGCCCTCAAAAATAAGGCGATATCAAAGGACTTTGACGTAAGTGAATCCACATCGCTGTCCAGGATGAAAGACATGGGAGTAAGAATCGGCACGGCCATACACGAGAGGTACATCGCGAAAACAAGGCGCCTCGCCAACCAACACAGAACTGGCACTATTAGCCACCGGACGCTGATGCATATGCTGGGGGGGGGGGGGGGGGGATCTGAGCACCTATGAACATGTCCTGAGTGCAATGAAGATACCCCAACTGATAACTGAAGGTTTAAAACAATACATCTTATTAATTAATTTATCCTTCCCTTTTAGACGAGTAATAACGTCATTTAGGTGGCTAGTTATATCGACCAGAAATGCAAAATCGCAAACCCACGCTTTGTCTTCAAACTCTGGGATAGTTTTTGACTAGCTTGCAAAGAATTATTGTATTTCTTGTTGCAAATCAAACACTCTTTTTAACAATTTGGCACGTGTCTGCCATCTTACTTCTGCATAAAATGTAACATCATTGTAACCTGAGTCCACAGACTTTAGAAATTCTTGGAACTGACGGTGATTCAACCCGTTCGACTTAATGAAGATCACTAATTTGACGACCACTTTCATGACATGGTTCATTTTGAGGGCCTTCGAACATAAATTCTCCTGATGAATAATGTAATGAAATGTTTTTTAAAATTCGCATATCCTTTACAGGACATCACTGTCAACATCAGCATCTTTCAGCTGATTGTTGATTTCTTGACAAGATTACACTTAGTAGTTTGCCATTGCTATATGAGCGGCCGGCTCAGTTATCCCACAAGTCACCAACGCGGAGAAAACCGCTTCCAGTTCTCGCGCTCTGCGTTATCCTGCGTGGATAAATGGGATTACGAAGAAAGACGTGTTACCTCTCGGTCAGAGAGACCGGCAATGAAAATTTAGCATAGAAGTATTACCGACTTTGAAGGCCTCATTTTCAATCAATTCTACTAAACCTTCGTGTTTCCCAACCACTGCTGGGCACCATCCATTGTTAAGCCCGATAAGCTGTTAAGTTGTAACGAAAAGCGATTCCATGTCGATGTAACTGCTTCTAACAAATCTCGTGACTTAGTAGTGTCCTTAAGTGGATACAGTGCCGCTAATTCTTCTGTCTTTTTTAAAATGGATATCAACAACCCCTGATAAAAATTGCCAGTTGGGCAGTATCTGTCATATCTGTGCTTTCATCCACTGCTAGAGCATAAAATCTTGGATGCTCGAATTTTCAAATTATCTTCTATATGTTTTCCAATGTCGTCCACACGCCTAGTAATAGTCTGACGAGAATGATTTAATTTTGAGAAATCCTTCTTCTTTTCTGGACACATAATTTCAACGACGCTCCCCAAACATTCCTTAGCCATTTCACCATCTGAATATCGCTTCGATTTTTTGTTGTTGCTAGTATCCTGGCTACAGCATAACTAGCTTTTACATAGCATGTTGACTCTGAACCCGCTCTAGTAAATATCCTTTGTTGTGCATAATTTATTTTAAAAAGTCATTTACTTGGTCTTGTCGAAATTGGTCCTTTGTACTTATAAAACGTATTTGCATAATTAGTCTCGTAGTGCCGTTTGATTTTATACTATTTCAAGACAGGAACAGATTCTTTGCATATCAAGCATATGTGCTTTGCTTTAATTTCCACGAAATAAAATTAGTTTATAGTCCACCTGTCTTGAAAACTTCTTAATTCTTCTGTGATACTTCTCTTATTTGGTCCAATGTCTTTACTAGTTGACGCCATGTTTAGGTAATACCTTGAATATACATAATGAATATTCACATAATAAATACCCACATCAAAATAGTATTAATAATCTATATTAATCATACCTTTCTCTCTGATGTTCTCAGCCAGTATCCAACCAATATTATCTCTTCCTTCAACAACATCCACTCAGAGAAATATCAGGAGCACAGAGTTCATACCTAATACCATAAATTCTTTTCACAAACTAAAACACTATGGTTCCTACAGTCTATAGTCCATAATATTCCCTTTACGAATGTTCATGTTCAAGTCACTTGAGTAGAACTAGCCAGGTTAATAAGTTCCCAAGGTGCACATATTCATTCGGCTAAATGTTCCGGAATTGGGAGTATCCAGTGCAACATTCCTCAAGCGGTGAAATATCCCTGATAATAAATTTCCTCAGAAGTAATAAATATCCACAGGGCAGATAAACTTCAAGAGTTATAAATGTCCATCGTTCAGATAAAGTTCAGACTTTATAAATATTCACTGGTAAACTTGAAAAGTTATATATATATATATCCATAGGGCAGATAAGCTTCAGGAATTATACATATCCATAGCGCAGATAATCTTCAAGAGTTCTAAATATCCATAATGATGCTAGTCAAGGATGGAAATTATCCATAAATGACAAACAACGGGCAGATATCTATGTTAATAAGTTTCAGGCGGTGAAAAATATCCACGATGATACCGTTCAGGTTTTAAAAATGTCCTCATGGATAAATTTCAGGTTTTGAAATTGTCCTGATGGAATAAATCCAAGTTTTGTAAATGTCCATCTGGATAACTGCCAGGTTTTGACAGTGTTCATAACCTTTCTCCTGACCTTAACAACTAGCCATGAAGGTAAGACTCAGCCAGTGCATTTACTTGAGTAGTAGGTACATTGGTGCTGGCCAGGCCTTCCTCTTATATATATATATATATTGATCAGTCACTCAATGGAGTTCTATAATGTTGAGTTTGCCTTAAACTTGGAGTGCAAATAATATTAAGGAAACTCGGCTCATACATCAATATAAATCCTTTTCATCTTGTCCCGATGAATCAGCCACTCCAAATGAGAACTAGAGCATTTGTACTATGCTTCTGGTTCGACCAAGGTCAGTCCACCATCCTGGAGTCCAAAGAACCCCACTGTATCCAATACGGAAAATACAGCTGGTCGCTAGAAAAACATTTATCAGACTCCTTACAGCTCTCAATTTCACCCCTTAAAAACTTCTCAATTTAATCCACCCACACCATTTGTTTTTAATGTACCTATCCTGCGCACACTTTTGGCACAGAACGCGACACAGCTTGATGTGGATAGTGTCGCGGACAGGGCCGGGCTGGAGTAAGAGAGAGAGAGAGAGAGAGAGAGAGAGAGAGAGAGAGAGAG
>JACEFZ010024239.1:0-10000 GCA_014155875.1 Cepaea nemoralis | reverse complement strand
AACCATTCCCATTAAAATGTGGCTTCCTAAATTACTCTACTGTGTCATATAGTTGCAGAGGTGAGGGTCACATGGTATGTGATGTTGGCCTGATATCAATTACGTGATGATGCTCTAGTGCCCTGGTAAATGTCCATGACACCTTTTTGATATATACTAGCAGACACGGGCCCGGCTTCGCCCAATCCTTGGTGTGGGGAGGCATCTCATTTAATATTCATAATCAGTCGTCATATAAGCTCCCGGTGCCGTTCCTGTCTGTCTGTCTGTCTGTCTTCTTGTCTGTCTGTCTGTCTTGTCTGTCAGTCGGTCTGTCTGGACCCTGCCGCTGCATCGCCTTTTTTCCCTGTGTGGAGCTCTCATTTAATTCATATAAGTAGTCATGTAAGCTCCGTTCCCGTTCCCGACTATCTGTCTGTCTGTCTGTCTGTCTGTCTTGTCTTCTGTCTGTCTTCCCTGTCTGTCTGTCCGTCTGTCTTTCTGTCGGTCTCAACCACCCCGGCCCGGCTTCGCCCAGTCCCTGAAGTGGAGTATCGCATTTAATCATATACGTTTCAACGTTCCCGACTGTCGGTCTGTCTGTCTGTCCTGTCTGTCCTGTCTGTCTGTCTGTCCTGTCTGTCTGTCTGTCTGCTGTCTGTCTGTCTGTCTGTCGACCCTAGCCCGGCATCGCCTGGCTCCTGGTGTGGAGCTGTCATTTAATTTCATATAAAGTATTCATATAAGCTCCCGTTTCTGCGTTCCCGACTATCTATCTGGCTGTCTGTCTATCTGTCCCTGTCTGTCTCTCTGACCCGGCCCGGCTTCGCCCAGCCCCTGATGGGGGAGCATCTTCATTAATTCAATAAGTTTCCCGTGCCCGACCTATCTGTCTGTCCTGTCTGTCCTGTCTGTCTGTGTCTGTCTGTCTTTCCCTTGTCTGTCTGTCTGTCTGGTCTGGTCTGTCTGTCCTGTCTGTCTGTCTGTCTGTCTAATTCATTTATTGGTTGCGGTTAGAACACCCTTAGATAAACGAAGACCAACTTACAAAAAAGCATTAGAAAGAGCACTTGGAAGATCTTTACATATTATACCCCAACAATTTAACTTGGGTAAATGGAACATGAGCGGCGCAGCAGCCGTAAAAAGAAGAAAAGGAGGAGTAGTAGGATGAGGAGAAGAAGGTGGAGGAGGGGGAGCGGGAGAGGAGGATGGAGGAAGAGATAGGCGGAGAGGGGGGAAGGAGGCGGTGAGACGGAGGGAGGATTAGGAGAATAGGAGGGAGGAGGAGGGAGGAGGAGGGAGAGAGGAGGAATGGGAAAGAGAGAAGGAGTAGGAGGGAGGAGGATGGGGAGAGGAGGAAGAGGGAGTAAGGAGGAAGGAGGAAGGAAGGAGGAGTAGAGAGGTAGGAGAAAGGGAGGAGGGGGGAGAAGGAGGAGGAGAAAGTGTGCGGGAGGAAGAGGGAGAAGGGAAAAGGAGGAGGATGAGGAAGGATGGGTAGGAAGAGGGAGAAAGGAGGAGGGAAAATGAAGGAGGAGGAGGGAGAAAGGAGGGATGGTCTGCCACCAACCTATCTCTGAGAGATATAAAGCCCTCGTCAGGTTCAGATGACCCTCTTGGGACAAAATCCACCTTTCAAATTCAATATCCAAATTGTGGGTGACCCAGTCACAAGATTATTAAATCTGACCATGTTGATGAGACCCTCAATAATAACTCTCTTCTGAGGTTGAACAGGGTAGAGGGTAATGGAACGTAAGGAATCATTTGACCCGAGCATCATACACTGAACTAGTAGTTAAACCTTCCAGTTTTCAAGAGGATTCTTAGCCAGCCAACTAGACTGAGCTCTTCACCACCCTCTGTCTAATCATAAGTATTCAAAAAAGTCAGATAACCTGTACATCACGAAGACGAGAGAAACTAAACCCACACACTGAACCACCACAATTATAACACCGCCACCAAGGCTGGTTTGAACAAGGTGGAAGTTGTTTTTTTTTCTAATCGGACGGACGGTGGACCGTAAGTAAAGGCCCTTTTCCCACACATTCATGTGTATAGGTAGTGGTACAGTCAATTGCCCTTTTCCAAACCTTAAGGCATGCAGGGCATGATGGGCAACGTTACAGTGCCCTTTTTCCAACCCTTCAGGCATATAGTGCATGTGGCAAAGCAAAGGGCCCTTTTTCACACCTTGAGGTGTATTGTCCCTTTGGTGCTAGCCATAGATATGTATACACCAGCTAGCACTCTATGGCTGTTGTGGTCAATACCACATGAACCACCTTTATTTCCTTGGATATTTCCCGGTGTTCATTTCCTCAAGCTGGGAGATCAGGTTAAGTTTTAGAAATCTGCAGTGATGGGAGTTCGAACACCACTGGGCTGGCAGGCAAGTGTGCTGTTACTGTAGCTCCTTCTGATACATGGTGCTAATCCCATATGTTATAGACCAGTCAGCACCTGTTGAATAATGTGGTAATTTTCATGCCAGCCAAATCTACTTCAGCAATTTGATGCTGGGTCAAGCTGGGAGTCCAGGTCAGTTTTATGATGGGTCAAGCTGGGAGCCCAAGTTACTTTTATGGTGGGTCAAGCTGGGAGCCAAGGTCAATTTTATGGTGGGTCAAGCTGGAAGCTCATGTCAATGTTATGCTGGGTCAAGCTGGGAGCCCAGGTCAATTTTATGGTGGGTCAAGCTGGGAGCCCAGCTCAATTTTATGGTGGGTCAAGCTGGGAGCCCAGGTCACTTTTTATGGTGTCAAGCTGGGAGCCCAGGTCACTTTTATGGTGGGTCAAGCTGGGAGCCCAGGTCAATTTTATGGTGGGTTCAAGCTGGGAGCCCAGGTCAATTTTATGGTTGGTCAAGCTGGGAGCCCAGGTCAATTTTATGGTGGGTCAAGCTGGGAGCCCAGGTCAATTTTATGGTGGGTCAAGCTGGGAGCCCAGGTCAATTTTATGATGGGTCAAGCTGGGAGCCCAGGTCAATTTTATGGTGGGTCAAGCTGGAAGCTCATGTCAATTTTATGCTGGGTGAAGCTGATAGCCCAGGTCAGTTTTATGGTGGGTCAAGCTGGGAGCCCAGGTCAATTTTATGGTGGATCAAGCTGGGAGCCCAGGTCAATTTTATAGTGGATCAAGCTGGGAGCCCATGTCAATTTTTTGCTGGGTGAAGCTGGGAGCCC
Source organism: Cepaea nemoralis (assembly GCA_014155875.1). NCBI lineage: Eukaryota > Metazoa > Mollusca > Gastropoda > Stylommatophora > Helicidae > Cepaea > Cepaea nemoralis. Next base: position 6,833 of record JACEFZ010024239.1, on the reverse strand, counting down.
AGGTCAATTTTATGCTGTGTCAAGCTGGGAGCCCATGTCAATTTTATGGTGTGTCAAGCTGGAGCCCAGGTCAATTTTATGGTGGGTCAAGCTGGAAGCCCAGGTCAATTTTATGGTGGGTCAAGTTGGGAGCCCAGGTCAATTTTATGGTGGGTCAAGCTGGGAGTCCAGCTTAGTTCCATGTGTCCAATGCTAAACAAAACGGCTTTCCATGAGTAAGTAAAGTAATTAACAAGTAACATTTACAATTTACATAAACAATAAGGTTAAAAAAAAAATAAGTATTGACTTTTATTCATCAAAGTCAGATGGAAAGAGGCAATTTCAGGGTTGCACCAGATAACAGAAACTTGAAAGCATTGAATGCGCTAGATTCATGTCTGTCACATATTGAAGGTAAAGCTGCCACTTGAAGCTAGAGTTGTACTTTGATGGTTGGTACCCTGTCACAAAAATTTGTGTCATATTAGCCATGTTTGTTCTCCTGAACCAACAACTATGAAATTATACAGATTGTAATTTCATCCATTTTATAAAAGGGCTGCCATATTGCATGGCTAGAACACTTGTCAAGTCATTGTGGATGTTTCATATGGCCAAAACATTTTACTTTCTGCAACATGATACTGTCTATGAGCCAACTTCCTTCAATGTTCAGATCTTGTAAAATTTCAGGTTTCTTCTTCTTTTTGGTCCATGACATTCTAAGAACTTCTCTGTAACATTTAAGCTCAAAAGCCCCAATTTTCTTTAGTGGTCAACCCATCTAATTCTGTAGCACTATTTGAGAAGAGTGCTGTGTTATCTGCATATCTAAGTTCTGGAATTGGATTTTTATGAATGGATCAATATTGTATCTTATCTTATCATTTTTGGCATTTCCCATTCATTTTCTGCATTGATGTTGAACAGTATGGGAATGCAGCCGTGTATTACATTAAATCACAAATACTGAAGTATTGGAAAGATCAGGTTGTGTGACAGTTTGGGGTTTTTAAGCTTGTGTCGACTTTCTCGTTTGTGACATCTTCTGCATTAGTGCGGTGGTCTTGGAGTTTTTTGTTGATGAAGACCACTATTCCATCAGGTGTTATCCGCAACTGGGTGACGCTTTGTCTTCCAAACTCGTTCTCCAACGAACCCGCATTTTATTATTATTTATTTTTAAATATAAAAATTTTATTTCTTTAAAAAAAACAATGTATAATTCTCAAGGTATAATGTGTGTTTCTTTTGTGTGGTGTATTTCACAGACCGTTGCCGTTTGTAGTGTTATGTGTCGCATGCGTGAATAAAAACAAAATACATACTTTATGTTTTTGATAATTTTAAACTTGTATGGCATTGTGCATGAAAACAAACTTTCCCTTTGGGCATATGCTTCATTTCCACCTCCACAATTGGAATGCACGTTACATCTGTCCACTCTCTCTCTCTCTCTCTCTCTCTCTCCCCTCTCTCTCTTCCCCTCTCTCTCTCTCTCTCTCTCTCTCTCTCTCTCTCTCTCTCTCGCACACTCTCTCTCTCTCTCTGTCTGTCTCTCTCTCTGTCACACACTCTCTCTCACACACAACACAGACACACACACACACACTTTCCCTATCTTGATCTATCTCGTTGGAGATAGCATTACATTTATTGCCGTGAGCTTAGGCAGTAACCTTTAAATTGTCATTCCCATTAAAATGTGGCTTCCCAAAATATTACTGGGTCCATATAGTTGCAGAGGTGAAGGGTCACAGGGTATGGTGATGTTGGCCTGATATCAATTTACGTGATGATGCTCTAGTGCCCTGTAAATGTCCATGACACCTTTTGATATATACTAGCAGACCGGGCCCGGCTTCGCCCAATCCTTGGTGGGGAGCATCTCATTTAATTCATATAAGTAGTCATATAAGCTCCCGTTGCCGTTCCTGTCTGGCTGTCTGTCTGTCTTCTGTCTGTCTGTCTGTCTGTCTGTCAGTCTGTCTGTCTGGGCCCTGCCCGGCAAACGCCTTTCCTGGGGTGGAGCATCTCATTTAATTCATATAAGTAGTCATTAAGCTCCCGTTCCCGTTCCCGACTATCTGTCTGTCTGTCTGTCTGTCTGTCTGTCTGTCTGTCTGTCTTCTTTCTGTCTGTCCGTCTGTCTGTCTGTCTGTCTCACCCGGCCCGGCTTCGCCCAGTCCCTGAAGTTGAGTATCCATTTAATTCATATAAGTTCACGTTCCCGACTGTCTGTCTGTCTGTCTGTCCTGTCTGTCCCGTCTGTCTGTCTGTCCTGTCTACTCTGTCTGTCCTGTCTGTCTGTCTGTCTGTCTGTCGACCCTGCCCGGCATCGCCTGGCTCCTGGTGTGGAGCATCTCATTTAATTCATATAAGTAGTCATATAAGCTCCCGTTTCCGTTTCCCGACTATCTATCTGTCTGTTCTGTCTGTCTGTCTGTCTTCTGTCTGTCCTGTCTGTCCGTCTGGCTGACCCGGCCCGGCTTCGCCCAGCGCCTGATGGGGAGCATCTCATTTATTCATATAAGTTTCCCGTTCCCAGACTATCTGTCTGTCTGTCTGTCTGTCTGTCTGTCTGTCTGTCTGTCTGTCTGTCTGTCTGTCTGTCTGTCTGTCTGTCGTCTGTCCTGTCTGTCTGTCTGTCCTGTCTAGATCATTTATTGGTTGCGGTTAGAACAACCTTAGAATAAACGAAGACCAACTACAAAAAGCATTAGAAAGAGCACTTGAAAGATCTTTACATATTCCCCAACAATTAACTTGGGTAAATGGAACAGCGGCAGCAGCAGCAGAAGAAGAGAAAAAGGAGGAGTAGGAGGAGTGAGAAGGAAGAGGTGAGTGGGAGGAGGAGGGAAGGAGGAGGAGGGAGGAAGAGAATAGGCGGAGAGGGGGGAGGAGGGGGGAGGAGGGGGAGTACGGAGGAATAGGAGGGGAGGGGGGAGGAGGAGGGATTAGAGGAGGATGGGAAAAGGAGAAGGGGAGGAGGGGAGGAGGAGGGAGGAGGAAAGGGGGAGAGGAGGAAGGAGGAGGAGGAGGAGTAGAGAGGTGGAGGAGGAGGAGGGGGAGAAGGAGGAGGAGGAAGGAGGAGGAAGAGGGAGAGGAAGGAGGAGGGAGGAGGAAGAGGGAGGAGGAAGAGGGAGAAGGAGGTGAAAAGAGGAAGGAGGAGGGAAAAAGGAGGGAGGTCTGCACACCAACCTAGCTCTGATAGATATAAGCCCTCGTCAGGGTTCAGATGACCCTCTTGGGACAACAATCACCTTCAAATTAATATCCAAATTGTGGGTGACCCAGTCACAAGATTATTAATCTGAACCTGGTGATAGACCCTAATATAACTCTCTTCTGAGGTTGAACAGGGTAGAGGTAATGGAAGTAAGGAATCAGTTGACCCGAGCATCATTACACTGAACTTAGTAGTTAAACCTTCCAGTTTTCAAGAGGATTCTTAGCCAGCCAACTAGACTGACTCTTCACCACCCTCTGTCTAATCATAAGTATTCAAAAAAGTCAGATAACACTGTCACAGAAGACGAGAGAAACTAAACCCACACACTGAACCACCACAATTATAACCAACGCCACCAAGGCTGGTTGAACAAGGTGGAAAGTTGTTTTTTTTCTAAATCGGACGGACGGGTGGACCGTAAGTAAAGTGCCCTTTTCCACACCTTCAGGCGTATAGGGCATGTGGTAAAGTAAATTGCCCTTTTTCACACCTTGAGGTGTATTGTCCCTTTGGTGCTAGCCATAGATATGTATACACCAGCTAGCACTCTATGGCTGTTATGGTCAATACCACATGAACCACCTTTATTTCCTTGGATATTTCCCGGTGTTCATTTCCTCAAGCTGGGAGATCAGGTTAAGTTTTAGAAATCTGCAGTGATGGGAGTTCGAACACCACTGGGCTGGCAGGCAAGTGTGCTGGCCGTTGCATTACTGTAGCTCCTTCTGATATATGGTGCTAATCCCATATGTTTATAGACCAGTCAGCACCTGTTGAATAATGTGGTAATTTTCATGCCAGCCAAATCTACTTCAGCAATTTGATGCTGGGTCAAGCTGGGAGCCCAGGTCACTTTTATGGTGGGTCAAGCTGGAAGCTCATGTTAATTTTATGGTGTGTCAAGCTGGGAGCCCATGTCAATTTTATGGTGTGTCAAGCTGGGAACTCAGGTCAATTTTATGGTGTGTCAAGCTGGGAGTCCAGGTCAGTTTTGATGCTGGGTCAAGCTGGGAGCCTAGGTGACTTTTATGCTGAGTGAAGCTGGGAGCCCAGGTCACTTTTATGGTGGGTCAAGCTGGGAGCCCAGGTCACTTTTATGGTGGGTCAAGCTGGGAGCCCAGGTCACTTTTATGGTGGGTCAAGCTGGGAGCCCAGGTCACTTTTATGGTTGGTCAAGCTGGGAGCCCAGGTCACTTTTATGCTGGGTCAAGCTGGAGCCCAGGTCACTTTTATGGTGGGTCAAGCTGGGAGCCCAGGTCATTTTATGGTGGGTCAAGCTAGGAGCCCAGGTCACTTTTATGGTGGGTCAAGCTAGGAGCCCAGGTCACTTTTATGGTGGGTCAAGCTAGGAGCCTAGGTCACTTTTATGGTGGAGCAAGCTAGGAGCCCAGGTCACTTTTATGGTGGGTCAAGCTGGGAGCCCAGGTAAGTTTTGATGCTGGGTCAAGCTGGGAGTCCAGGTCAATTTTATTGTGGGTCAAGCTTGGAGTCCAGGTCAGTTTTGATGCTGTGTCAAGCTGGGAGTCCAGGTCAATTTTATTGTGGGTCAAGCTTGGAGTCCGGGTCAAGTTTTGATGCTGGGTCAAGCTGGGAGTCCAGGTCAATTTTATGGTGGGTCAAGCTGGAAGCTCATGTCAATTTTATGCTGGGTCAAGCTGGGAGTCCAGCTTAGTTCCATGTGTCCAATGCTAAACAAAACAGCTTTCCATGAGTAGGTAAAAGTAATTAACAAGTAACATTTACAGTTTACATAAACAATAAGGTTTAAAAATAAATAAGTATTGACTTTTATTCATCAAAGTCAGATGGAAAGAGGCAATTTCAGGGTTGCACCAGATAACAGAAAATTGAAAGAAATAAATGTGCTATATTCATGTCTGTCACATATTGAAGGTAACGCTGCCACTTGAAGCTAGAGTTGTACTTTGATGGTTGGTACCCTGTCAAAAAAATTGTGTCATATTAGCCATGTTTGTTTTCCTCCTGAACCAACAACTATGAAATTATTCAGATTTTAATTTCATCCATTTTATAAAAGGGCTGCCATAGTGCATGGCTAGAACACTTGTCAAGCCATTGTGATGTTTCATATGGCCAAAACATTTACTTTCTGCAACATGATACTGTCTATGAGCCAACTTCCTTCAATGTTCAGATCTTGTAAAATTTCAGTTTTCTTATTTTTTTGGGTCCATGACATTCTAAGAACTCTGTAACATTTAAGCTCAAAAGCCCCAATTTTCTTTAGTGATTGACAGACATGGTCAATCCATCTAATTCTGTAGCACTATTTGAGAAGAGGGCTGTGTTATCTGCATATCTAAGTTCTGGAATTGGATTTTTATGAATGGATCAATATTGTACCTATCTTATCATTTTTGGCATTTCCCATTACATTTTCTGCATTGATGTTGAACAGATATGGGAATGAAGCCGTGTTTTACATTAAAATCACAAATACTGAAGTATTGGAAAGATCAGGTTGTGTGACGGTTTGTTCCATGCTCTGGGTTGTAGTTATTATGCCTTTATGAAGCACAATATAACAAAGTATCATCTGTCAAGATGGCAGGTGCCAATGACTACTCCCCTTTGCACCTCAAACCACTTTGATATCTCAATGGCTACTATGACAGCTGCTTGTTGTCTTCCCCATTCAACCACACTGAAATAAACTCAAAGTAGTAGATGTTTTAAGGAAATTCCTCATATTCTTTTTACTGGCTTAGAAAGGGGTTAATAAATCACTATTTTTGCTTATTTCTGTATGTTGTGAGCCCGAAGAAGAATTATAGGAATTTCCTTAAACATAACCACCACCATTGAGTTTATGTCATTGTGGCTGAATGGGCAAGACAACAAGCTACTGTCAGAGTAGCCAGTGAAACATCCAAGTGGTTTTTCTAAAACTGACTAACATTTAGTTTTTTTCATTGTGGCTGAATGGTCCTGAATTTTTACCTATGTATTTTGTTATGGATAAATTTGATGAAATATGTATAGAGCCATCTGAGATATGGTGTTGTTGAGAAATGAAAAGAACCAGCTGGACTGACAAAAAATGAAGACATTCTGGAAAATATTACAGAATAAAGAAGACATCATACAGTAATAAAACAAAGTAAAGGTTTGAATAATGAAGACAAAAACCATAGATTGTATGATTTATTGCCTGACGTATTTCACTGCAAATCGTCAGGTACATACTGCAGAAGTCACACAACATAGAGTAAAATAACTAGATACATCTTCCAAGCTGAAATATACACTGTAATAATAATTATTTACCATGGTATTTTTAAATTGACTATCATGTCTTTCTGTTTGCACAAAACTGGCCTATGTAGATGAATCATTATGGCTTCTGCAAACTTTAACAAACAAGAATTTTGTGTATGAAACAACACACAAAAGGCGCTGTCTCTGTCAATTACATGACCGGTTTCCAAAACATGACGTGCAATGGACGACGCCAGAAGTTTGTAATTGTGGTGTGTCAGCCTTCCCATGATCCCATCACCTGTGTGTAGTATCTTGTCAATCCAGCTGGGTATGTGATCAACAACCTTGCTGTGTAACTGCCGCTCTGTTCTGCCGATGTAGGTTGACTCCCCCCAAA
>JACEFZ010024238.1:0-19575 GCA_014155875.1 Cepaea nemoralis | reverse complement strand
GGAAAAAAGGGGTGGTTCCCCCCCCCCCTTTCTCCAAACCCTTTTTAAACCCCCCCAGGTGAACTCGTCACATCCTTACCCTGACGATACACTAAAACATCATCGGCATATGACAATGTCCTGCCAGGTCCAGTGATCTGCTCACTGGTGATTCTCACTGTGTAGGCGTTGAACAGTACCGGAGATAATGGTGATCCCTGTGGTAGGCCAGGATATATTGTTGTTGGTTCCGAAGTCCAACTGCACATCTAAAAACTACTTTCCGTTGGAAGAGGGCTGCAGCGATCCAACTAAGGAGGAATGGACTTACGTTTAGTTCAAGAAGCTGAACATTAAAAAATCCAGTGGTACTCTGTTGTATGCGTCCTCAAGATCAATCGCTGCAGCAACAGTTTTCAGTGCCTGAGTGGAAACCTTCATAGACATCATGGGCAAAGACTGCTGCATTGGTCCAGGTTTCTCTTTTGGACGGTTCCCACCCAGGGTAGGTGGGAAAACACCTTGCCTCTCTAGTTGGCTTGATATTTTCCTGGCAATTACCTTCTCCAGCAGCTTGCCTACTGTATTCTGCATGGTTATAATTCGATATCCCTGAATGTTTTTGTGTCTTTGTCAGGCTTCGGCAAGGGAATCAGATAGCTATGTAACCATTCCTCCTTGATGCTAGCACTCCCTATACTGTTGTTGTACATGTCTGCTAGTTTCTCTAGCTCATTGTCGGTACACCTATTTATGTCGTCGTATCTTATGCCATCAGGACCTGGAGCACTGTTTTTTTGATCGTCGAAGCACAGCCTTGATTTCTTTCACTGTCACTGTGTCTTCATCCGAAGTGTTCTGGGCCTTGCATCTGTCTGAGGTGACCTCCTTGGCCAGATTTCGGCCTCCCATGTCTGTCTGGTTGCTCTGCTCAAGGTAGCGTTCAAAGAGGGCTTTGCCCTTGTCCTCATCAGTCCTCTGCCAGATGAGGTCAGCACCTTGGAAGTCAGAAATGCTCTTATTCTTGACTACCCCACTCATGCTTTTATGTAGTCGCCAGAACAATTTCAGTGACTTGTCTGTGCTTACTCTTTGACACACCTCTGCCCATTTTTCGCTTTTAACCACCTTGACCAGTTTTTTGAAATAGCTTACTTTTGTGTGCATCTCTCTTTCTAAGTGCAAGCAGGGACTAGGATGACCAGCTCTGTTCTTCTTGGCATTTTGCCATCTCCTTACAGCACTACGCTTATCCACCCAAGCCTTCTCCACCTCGAAACTCCACCACGGTGGCTGCTCCCAGCTTTTTCTCCTGCCCTGAAACGTTCTGCGCTTGTCACGTCTTATTTTGCTCACCACATCTTGCCCTGTACTGTCATACTGGAACGTCTTTACCTTTAGCTTGTGCTGCCTGGTTCTGCCTTTCTCCACCAATATGCTGCAAGGGTGTTGGTCGCTGCCATGGTGTCCTAGGACACCCCATCTACACATTGTAGTGAGTGAAGGTGAAACTAGCGCCAGATCAATAGCACTGTCCTCATCGCCTGGACGGCTTGCTGTCCTGGTGACACAGCCACTGTTGATACAAACCAGGTCGATGGTTTCCAGTGCAGTCTCGAGCTCCTCCCCTTGTGTATTGGAGGAAGTGTTTCCCCATGATCTGCCTTTAGCGTTGAAGTCACCACAGAAAATAACATTTCTCTCGTTGCCTAATATGCCACTTAAGCACTGCCACTTCTGGGCGTCCACACTCGCATTGCGGGCATAAACATTAACCAACACGAATGTTATACTGGAATGAACTCTCAACGCCTGTATTTGTATATCGTCACTGTCCCAACTGGACATGTCTAGCTCTGACGCCACCATGCTGTCGCGAACGAGAATCGCCGTTCCCAGATGTCGTCTGTTGTAGAAACATTTGAAGCCGGCAATTCGGAGTAGCTGATCGCCCAGTCTCGTCTCCTGGAGTGCTACAATGTCGTTCCTGTAAACTAGGGTTTCTAAAATAGAGCCCCGTTGTTTTACACTGGCACAGTTCCAATATAGAATACGGATATTCCTGAGTCCTAGACGGTGACACTTGAGTCTAAAACGTCTCAAACCCCCGCGCTTACCTTGCTTCTTTGTCCCTGCGCGGCTACCACGCCGCTTCGTTATGTTGACTGTTGATCGCTCGGAAAGAAGACGTTCTTCCGCCATGTTGAAAAAACGTAAACACAGACTGCTGATAACCACACATGCTGCTGAAAATTCACTCAAGGATGGCTTCGCTCGATGCACGAACTCCGTAGCACCCGCGCAGATCTTGAGTAGAAACTCCTGGTTTTACATCCTGGCACACCAATTACACGCAAGAGATGAATAAATCCATCCCTTACGCGAAAAAGTTAACGAACACAAAACAACACGACCGTCCGTCGCCATCTTGAAACCGGAAGCTGTCTTGTTGTATATCAAGAACACAATGTCGTGTTGTATATCAAGAACACAATGTCTTGTTTTGTGTCATGAAAACAATGTCTTGTTGTATATCAAGAACACAATCTCTTGTTGTATATCAAGAACACAATGTCTTGTTGTGTATCAAGAACACGATTTGTTGTTATATATCAAGAACACAATGTCTTGTTGTCTATCAAGAACTCGATTTGTTGTTATATATCAAGAACACAATGTCTTGTTGTGTATCAAGAACACAAAGTCTTGTTGTGTATCAAGAACACAATGTCTTGTTGTATATCAAGAACACAATGTCTTGTTGTATATCAAGAACACAATGTCTTGTTGAATATCAAGAACACAATGTCTTGTTGTATATCAAGAACACAATGTCTTGTTGTATATCAAGAACACAATGTCTTGTTGTAAATCAAGAACACAATGTCTTGATGTATATCAAGAACACAATGTCTTGTTGAATATCAAGAACACAATGTCTTGTTGTATATCAAGAACACAATGTCTTGTTGTATATCAAGAACACAATGTCTTGTATATCAAGAACATAATCTCTTGTTGTATATCAAGAACACAATGTCTTGTTGTAAATCAAGAACACAATGTCTTGTTTTGTATCAAGAACATAATGTCCTGTTGTGTATCAAGAAATCGATGTCTTATTGTAAATCAAGAACACAATGTCTTGTTTTGTATGAAGAACATAATGTCTTATTGTATATAACGAGTACAGTGTCTCGTTTTGTATCAAGAACACAATGGCTAGTTCTGTATCAAGAACACAATGGCTGGTTCTGTATCAAGAACACAATATCTGGTTCTGTATCAAGAACACAATAGCTAGTTCTATATCAAGAACACAATGTCTCGTTGTGCATCAAGAATGCAATGTCTCGTTCTGTGTCGAGAACGAACTCAATACCTCCGTCTATTACAATGACTATCATTATCTCTAATTGATTCTCTCATATCGAGATCTCCACTCGGCTGCCCATCAAGATTCCTACACATTCTCGGAAGTATAGAGAAATGTATTCTGACCTCTCACCTTTTGGTTTTGTTTTCTTTCCCAATAGTTCGCTTAGAACTCGAGTGTAGTCTAAACATGTGCTACTACTACTGGCCGTGCACTGGACTGATGTTAGCGTGTTGATTAATTATCTCTCCCTGTTACCAATGTCCCTCACCCTCAGGCGAACTTACTCCGACTTCTGAGGTACTTGTAATTTACGTTCCCATATCAAGGGCGAGAAGTCAGCATTTTAGTCCAGCTCACCGGTTAGGGGTTGAACCCGCTACCCCGCCATCGATTTTCTTAGATTATTAAATATCAATCTCTCTGATCTATTCTCTCACTATCAAAATCTACACATTATCCCCGCACTAACTATATTTCTAATATGTTCCCTCACTGACTATCAATATTTCCATTTATGTTCTCCCACAAACTGTCAAGATTCCATTCAGTTACTTCACTGCTTTGTGGTGAAGGGGTTACGAATGGAATCCGTAATCCCGCATACCGCGTTCAAAACACAGCTGCGGGCGATTTGGAAACAGACTGCCTTGCGTTGGTTTCCATGCAATGGTGTGAGTGCCGATCGTTCAGAAAGCAATTGCAAACTACTGATATTAAAACTTGCCCAGGAATCACAAACATCCAACTAATGCTAGGGTTGACTGCTACGTCATGTAAAGGATATGCAGCTAACTAACTACTTCTCTGATGATCAAAATCGCCACTTGATTACTAATTAACACTCCATCCTTTCGCTGAATAGCCAAACCTGATCTGCTCTGTCAGTGAGTCTTTAGCTCCCTTTTCATTACTGTGTTGAGTTGGGTTTAGTTGAGTCAAGAGCCGACATCACCAAACTCTGGACATGTCCATATGTGTTTCGTCTCCATCTTCAACAGCCAGCGAAGAGTCCCAATATTAGTAGCACCAGTTGTAGTTTGATTAAGTCTGCGGATGACTTTTCCTCGGAGTATTGACAGCCCTCTATATCCACTGGCCACCCTTTGTCTCTCCATTCGCTGTAGGCTTTGATGAATTATCTATTCATCCACGCTACTACACACACCATCCCAAAATGGCCCTGACCACACCTGCCTTTTCGTGCACCAATATACACCTCCCAAAGGTGCAAAGCCAACCAGTCTGTCCTTCTGCTGGTTTCCCACCACACCAGCATGTCCTGAGATAAAGATGTAGATGCTCCCTTTTTTCATTGTTGAATTGAAGCCTGCCACTCTGCTCAAAGCATGCCTGTCTTCACCTTTCTCAGCATGCTCTGTGAATCCATTACAATCACGACATGTGTGTGCTGTTTGTCTTCCAGCCAGCGGATTGCCGCGGTATCTTCCTCCACCTCCATTCTCAGATAAATGTCGCAGTATCATATGCCAGGCCCTCCTGCATTAAACACCGCCCATTAACCTTATCTATGAACCCCTAGGCACTTCTTTTGCCTCTTAGCACAGAGTCATCCGTGTAGATGATTACATCATCTGGGCATGAACTATTCTTTTCTTCACTCTCATTGATCATCATAAACGTCCCTCTTGTTTATGTTATTTTAAAATACGTTTACAACACCGGTTTGCATACTGCCCTTTCCAATTTAAAATGACAATGACATTCAGTCTTCAGATTGTATTTGAATAATAATAATAACATTAGTACATATTCTCACTCGTTATAATGAACGCTGATAGTATCCACTCCTCCATACTCTGTCTTATCCCAGGCCAGATCTGGATCCGTCCAGGTCATGTCGATGTAGCCAACAGACAACACTGACTGCTCTACCTCGTCCACCATCAGCACCTGGACACATTTAGACCGAAACATTGACAACATACGAACCTGGAATAGATTATCGGGAAAGTAAACTTATCACCAAGCTTAGAATATTCAATGTGCTTTCTGAGACGAATGTTGCAAGTATCTTGGTCTGCCAGCAATGAGAGAAGGAAAGGGACTAATGAGGTAGAACTATAAGACGGAGACAAAGAGCATTCTTTGGTCATATGCTGTAAAGAGAAGCACTGGAAAAAGTAATAAAAACTAGAAAGATCGGTTGGAAAAGAGGGACAAATAGAGCAAGAGAAATTATGCTGGATAAAATGAGAAGGTGACATGGAGGAATATCATCAGCAGAGTTGATCCAGTGGACCAAGGACCGAGATATGTGGAATTCTTGTATATGTAAATCTTAGGCGTTCTGTTGTTTTCCTTACTCTCCTGGCCCTCACCCATTTATTTCTATTCCTTATTCTCTCTCCGTTTCCTCCCTTTCTTCTCTTCACTCCATCTACACTGACCACCGGAGATGATATTAAGAGAAGAGCACGTACTCAGTAGCTCCAACGATGATTCTTACAAATGAAATGTAATACCATATTTGCTGTATTGTATGTGAGAGTTAGAATAGATGGCGAGACATCAGATGGGTTTGAGATCAGACAAGGAGTCCATCAGAACTGTGTGCTGTCCACCTATTTGTTTAACCTGTACACCGAAAATATGAGAAATGTCAGAGATATTATAACAAATGAGAAATAGGAAGCCCTACATATCAGAAGTAATGAAATACCAGACATTCGATATGCTGATGATCCATCCAGCCATCATGTGCCATGCCGGAAAGCATGGGTGGTCATGACTCACCATTTCACTCGGTCTTCCCCTTGGTCTGTTCCCTTCGATCTTGCCTGTTGTCACAAATTTCTCCAATTCATTTCTTCTCATAACATGTCCAAAAAATGTTGACTGTCTACGTCTCATTTCTCTAATCAGTTTACGATTTTCACATGTTTCCTGTAGTACTTGGTCATTTATTTTTCTGTGTGTCCATGGAATTCTTTGCATTCTCCTCAGAAACCACATTTCTACAGCCATCAAATGTTTTTTCAGCTTGATGATACACTATCACAGAATGGTATAGAAACACGAATAACCTCAACCCAAAAGAATAGTGAAAATCGCAACTTATATATTAACATAGCAAAAACAAAGATAATTCATACCGATAAAGCTAATATGGATGTAGCGTGGTCACTAACTAGTGGCAGATTTTTCACACTAAAGTAGCGACAAGTAGACTTTCTGGATGAAAGAATTTTCATAGCAGAAGAAGATGGCTCGTAAATCTAGGCTGCATGAAAGTGCAGGCCCCAGAAATGATCTAAACTTCTAAACAGTGAACATGCGAAGGAAGGTAATGTTGACAGCAATACTTTAGAAAAAGATCGCAGACCTAATTATCCTGCTACAATCTGCCTGGGAAGTGAAAGAGCCGCCAGTCTTACACTTTTTCACAACGCGGAGATAGGAAAACGAATAATAAAGTTTCAAACTTTCGCCCTGTCACACATTAGCAGTGTCCAATCTTATGTAATTGTCACAGCGCCAAACCAATGCACTTAGTTTGGTCTGTGAAAACCGTACGGTCCTGGCCACGCCGGAAATGCCACATGAAACAAAGACCGGAGGCCATTTTTCCTTATAGCAGCCAGCTCGGTGTGAAGGCAGGCGCTGGGGCCCTGTGTAGTTTTGTGGCCAGCCCGCCTTGAGACAAGATATGTGGGGTTTCCCATCTGTTCATCAGTGAACAACATATGCCAGAGGAGAAAGCCGAGCGCCTGACTAGTTAGTGTCAGCAGGCCTGGGTTCTTGGTGGGATAGTAAATTGTGTCACAACTCTTTGTTTATGTCGTGTCTTGGGGTTTATGTTGTGTAACCTATGTTTGTGTAGTGCCTTATTGTCTGTGCAGTGTTGATTGTGTCAAGGTTCTTTATTGTGTCAGTCTAACCAGCTATTGCTTGGAGCACCTGTGTTGTGGTACTTGGTGTACCCTGTTGTCTTAAGTGATGTTGATTGGTTGGGGGTTACCCACTGTTGTTTGATATATACAGTTGTCTGTTGTATTTGTAATTGAACATCCCTTATTGACATGCAATGTGCTGTTAGAAGAAATAAATAAAGAGCTTGTTTATTTGTCCTTGATTTGTTTGTTTAGTCTCCTTTAGTTTTTACTTTTTACAGTCACTATTTCTACCACAATCTAACACCTTAATCCAATGTCTGGGTCTCAAATATGACAGTCAGTCCAGAGTTGAGGCCCCTGCCTGAGATCTCGTATATCTTCTTATCTAATTACTATCATCTTTTTTGTTGGTTGAGGCGGTGTGAGGTTCTCTCTCTCTTTTCACTATTTTTCTTCTTTGGCCGTAACGAAGTCAGAACTACTCTTTACCTCTTAGCACCGTAGTGAAGGAAGCACCAATCTTTTATGATTGTCTCCCTTTCTCTTTTACCGTCGCCTACAAAATGGCGACCCCGACGAGATATAGTGGCAGCCTTTGAATTGTTCTGTTAGAATTGTTTTAGTATCTAGTGATTGTTTTGTGTGATAGGTCAGTGTTTATGTTTGTGGTGTCCATTGTCTTTGAGTTGTGACATTAGAACCCAGGTTTGCTGCTGAGATCCCCCGGGCATTGCTGCACAAGAGAGGAGTCCCCTGTATGGTGAGTGGGCTCAGATAAATTGCCTCCTAGTACACTTTCACTGTATCCTATCCATAGCAAGGATGGCTCTGTCTTCAACGTTAGGGACCGTAGTTCCCCTCCCAGTTGGTGCCCCTGACGTCACAGGGCCCACTGGTGAAGTCAGGTACATAGTTGCACCTGTGAAGATAGAAGTACCTTGTTTTGGCCGGCAAGGTGGGCCAACTGTTGGAGAGTATGTGAGGAAAGTGAAATCTGCATGGAGGGCTGGTGCGGTGTATGATGAAGATAAAGTTGACATCATTTGGGAAAGTGTTGTTCCCAATGTGTGGGCAGAACTTGAGCTTAGGTCAGCTTGAAGAGATGCTGCAGACCATTCAGCAGGTGTATGGAGAGCAGCGCAGCATGGTGGAGCTGGCTGCGGCTTTCTTTCAAGTAACACAAGATGCAGAGGAATCCATCATGGATTTCTCCCACCGGGTCCACAAAGCCTTTCGTTTGGTGCTGGAAGCTCAGAGAAAGAGGGGCATGGTTGCTTGGGATCTAGTGATCCTAAGAGACTGGTTTGTTGCAAAACTACATAATGTTCTCAGCAGGAGAATGGCAGAGGAGAGGATATCGCAAGACCCTGCAGTGACTTTCCTCTGTGTTAGAGACTTGGCCATGCGATGGGCTGGTGTGTCGTTAGCTCCAGAAGTCTGTACATACCAATATGTAGAACGTCAAGATTACAGTTCAGAGAGGTGGCCTAATGCCAGTGGTCGGTGTCAAGGGGTCCAGCATGATGAGGTGGTGGTGAAGGAACTTCGAGCTAAGCTAGGTCGGATGAGAACCTTAGCTGATTCGTTGCTGCAGCCCAAGGTACGACGCAAGAGGTGCAATGTTTGTCGAAGCCGCACCACCTCCAGAACAAGTGTCCGAAGAGAGGGGTTAGTGTTATTCAGAACCCCTCTGGAGTGACGTGTAGCAAAGTATTTGCAAGCATAAGCCACCGAGACCAGCAGGGCCTTAAGCGACAACAGAGTCCGCCCCAGGTTGATTCTTCTAAAGAATCAGCCCCAGCAGTTCAGGTGGGTGCATTGTCAACTTCTGATAGACGGATGGTTATGTGTGGCAACCAGAGAAATTTCTTTCGCAGGAAGAGGCGGGGGAGGAGGGGACAATGGAAGTCTCCTTGTGTCAGTGGGGCCGAACAGTTAGAGGGTGACTTGAGGGTTAGACTTGTGACAGATGGTCAAAGTGATGTGACAGATGGTCAGTGTATTGTGACGGCTGTGGGCCAAAATTTTCTACATACCGATACGTCAACTCGTGACTTTGTGCAAAAGGGGATTGTGAAAGACCACCAGCAAGAACTTTTGCCCGTTAGACATGGTTGTGAAAGATAGAGACTGTTTTCATCTGTTTAGGAATCCCAGTCTTTTGGATTGACAGCCTTAGTGTAGTTAGTTAATTATCAGTTATGTTTTGCTGTTGTTATATATTGTGATTGCAGGTAGATGGTGTCATGTGATGACATGTCTTTCTTTTAGAGTGCAAGAACACCAGGCAGACCAGGTGAAAGGGGTGGTTCTGTTGTTCATGTGGTATAGTCATTACTTCCAGGGTGAATTCATGAGGTGGGATATTATTGAATTAACAATGTTTTGTTGACCCTGTATGGGGTGTTCCTTTGTGTTTATATCCAGGGTATAGGTGACACAGGATGAAATGTTCTTTTTAGTGTAAGGGTACAGAGTGTTAGAAGCACAAACCACCCAGGTACTCCATTAGCTGCAGGAAGCTTATAATTGATTAGAAGAGACAAATGGTATTATTTTTAAATACATTTTGTGTTGAATTTCCAGAGTTAAGGGAAATAGTAACCAATATAAAGGTTACTGGTTTAATGTTTATGTTTGTTTAATTATTTTTATGTAAGAAGTGAGGGTTGTATTCATTTTGTTACGATTGGTGCTCTTATAGCAGAAGAGCTATTTTTCCACACTGATGTTATTTTAGTCATTAGTACCAACAACTGAGCTAGTATGGTTTATACTTTTGTGTTGAGATTATTGGTATTTGGAAAAGACTGATGCTTGGTGATGTAATCTACACTGTTTCACATTGTAAGTGATGTATGAATAGAAAAAGACTATTTTGTTAAGTGGTACTCTTCAGGGATATAACCAGCAGTTTAGGTTTTGGGGGCAAGGTCTCCAAAGGTGACAAAAGTTTTTTTTGTTGTTGATGGTTGTGCTCTATGACCAGGGAATTGTTAGGGCATAGAAGTCTGATGTCATTTTGATGGCTGGTTACGAATAACTGTCATTGGTGTCTTGACTGATTGATGATTATGTTTTTGGATGTGGTAACATGTGACATAGATTTGTTATGCCTTTGTCATTTTGATGGTGGTTTGTGTGTAAATTTAAATGAATCCTTGTTTCATTGATGATTATTTTTGGATGAGGTCACAGGTGGCTTTATTTTTTTTGGGTGTTGGTAATTTTGATGATGGTTTATGTGTAGATGTTAACTTGTAAAGAGATAGTTGGGGTAAGGGGATACGATAGTCCATTCCTTTTGACAGAACGTCAAAAAAGTAGGGGGTTGGATATGTCACAGCGCCAAACCAATGCACTTAGTTTGGTCTGTGAAAACCGTACGGTCCTGGCCACGCCGGAAATGCCACATGAAACAAAGACCGGAGGCCATTTTTCCTTGTAGCAGCCAGCTCGGTGTGAAGGCAGGCGCTGGGGCCCTGTGTAGTTTTGTGGCCAGCCCGCCTTGAGACAAGATATGTGGGGTTTCCCATCTGTTCATCAGTGAACAACATATGCCAGAGGAGAAAGCCGAGCGGCTGACTAGTTAGTGTCAGCAGGCCTGGGTTCTTGGTGGGATAGTAAATTGTGTCACAACTCTTTGTTTATGTCGTGTCTTGGGGTTTATGTTGTGTAACCTATGTTTGTGTAGTGCCTTATTGTCTGTGCAGTGTTGCTTGTGTCAAGGTTCTTTATTGTGTCAGTCTAACCAGCTATTGCTTGGAGCACCTGTGTTGTGGTACTTGGTGTACCCTGTTGTCTTAAGTGATGTTGATTGGTTGGGGGTTACCCACTGTTGTTTGATATATACAGTTGTCTGTTGTATTTGTAATTGAGCATCCCTTATTGACATGCAATGTGCTGTTAGAAGAAATAAATAAAGAGCTTGTTTATTTGTCCTTGATTTGTTTGTTTAGTCTCCTTTAGTTTTTACTTTTTACAGTCACTATTTCTACCACAATCTAACACCTTAATCCAATGTCTGGGTCTCAAATACGACAGTCAGTCCAGAGTTGAGGCCCCTGCCTGAGATCTCGTATATCTTCTTATCTAATTACTATCATCTTTTTTTGTTGGTTGAGGCGGTGTGAGGTTCTCTCTCTTTTCACTATTTTTCTTCATTGGCCGTAACGAAGTCAGAACTACTCTTTACCTCTTAGCACCGTAGTGAAGGAAGCACCAATCTTTTATGATTGTCTCCCTTTCTCTTTTACCATCGCCTACATAATATTATGGCAGAGTCATCTGTTAAAAGTTGAAAGACTACATATATGGTTTATTACTTTTACACTAATTGTCCTCCACAGGAGAAACACCGACAAGATTGTGTTGGGTTGTATATGCCACACATATATTATATTAAGAAAAACTAATGTTTAATTTGATTATAATTTTGTCTGATCTGGTGATCTAGTATACCTCTTATAAAGTCTAAATTACTGCCTGCCTACGGTGCCCCTAGACCAGTTTTAATGTAGATAGTTGTAGTGGTGGCGCAGACGGGTGTTCTGCCACTTATCTTCGGTTTCCTGCCATCGCAGCTAGCAGTCGTGGTTCTCAAAGTCAGGTTTTCCCTTCTTCTTCTCTAACGACGATGATTTTAAAGGTTCTCCCGACTGAAGACTTGGTTCAATGTTCGTGACTACTAATTATCCCTGCTCGGGGTTTATATAATATTTCAGTTTTTTGCTAAGCAGCAATTAATTTTATTAACGGCTTTCACACATATTAGGTGGCAAGTAAGCCCCGATGAAAAATTGACTGATGCTTAATTTCGTTGTTTGTTAATCAGATGTTGAAGCAAGGTGTTGTTTATATCGACGATGGGTACACAACAATCCAGTCTTTCTTGCGATCATACTCCTCGGCTGCAGGATTGGTGCTACTAGTCTATATGCTTTATTTATTATTCAAATGGTGGCTTAATTGCAGCCGTGAAATAATTTTCACTAAACCTGAATACAGAGCTAGATCTCACTGGCAGCCTGTCCCCCTAGAGCGTCGAGGGTTAGAAATTAATGTAACAGACTGCTTCATCCAGTCAGGAAAATGTGGCTGGCCCGATGTTGCCAATGGACCAATTTGCCGGGCTAGGATAATAATAGCCAAAAAATTCTGATTTGGCGGTAGAAACATAGACTTACGCTAAATCTCCCTGCATATCATTATATGTAATAAATATATAATTTATAAACACAAACAGAGTTGGGCGATCCGAAGAAAACGTCAAAATGAGAAAGAAAAAATATGTTATTGAGGAAAAATTTGAAATGGTGGAAAATTTGAATATCTCGGGTCTTTAATTACCAACAATGGTGACACAATGAAAGCAATTAAAAGACAAATATATGTTTGCTCTTCAAAAACAAAAACAACCGGGAAAAAATTGTGGCGTGGGACAGAAAGACCTACAAAAATTAGATTTTTAAGAGCACGCATCTTTCCTATTGCAACATATGCATGTGAGACTTGGGCACTTACTAAACAAGCTGAAATACGTATAAATGCCTTTGAATATACATGTTATAGACGGGTTATAAGTATGTCTTGGATAAAGAAAAGACCAAATGCATCCATGAGACAAAATATGACAACTGAAGAAGGTTGGCTACTAAAGACGATACAATAAAGAAATTGAAATGTTTTGGTCACTTGAAACGTCATGAAAGTTTGAAGGGAACAATCATGGGCGGATATATTCCCAGGAAGAGAGGAAGAGGAAAGCCAAAGATAAGTTAGGTCAGTTTGTGGCAGAGGATCTCCTGATGAGTGCATCGGACGCTGGACATCTTG
Organism: Cepaea nemoralis; assembly: GCA_014155875.1. Classification (NCBI taxonomy): domain Eukaryota; kingdom Metazoa; phylum Mollusca; class Gastropoda; order Stylommatophora; family Helicidae; genus Cepaea; species Cepaea nemoralis. The sequence continues at coordinate 6,528 of JACEFZ010024238.1, read as the reverse complement.
CTTATGACCGAAAAGATTTTTCAGGAAGGTTGTTATGGGAGCAAATTTCTGCAAAGGACATGCTACTGAATGAATGAATGAATGAATGAATGAATATGAGGGTTCATACACGGTCACTGTAGTAGAGCCCTCGTGCTGGGGAAGGGGTCCAGGATAAGATGTGCATCAACCAAGCGCCGCCCCTGCAACAGCTTGAATACCTTCGTTATCGACTGTGCTCCCCACAGCCATGCAGTTCCTCGGCACGCAGAATACACATTGAACTTGGGACGTAACCCTGATCGGGGGGACTAAACGGGTACTCCACTTTACCCACGTGGGCTAGCTGAGGGAAAGAGCGCCTTACTTCTCTTTTAATAGGTAGTTACCCACTACCCCGCTACCTATTGCTAATTTTGTATACAAGAATATTTGCATGTGGTTATTCTTTTATTTATGTCCGTGGCACACTTTCCGTTGCATGTCACAGATTGTCTGCACAAACGGTGAAAAAGTTGAACAAGAAAGAAACACTGCGACCAAGCACATTTGATTATTTTGACCCATTTCATACTTAGAAGTCAACGTAAGAAATAAAAACGATACCCCCCCCCCCCCCCCCCCCACCTTTTCAACAAAAAAAAAATAAATTAAATTACAACGAACTCTTTCTGTATACATAAATCTAGCTGGAACTGCCTTATTGCTAGTGCATCACTATATTTGAGCAATCGCTTATTTTAATCGAAATTACCGTGGGAACAACTGATGCTCCACATCTGGAGAAAAAAAAACCTGTGACTATGTAGTTTAACTGTTTCAGCTTAAGTATTATTAATTTACTCACCTCAGATGATATATAACTCTGCAGTATGTACCTGACGAGATGTGGTGAAATATACCAGGCAATAAATCGTGCAACACATTGTTTGTGGCTTCTGTGTTTAAATTCACTAATGCCACTGCTATTGAGTAAAACCAACACTTTTGAAGACCAAAGTAAACAATGACATTAACCTGTAGACAAGCCTACCTCGTAGTGGCAGTATCTGAGTTCTATGTTCAATACGTTGTCGTCCCCGGCAGGACTGACCTTCTCTTTGAAAGCCCGGTGGGCTCTGAGGTCCTCCAGGAGCTGGACCTTCCCCAGACGCCTAGACGACATGTTGTAGTTCAGTGCAGACACTCCTAAAAATGTGGCTTGTAGCAACACAAAGACCAGAAACATCGTGGGTGCTGAAATGTAAATTAACAACATGGACAGATGGAATACAAGGAGGATAGGTCAAGCTAGCAATGATAGTTAAGTTAGTTGCATGGTCCTTGCAGGACGTCGCAGTCAACCCCAGTATTATTTGGCTGTTTTTGATTTCTTGGCAAGATGTATGTTCAATATTTTGCCATTGGTTTCTGAACGACCAGCACACAAACCTTTCTATGGGAACCAACGGAAGGCGACCTGCTTCCACATCTCCCGCAGCTGTGTTTCGAAAGCGGTATGCGGAATAACGAATTGCATTCGTAACGCCTACGCCACAGAGCCGGTGATTAGTATAATGATAACAAAAACACCATCAACATCACTATCACCACCACCACCAACAACAACAACAACAATACCAAATTCAACAACAACACAACAAAGGACTATACCATTTCAGAAGAGTATGAAGTAGATTAAAGAGCATTTTACAAAATTTTAGGTTTATTTTTACTTGTGGTACAAACCTCAAATCTTTGTATAGACCGTTAACACTCGACGGGTTATGCAGTCAATAAGAAACCAACCAGCGCTACATCCCAAGCCATTTCCTGATAAGAAAGGGCCGACCTGCAAGCCTAAGTCAATTAAAAATCCAATAGCTTTAATCATTGGTTACGAATCATCATCATCAAGTGCCTGTCTACTGTCGTGGGCGATTTTGCTTGTCCACATATTAGGATTTCCAACTGCTTGTATCACTTCGTGTGTTGACTATCTTCAGTGCCATGATTCACGCAATAATTTTCTCTGCCTTCCGCTATCTCACTTTCCTCTAATTTGTTCCGGTTGTCACTACATGTTCCAGATTTTTCTATTCTTCTCATAAAGTGGCCAAAACGTTTTTTTTTTTTTTTTGATGTTTGTGATAAGTTGTCTTTGCGACTTAACATGCCCCAAAATGCCCAAATTGATCAATTCGGCTGTCCACGGAATTTTCAGCAATCTTCTACAAAATTACATCTCTGAAGCTTCCACGAATTTTTTCGCTCGTGTACTAATTGTCCAGGGTTCGCACCCATATGTTAGAACCTTTTTCTGTGTAACATGCAAGAACTCCTGTTCTCCCCCCCCCCCCCATTTCCTCCTCCTCGGCCCCCTCCCCATGTGGCCGGCTCTGTGGTGAAGGAGTTACTAATGCAATTCGTAGTCCCGCATACCGCGTTCTAAACACAGCTGCGGGCGATTTTGAAGCAAACCGCCATGCGGCATGAGTGTTGGTCGTTCAGAAAGCAATGGCAAACTTCTTAATGTAAACTTACCCAGGAATCACAAACAGCAAAAAAAAAAAAATTGCTCCAGTTGACGGGTATGTCCTGTAGAGGATTTGAACTAACTTTACCTTACCCTCCAGTGAAAAGAACTAATTATATAACATGTTCTTCATTTGATAGAATGCGAAAGACTACCTTGTGGAATAAACGTTTATCTAGGATTTTTTATGCTTATAAACTGTTCCCATTTCATCTTTTTGGCCTCTGCTGCTTGGAGCTTAAAATCCGGAACCTTAACTTTTTTTCATTCTTTCTGCCTCCTCCAATTATGTATATACTAAATTGGTTACTTTCCGCACCCTCTGCCAATTGTTTATGCCCGCCCCTTTTTCCTCCACGATTGTACCACTTCTTATGTGGTTGTGTTAAGATTTTTCTCGTTGTTTTAGACCGTTCCCGTGATCTAAGGCGCCCCGTGAGCAAAGAGTTGTCGCGATCATAATTGCTAAGGTAGAATTACCATCTATGTGTTTGCCCGGGGTGTTATGTCTACTTTTCTTAAAAAATGATGCAATATATAGTTGATGTTATTTTCTCAAAGCAAACGAGTACATACAATTAAAATAGAAGCATTATAACTTACGTCAGCAATGTTCGCCTTTCTTGTGTCCATTAATGTATCCTATATATTTACCCTCCACTGAGAGTCCATTCCTTTACGTGTTTGGTTGTTAGATCGCTAGAAATCCTGGCAATTTAGACTACGCAGCAATATGTCTGTGCTGTAGTTTACTATTCAACTTTACTTGTTTTCTGTCCACATTGCATATTTAAGATTCCTGGCTGGGATTTCAACTACTGGGAAAATTACATTACACCGTGAACTGCATGTAACATGTAACTTGAATCAACGTTAATTGATTTCAACACGGGTGCGCTACAATTGTAGTTCTGCTCATCTGCTGGGAATACAGATGTTAAATAATATAATCGATAGCCCCGATAGAGGGTAAACGTAGTTACTTTGCTGGTGGTACAGCCGGTCTATGGCAGCTTGTTTGCCGAAGGCGATTGTGTCCAACAGTTATAGCGATGAACTGCGTCGTGGTGGTTGAAGGGCATGACGACAACCACCATAATATTGACAGATGTGGCCTGGGTAGAGTGCAGAGGTCTGGTTGTTTGATAGGGATCTCTCATCATTGTTAGCGTCTGGGGGGAGTCCTGCACGGGAATACTGTCATTGATATACCGAAAGGTTGGGGGGGGGGGGGGAGCAAACAGACATCACGTGAAGCTAGAGGGAGAATGGTGAGAGTGCGATGGGAGAATGGTAAAAGTTGGGTTGGAAAATGGTGAAAGTAGAATGGGAGAATGTTGAAAGTTGAGTGAGAGAATGGTGAGAGCGCGGTGGAAGAATGGTGAGAGTGCGGTGGGATAATGGGGAAAATAGAATGGAAGAATGTTGAATGTGGAGTGGGAGAATGGTGAGAGTGCGGTGGGAGAATGGTGAGAGTACATAGAGAAAATGGTGAGAGTGCTGTTGGAGAATGTTGAAAGTGGAGTGGGAGAATGGTGAGAGTGCGATTTGAGAATAGTGAGAGTGTGGCGGGAGAATATTGAAAGCGGAGTGGAAGCATGTTGAAAGTGGAGTGGAAGAATGTTGAGAGTGGTATGGGAGAATGGTGAAAGTGAAGTGGGAGAATGGGGGAAAGTAGAGTAGAAGAATATTGAAAGTGGAGTGGAAGAATGGTGAGAGTGGTGTGAGAGTGTCATATATTTTTGAAGGGAGTGGGAGATCACTGTAGTGCATGCCCCATCTCTAACAAAAGATGTAGAGCCCCATCCTCTTCTATCTTCAATAACCCCAGAATATGAACCTTGAGTTATCTGCAGGTCTCGTTCTATTAAGTATTGTCTAGGAGATATAGATTATGGCCCTGGTAAGAATGGTAATTACTAAGTGGGAATCTGCCCCTTCTCCAATGATTCTGATAGCTCTGGAGCCCCCTTTTAGTTTATCAAATCTGAGGAAAGTCTGGAGAATCTTCTCAGCCTGATTTAGATGAAGAAAACATGGATGTTGAGCAGTTGATAGATCTAGAGTCTTTTTATTTCCCCCTTTTAGTAAGTCATTATGAGTTAATTTATCTGTAAACAATCAAACACACAATCAATCACATTAGATTTTGACAACATGATGTACAAAGAAGTTGTTGACACAGATAGGTTTGAACTTGACAAATTAACAGAAGGTCAATTCATGTTAATCATTTATTGACTGGCCTGAGCCTTCTGGTCAGTACATACATCTCTATTGTGATTTACACAAAGTAATAGAACAGTTGCACATTGGACCATTGTCCCAGACAATCAATAACAAGCATCAATATATGAGATGTCAACAAGTGTGAAAACATAGTAAACATTTTGATGTTGTACATATTAAGTATGATAGTGGTGTCTCAACCATAACATATCAGTTGTCCTGTAATTGGGTGTGGTTTCTACCTATGAGAAAAGTAACCTGGTGACTGGAGGATTAGGTAAGCCAGGGTCCATTGACTGATGGATCCACTTCAGGTCTGCCCGTATAGCTCCTCTGAAGGCCTCCCCATGCTCTGCTCATAGCGAAGTATAACAGTGTGTAAGAAGACGAAGGCATGTAGTTTGGTTGTTGATAAAACGTTTATTGGCTTAACTTGACAAAGCTTCGATGTACACCTCCATTCTCTACTATGCCCGGGTCTCAACTCCCATACCAACCCAATACGTCACGATTGAGCATCTCCCCCCCCCCCCCCCCCCCCTTTCAGTCTAAATGCTCAATCGTGCTGTATCTGTGTTTCCCACTAGATCCTAATACTACCCCAATACTGTTACACCTCCCCATGTTAATTAAAGAATTTTCCTTTTAAAGGAAAAATCTTTACTCCCAATCCCCATACTCTATTCCCTCTTTTTATTCTAATCTTCCCTAAAAAATCAAGGTTGAGTAAATAATATCTCTTTTACTTCTTCTCCCAGTGATATGGTCTGCCAATAAAACCTCCCTCCATATACTTCTTCTTCGACTTTTATTTATATAATACCCCGTATGATAACCCTGTTAATCCAAACAGTTTTTCTTTCCTTTCTACATCCCGAACATTATATAGTTATCTACTACATAATTCTTCATTTCTGGTTCTGTCTTGTTTCCTGTATCAAATATACATATCATAAGAACAGCTCATAAATTCTTTATCGAAACCTTTTACCTTATACAATTTCTCATTCTTTCAAACCCCAGGACGTACAAAAACAATGTAGTTAGACAAAGTAAAGAAGTGGTGCGCACCAAATAAGTAGCATAAAGAATGAATATACGACATGACCACATGGACATACAGTAATTGCACATTTAAGACACTCACCCTTTTACCTCCCTTGCCAATAAAAAAAAATTTTGTAAAACAATTTTTTTTTTTTTTAAAACACCTTAAGAAATATATTTGTCCTATTTCCATGGGTTCCTCAACTCTGTCATCTCGATTGCTTCCCACTTCTCGTCCTGTTCTTAATCTAAACCTTCGTCTCAAATTTTCCTCTTGTACCGCGATATCCACCGCTTGTGATAAACCTCTCAGGGTTTTTCCCTCATCAGCTTAAGTTCAAACCATCAGATTTGATGCCATCTACAAAAATCCCTACTAACATCCTTTCCACCTCCTCCCCTCGCACATTCTGTCCTAAGAATGCTTCTTCAGCCAAGTTAATCAATCTATCGCTAAACAACTGTACCGTCTCTCCGTTATTTTGTTTAGCCTGCCTCAACACCGAAAACGCATGTTGTGGATCCGTTATTTCTGCATATTTCCTTGCTAGGTCTTCTTTGAACTGTTCCCACGTCTCATCTACTCTAGCCTCTAATTTTCTTCTGATATGATCCGAAACTGGTTCCGTTGCCGTCTGATAAGCCAGTCTCATTTTTTCTTCATCTGTTGCTGGAAAAAAATTTTTTTTAAAAAATAGGGGCCCAAATTTAAATTTTTTTTCCTTTTTTTTATTAAGGGAGGGGTGAAAAACCCCAAA
>JACEFZ010024237.1:0-19791 GCA_014155875.1 Cepaea nemoralis | reverse complement strand
ACTTACTACCGGAGTTCGACCATCGAAGGCAGAATGTGGCAATTTTAACATGTACTGAAAACTAACAGTTCATTTACGTGAGTAAACGTATTGGAGAAAAGGTTTTGGAAGTTACAAACTTAACCCTAGAACCACCAGGATGTTTTAGTAACTCTGGTTACTAATGGGGTCCATATGGACCCCGCCAATGAATATAGTTAAAACTAGACAATGTTATGAGAAGAAATGGATTGGAGAATTTGGTGACAACTGGTAAGATCGAGGGGAACAGACCAAGCGGAAGACCTAGAAGCAAGTACCTGGATGGCTTGGCCTTGTGGCATGGTCGAGACAGAAACACGGAGCTGATCCACGACTCTGGTGATTGAGTGAGATGGCAGAACATGACCGCCCACTCTTACCGGCATGGCACATGATGGATGGATGGAGACAATTTCTAATGTAATTGCTGGGGGATTTATTAATCATTACAAAGTGTTTAGATACATGCATGCTTAAATATTCTACTTACACACATGAACCAAGCATAGAATCTTGAAAGCTATAAGGTGCAGCGGTCTCAACCAATGTTCGTATGTTGCCACAACCACAGTTATTGCAATTACCACATACATCTCTACATTTTCTGTCCATCTCCCTAAGGCAAAGGTGACAGCGACCTCGTTTTCTAGATCCACAAGGATTCTCTGCTAGTTTAGGTGGAAGGTTCCTAGGTTTACATGTTTGACCAATTTTGATGAGCAATCCTGCAAGTTGAATCAAAAACAGTCGGCGTATATGTGACTTGTGATTGTTCCATTCAGCATTGAGTTGCATCCACAGAACAAAAGCATTTATGGAAGAAACATCTAACATGTTGTAGAAAATGACTACAGGCCATTTGTTTTTTTTTTTTTTTTTTTTTCTTGCATTTGACTGAAAAACAGCGCAAAATTTGAAATGCTGTGACCACTCCACCCTTCGTGTGATTGTGGTCAAGGATCATAAATGGTATTTTGGAATCATAACTTTGATCCACATCTGGCTGATCTTGCATAGTACTAAGAAGTACAATCTCTTTTCCGTTCTTTGGAAAATAAGAAGTCAGTGCTGCAAGATAAATGAGAGCAAACTTTGTGGAAAATTGTTTCCTGAAATTAACTCTTTTGGAAGTTCAAATATGTTGTTTTTCTTATTGTTTCTAAATTTGTAAGCTTTTCTCACTTCAATTATGTCTAAATTTCACGCTTGTATATCGTTCATATATATATATATATATATATATATATATATATATATATATATATATATATATATATATATATATATATATATATATATATATAATATATATATATATCACACGCTTTCCGGCATGGCACATGATTGATTGATTGATTGATATCGTTCATTCATTCAGTAGCATGTCCTTTGCAGAACATGGCTCCCATAACAAGCTTCCGGAAAACTTCTCGATTACAAGCGATAATTCCCGCGTCCGATACATCATCTGGAGATCATCCGACACACGCTGCACCATCTTCTCTTTGGCCTTCCTCTTCCTCTCTACCCAGGCATACACTCCCCCATTATTGTTCCCTCCAAACTTTCATGACGTTTCAAGTAACCAAAATATTTCAATTTTCTTTTGCTTTATCGTCTTTAATAGCCAACCGTCTTAAATATTTAGCTCTTGAAGTATAGATGCATTTGTTCTTTTCTTTACCCAAGATATTCTTAGAACCCGTCTATAACATTTGTATTCAAAGGCATTTATGCGCTGTTCCGCTTGTTTAGTAAGCGTCCAGGTCTCACAGGCGTATGTTGCAATGGGAATGATGCATGCTCTTAAACATCTAATTTTTGTAGTTCTATCTGATCCCACTCCATAATGTCTTCTTCTTCTTCTTTTTCTTTGCGTTCATCCGGAATGGTTTTTTTTTTCAGATGCGATTGCGGTGTGTCTCGTTATGCACCCTTGGGTCGAAACCCTTAGGCCAACACATCCGACTTTTAGCGTGCATTGTTGACAGGCTAGCATTCCTGTGGGAATCTCACTTTAGTGGTGCTGTCCACATCCCAGCTTGTCAAGATGGAACGGTCGAATGCTTACTATCAGCCCTCAAGGGAAGACAGGGACAGTCCATGACATTTTCCGCCATCAAGGGTGGCTTCCATAGTTGCAGAGCCGACACTAGCACCCTGGTGCTGGGATCATCGAGGGAATCGCCACGTCCTGCTCATGGCTGCTTTAATTCCTCACTTCGATATATTGAGCATATCATTCACCGCGAGCCTTTCCCGCACTGACTAGACCGGTAAGCAGACGGTATCCACTCAACGAGTTTTCGATTCAGACATGTGCTTGTCGTTGTGCCCGTCAGAGCTGCTCCAGGCACGCGGACATTCGGAAATCTACCTAGTCAGAGATGTTCCGAACAAGAGCGGCATTCGGAAACTAGGTAGTCAGAGCTGTTCCTAGCACAAGAGACATTCGGACGAGACATTTCACTCGGACGTAAATACGTAGTGCCAATTTTTATTTTGCCACCCGTAGGACGGCACTTCCGACTTCGGCGGGCATTTTTAATGAGGTTAGCCTTCCTCGGGTTTCGAGGCACGTTAGACTTATTGTTGCGATGTCGCCCACATCTCAGCTGGTCAAGATAGAACTGTCAAAGACATCACGGTAAACCCTCAAGAGAAGGCAGGGGTAGACCATGGGCGTTCCCTGCTATCCAAGGAAGCTTCCGTTATTGCAGAGCCAGCACATACTGCTCTGAGACTGGGCTCACTCGAGGTATTGCCACGTCCTGCTCATGGCTGCTTTGATTCCTCACTTCCATGTATTGGGCATGTCACTTGCCACTGGTCGCTCAAGCACAAATCAGTAACGAACAGTATTCGGACGACATCCACTAGGAATGCTTTCGCTTCGGACTTCGGACCACGCAATGGATTCGATAGCCAAGCGTTCCATTTCGTGTTATTGAGACTACACTCTATGTGTGCATAGATACAGCAATCTTTCGTAACCATTTCGTGCCTCCGGGGCGCTTTTCTACCTTTAGTACTCTCTCACGAGGTAGGCTACATGTGCTGCCGGCTCAGCACCTTACCTCCGTGCATCAGTGAGCGAAAAACGGCCAGGCCCTCTAATCCGGGGATCCCTCATTTCCCCCAGCTGAGAACCTTCGAAACAAGTATCTGAACTGAGCATGTAGCGTGCTGAGCATCTCACCGCCATTTTTCGGTAGGTTTGTATCGGCCCGGCTCTCAGGTCCGAGGATTAATGGCTTAGAGGCGTTCAGCCTTATCCCTCAGCTGAGAGCCTTAGTGCTTGTGTCCGGACCAAGAATTTCTGCCTTCGTGGGCCTGATTTAAACTTTTGACTGCTATCCTGAGTCTACCTGCAGAACACAAGGTTGTGTCTCGCTTAGTCTGACCCCTATCCCATAAGCTGTCCGATATGTAGTTTTTCATCCATCGACATAGCACATGGGGTTAATGGGACACGCAAGCCCCCCCCCCCCACCCCCCCCACCCCTCCCCCACCGCGACAAGATTGAGACACATCGGGGGATGGGGGATAATTTATTCAATTGTTTAATTGTTTTAGTCTTTGATAAGCAATTGATAGTCTTCGTTTAATTTCTTTCATTGTGTCACCATTGTTCGTAATCAATGACCCAAGATATTCGAAATTTTCCACCACCTCCAATCTTTCCTCATTAACATATAGTTCTTTATACTTAGTAGTTTTATCTGTATTCAAGCTTGTATATAGTTGTCGCAATTAATTTTCTTTCCTCTATTTTCCAAGCCGTTCACCGTGTCCAGTACAATTCTTTCTAATTGGTTTATTTCTTGTGGTTGCACGGGTTCTCTGCCTGTATAAACTTGCATATTGAAAACATGTGAAGTATCACTGGCACAACAGCACCAAATTTGCCAGTTTCTTTTTAGGGAATGCATTGCTTAAAAGCGTATCTTCCTCTAACCGTAACTAACTGCTCATCAGTTGTTACATTGCACGACGGAACATAGCAGTCCTGTAGAAAGTTCGTCCAATTGTTGAATACTTGCTTTATTAGCTCAAATTTATCATTTTTTTTTTCATTTTGTCGTCTCTATTGGACATTATCACATCGCTGACATCTGGAAATTGCAGTAAATTTATTTCGTTGCATTGCCTTTGCATGTTCTTTACTCAAGAATATACCAATAGCTTCATGTTTTGATTTATACAAGCCAGCCAAAATGAAAACTCTAAAAGAAATGCTGCAGTTCTATTATTTGCAAAGTTATCAATTTGTCCTGAAACACACTAGTTTAGTTTAGTTTAGTCGATGGATCAACATCACGGCACACGGGTGCAACCCATAAGAGATCCGTTCTCCTCCCAATTTAAACCTGAGTCTGGAGAAACTCAGCTCAGTGCACGAACTCCGTAGCACCGGCGAGGATCCTGAAATACTTATCCTTCTTCGGTGTTCTCAACTCGGATTACTAGACGAATCTCGGGTGCAACCCATAAGTGCTCCGTTCTCCTCCCAACTCAAACCCTTCCCTTGAGAGTTGACCGTGGTGTCTTTGACAGTTTTATCTTGACCAGCTGAGATGTGGTCTAACGTGCCCCGAAACACACTAATTCCTTCTTAGTTTGTCCATCTCAGTATGTCATAAGTCGCACTGTTGGTCACAAATAATAGAAAAAATTGAAATTATTGAGTCAGTGTTAGTTTTCCATGTCGAGTTCGCCATGATTTTGGATGAAAACCTTTTTGGCAAGATCATAAAAAGTACTGCTGTCTTCTGTTATGAATACGCCCACTTTTATAATGTGCCCAGTAAGACGGGCCTGCGTTCCCAATTTGAAGCCCTTTTAAAATAAAGTTGAATTGAATTGAATTGACTTGAATACGTTTTGACCACCTGATGAAATAAATGTGTTATGAAGTAATATCAATCAATACTGAAAATATGCTTTTTTTCAATACAAAATACATCTCCGTCCAGTCTGACCCCACGGGTAACAAGTGTAAAACGAATGTAATTGCCATGCGATGTTATAAATATTTTACCATTTCTTTGTTTGTTTGTCTTTATATTTCATTTTGTTTTCTTTGTGTGTGTGTGTGTGTGTGTGTGTGTGTGTGTGGAATGGGGGGGGGGGTTGATATGTTGATATGGGTTACTGCCACATAGTGGTCACGCCCACACGCACCACCTAATGTGAATTAGGAGATTCCCAGTCTAACAATAGAATGACTTGACGACTAGAAACTTAGGACGACGTAATCATCGTCAGGGGCAGCAGAAGGTGACTTCGAGAAAGGAGATCAAGACGGCTGTGTGTATTTTTCCCTGAAAGCTCCGTGAGCAAAAGGTTTGATCATCTAGGGCAAGGCATTGTTACTGAAGAAGGGATATCGCTTGTTTATATAGCATTCTTATCATACTCAGGACCGCGACATATATCAAGTATAGACAACGAGTTAACGAGTTATTTTTGGACATTAGCTGCAATATGCTTTAGGAGATTGGGTAATTATGGAATTAGATGAACGGCCAAGTTTGTATTAACATATATAACGTCCCGTCCCCGTGTCAGGGGCACGTTATATTATACAGCAGGGTTGTGTTCATTTTGTCTAAAAAGAGAGCAGATCCGAAATAAAAGGATTTATCTCAAAATCATATCAGTCTTCCAGGTGAGCGACTTTTGTTATATAAATTCATTCAAGTTTGAGTTTTAATGCTTCGGCGGTTGAATGCATGTCGAGACACGTGGGGTCTACGATCCGAGGAAACGATGATAATATAAATAAACGACGATTGATTCCCGCCAGATCAGTAATAAACATGAAATGCACGCCACGATGATATATTCCTAAGCACGATGTTGCATCAGGACTATGTACAATGCACCAACATGGCGCCCGATTTGATATAAGCTGTCTGACGTCGCCAGAAAACGAAACATAGCATATTATTGTTACACGGAGAGTAAGACAGTATTACAGATTATTAATGAGAAAAGAATGACTACCGCTTTTGCAATGATGACAATTGCACGTCAAGTTGAAGTGCACGAATAGTACAAACGACGCGCACCATTTTAAACGTAACAGAAGACAGAAGTTACAGCTAGCGCAAACAACAGTTGCTGACTGCAACCATGTAATATTAATGATTGATTATTCAAATCAAATGTCGTTTCTTACACACAAGGTAAGAAAGTAAACTGGTGCTATTTCACAAAGCTATACGACAATGTAACACGTTATCAGTTCGATGTCCGCTATCAGTAGACATACTACACGTGCGAGTACCAGTTGATTACATAGGACATGTTTTGGAATTAGACGTAGTCTACACAGCACATTGCACAACTCTTGAACATTAATATAATACAGCCAACATACACTTGGCGAGGAAAAGGATATCTACATAATGTTATTGGCTGCCGACACTTTATCAAATTTACACTATCGGCACAAGGAACATTCATTACGTCTATGAAGACATTATAGAGATTAATTACTTAACATTTTAACGTACGTGATGTCAAATGTCAATATTACGTCGGGACTTAGTGCATCGAGTCCTACACTACCACTCTGATACCAGGCTATTTAGACAACGCCACGTATAGATACTCAGAAGCCAGGACATTGGGGCAACGCCAGATGCATCAACATAGAATACCAAACACGATTTGAAGAGTTTACGATTTATATTTACCCATAATCAAGTCACCGAAATTAAATGAAGACATGGGATGCAAATGCTATTCATAAGGAATCCACGAATATTATGGTGGACTTCAACGACACTACTTACGTAATAGAGGACAGTACATAAACATTATTCACATACAGGACATTATTGCACACAGATACGATGACATACTATTCTGAAATCGCTGAAGATGTCATTACATTGGAAGAACGCATCTCGGTCAATCGAGACCGAACACTAGTTAGTTACATCAACATTTACGAACAACCGTAACGCCTGGACACAACGCCAACAAGGCCAGTATGATGATGCCATTATTAGGAACATATAGAGACACTTAGGGATATTACACATATTACCGCTGTACCAAGGGATTTATCGACATTGTTCCAATGTTACCGATCCACTAGGACACCGTTACGATTAGGGATTGACACCTCTGTTGCAACATTAACGCATACGAATTTCTACACGGAATGTCGGACTTTTCTACATCAACACTTCACACTGGACACTGATTGACTGTACACGGATACACTACACACGTCAGGAGGCTACTCACTTTACACTTCAGCGGTTACACATCGGAACGTTATACGGAGTGACATTGTTCTTATTGGGCGTGATACCATTCGTCTTCACGCTAAACTTTACGACGCTATACTCCATTGTGGACATTAAGCGTTCCAGTACCCACAGCATTCAGCTGCTATAACTCAAGTATCGTCGAAAACACCCAAGCCAATCACGTTTCTCAGAGATTGGTTACGAACCGCGTTGGTTCGGGTTTAAGTACAAATTCATTGTACTTTCGTACAAGCAAGGAGCGGTCTACTTCCTTATACAATTCCTTCCCTTGGCATATCGTGGTTAACATATAGGATGTAAATTATCGAGCATTATATTTACGGACACGAGAACCGGAAAAAGGCCAGTATATGTTATTGTTGGTTAATGTGTTATTGTTGATAAATGAGGTGCCTATTATTTAATATTAAGTAAATTAGTTCAAAAATGGATAGTGGGAGCGGTTGGAAGAGGTTTCTACATTAAACAAGGACACTTGTGGTGGCAACACATAATTGTTGTCTTGTGTTAAGTGTAGTAGTAATTTCTATAAAAGTACTATTGTCTTTTATGAAAGAAAATATCTAGTTACGTCACTCGTCAGTCGTCTTCTGTCATTGTTGACTGTCTAGTATTATATATTCTTTATACTGAATATATTTCTTATATTATTTTCTGTTATTTACAGATAGTAACACTTCAGATATATAGATAGCAAGAAGTTACTGAATTTCTTTATTGTTCAAGTTTACAGTGCTGTTGAGTTACAGTTCACATTTTGTTCAACAGTTGTTATATTGATTATCTTATCTGAATCGAACATATTTACATTTTTGCATTGTGCTATCATATTTCAGCTAGATAAATTATTATACAGGTAGGTCAAGATGGCTACACTTCTAGATTGCGTTATCTTGGGAGAAAAAAAATGGTCTAACTGGTGCTGAGCTTCGAAACTGGGCACTGCAAGAATTCAGAGCTAAAACCGCACGTGAGAAGGAGGAACGATTGCAAAAACTAGCAGCTGAAAAGAAGGAACGACAGGAAAAACTGGCAGTAGAGCAACTTCAAGCTACGCGTGAACAACAAGAGCGAATAAAGGCTAGAGAAAAAGAAATAGCCCTGCAACGCGAACGAATAAAGGCTAGAGAAAAAGAAATAGCTTTGGAACGCGAACGAATGGTGGCTAAGGAAAAAGAGTTAAAGGCAAGACAGATAACAGCAGAGGCAGAACGGTTAGCCATAGAGGCAGAATTAAGGGCAAGACAGTTAGCCGTAGAGGCAGAATTAAGGGCAAGACAGTTAACCGTAGAGACAGAAATCAAGCAAAAACGACTCGCACTTGAAAAGGAGAATCTTGCAAAGGAAACAATGTGGAAGGAGCGTATGAGACAAATGTATGAAATAAAGGAAAATAATCACACAGGTAAAGTATCTGCTACAATAGTGAAAGAACCGAACGCCAGAGATTTCGTTCAGAAAGTAACTATCGAACACAAGTCTAACGAAACACTTACAAGTACAAATGCCCAAATTGAAACAACACAAGAAGAAGAAGAAGAAAAGACGCAAATAGAACAGGGTACATCAACGGTAGACATGCATGATACAACGCTACGGAGTGATAGCATAACGGTAAATAATTGCGAATACCAAGATTTGCACAAGGTCAACGAACCCAAACATGAGGAAATAACTGATACTCAAAAACAAATTAAACGTGATTACATGTCTCTCAATGACATTTTTCTAAAACATCCTAAACTCATAGATTGGTTAACAGACACCAAGAAATACACCACAAACACTTGTGCGCAGGTCAAAACAAAGGTAATAAACTTTAACATACAAACAAAACTGTACGTTACGAAGTTAAGAGTTAAATGCAAAGAATATTACAGAAAACGAAATACACTTATCTTTGCTGACTTTGGTTACTTGTCTTACTTTTGGTACAAATTTGCCAAACGTACATCATTGTACGGTATGCTTTACATATCATACACAAGAGTGAAAACTAAAACATTGTTCCAATCAACAAAGTTACAATGTACAAATATTGGCATGAGTGCAGAAGAGAGATTCTACAGATTTGAAACAAAGAAAGAAAGAAAGAAAATGAATGAAAGGACGAATAAAAGAAAAGAATAACAAGAAAAATAAAATGGGATGAAAGTGTTAGGTTCATATCAACACATAGCACACCACAGACACATTAGGGTCTTATTACTTAGTTATCCCAGATGTCACTGTGTAAAGGTATACTTGTCAGAATTGTTCTCACTATCTTTCTTCACTTAAGTGTGTGAAAATATGTTGGTTCTCTATTCTACAGATAATTGTTCGTAACTATATCGTTATTAGAGAACTTAATAATTTTATGAAAAGTATTAGATTTAAATATTTATTATATTTCTGATTTATTATCTTAGAAATCGTGAATCTTTGAGATATGATTCTTCACAAAACTGTAGGATCTACAAATCAATTATAATCTTGCCGATACTCTAAATCAACTATGAATATAAATATTTTATTCAATTTATTCAATTCTAGTTTATTGTATTTGTTTGTTCATAGAGTATTTGGAAATATGTGTTAGATAGCACCGAATTTACTGGCAATACACACACAGATCAACAATTACATATTATTAATGCAAATAGCTAGTTTAAGTAGTTGGATACTTCTGTCAATATAGTGATTTTGACAGGATGATAAGAAAATTTACAGTGGAGAGGAACCGATGAGGCATGGAGAACTTTGAGAACTTTGACTTGTGTGACTTCTCTCCTGTGTCGAGTTTTCACTTGGATGGTTTGTGACGATGTGACTTTAAAGAAGAACCGGTGAACACGTATTGTGCTATGACAAGTTGAACTTAATGAACATTTTATAGAATTATTATATGTAGTATGTGTATATAGAGTTAATTTAATGCATTGTGATAATGATTGATTAGTTAACGTAGTTAGATTAAATACTATGTTAGTATAGTTATATGTTGATCATTGATCGTTAGTTATTATTACTTAAGTATCCAGATGTTGGGTCCGAAGGGTATGTGTCATGTTATGCTGTATGCTTATGAATCAGTACAGGAGCTAAATATGACCAAGTGACAATCCAAATCCCAAAGGAAAATATCGGGAAAAAGTTAAGGTGGAAGCACAGACAAGCACCCTACCCATTAATATTGTCATACGACACCAAGTAACGACTACGACTAACATGGTTGCGTCATTATTACCCTCGTCCTAGAACTAGGACATACTTGTCATTAGGACAAGGTAGGGACTAATATTAACTTATTAGTTGAACTGATCCCATAGGATCAGTCACACGACGTTCGACGTAGGGTTCGGACAGGTGGGCGTGCCCGTTATGTAGCATTTATGATTTTTTTTTGAGGGTTAATGATGGGGAAATCCTGATTAGTGCGTAAAAATATGGTTACAGTTGTAAGTAATTATGAGAGGAAAAATGACATAGCATTTTTTTTGGGGAGGGGGCATTATGCCACATAGTGGTCACGCCCACACGCACCACCTAATGTAAATTAGGAGATTCCCAGTCTAACAATAGAATGACTTGACGACTAGAAACTTAGGACGACGTAATCATCGTCAGGGACAGCAGAAGGTGACTTCGAGAAAGGAGATCAAGACGGCTGTGTGTATTTTTCCCTGAAAGCTCCGTGAGCAAAAGGTTTGATCATTTAGGGCAAGGCATTGTTACTAAGTAAGGGATATCGCCTGTTTATATAGCATTCTTGTCATACTCAGGACCGGACATATATCAAGTATAGACAACGAGTTAACGAGTTATTTTTGGACATTAGGCTGCAATATGCTTTAGGAGATTGGGTAATTATAGAATTAGATGAACGGCCAAGTTTGTATTAACATATATAACGTCCCGTACCCGTGTCAGGGTCCCGTTATATGATACAGCAGTGTTGTGTTCATTTTGTCTAAAAGAGAGCAGATCCGAAATAAAAGGATTTATCTCAAAATTATATCAGTCTTCCAGGTGAGCGACTTTTGTTATATAAATTCATTCAAGTTTGAGTTTTAATGCTTCGGCGGTTGAATGCACGTCGAGACAGTTACCATATGTTTAGAACGTCATTCCCCCCCCCCCCCCCCCCCCCCCCCCGCCAACCCCACCTTTCGAATTTCCTCCCTATAAAATCCCCGACACTTACACAGTATACATAAAACTGAAGCTAAATTTAAAAACACACACTAGAACAGTGGTTCTCAACCTTTTTTTGGCCCGTGCTCCCCTTCACCATATTTTAAGAACGTCATTCCCCCTCCCCCCCCCCCTGTTCGTATTTCCTACCTAAAGATTTGGCCCGTGCCCCCTTCACCATATTTTTAGAACGTCATTCCCCCCTTCCATATTTCGTTCCTAAAAATCCCGCCCCTGCCCCTACACAGTATGTTGTGTTGTTGTTGTTTGTCCATCAAGAATGATGATGACCATTCATTTCATCCAGTCGCTGAAAGTATGGGGCCGTGAGTTCTAAGATGGTTGTTAAGGCCTATGTTGGCTCGAAATGTTCTTTGACAATGTGGACAAAGAATGCTGAAGGATGAAGAATGACTTGCGCGATGAATTGGATTAAAGTGAGGAAGAGTTGCGCAATTCGTTGGCTCGAAATGTTCTTTGACAATGTGGACAAAGAATGCTGAAGGATGAAGAATGACTTGCGCGATAAATTGGATTAAAGTGAGGAAGAGTTGCGCAATTCGTCGACCTCACTCTCTCGCCTGAGTCCATCTGAATCCAATGGCAGGACAAGTCAAGATGACTGCAGACGAATACAGGTGCAGTGGATGACCAGGGCGTTCTACGTGCCTTGCCGTGCTCATTACGTTCCACAACGCTTTGCAGGTAAACGCCGTCATGCCAGTTGAATCAGGAATGATTTCTTCCTCGCAGTCTGCCCGATCCTGTCTTCAAATGCTGGGTAGGCATACCCTAGTTCACCGCTTGGTTTGACACCATATCGGCTACCCGTGCCTGGTTTAGCCATCCTCTCACAGCTGTTGCCCGGGGGGTGGCCGCTGTAGCATGCTGACAGCTACTAGGAGCCACAGGCGCGAGCTGAGTGTCAGGCTTGGACCAGTGGGGGATGGGTCCTGAAAAGGACATGAGAGTCATCCACAGTATACGTAATAATAGAACCTAAATGTAATAGCACATACTAAAACAAGTCTAGACGTCCACATAGAAACATGATTTGTTAGGTCTACTTACTTTATAAATTGAATTTTAGAAATGTGAGACGTACAGAACCGTACAGTATGAAGGGAAAACCAATATCAAGTAATCGGTTCTTGTATTAACGCGATCTTGAAATAATCTTAATTCCCCCCTGGAAACCCTAAAATTCCCTCCTGGGGGGGAGAGGGGGGGGGGAGGGGATTTCCCCACCGGTTGAGAACCTCTGTACTAGAACAAGTCTAGTCATCCACATAACACGTGATTTGCGGGTCTACTTATGTTATTTTTAGAGGGAAAAACAATATCAAGTAACTGATTCTTGTATTAATGCGATCTTGAAATAATCTTAATTCCCCCTGCCCCCTTCCCCCCCCCCCCTGAAAACCCTAAAATTTCCTCCTGGGGGGGGGGGGGGGGAGAATTCCCCACAGATTGATAACCTCTGCAATAGATCAACCTTGGATGTCTGGCTTAATTATCTTAGGAAAGCATGTACAAGGTGTGTTTGACAAAGCAACTATCGTGGACGAATCTGTGAGGTGGCAGAGTGGACCAAATGTGGTTTATTGTTCGTTGAAAAAAAACGATTGCTGAAATCCCCTAAAATCTGTCAGCATTGCTGACCGACAAAATAATCTCCCTTTTGGATAATGCGTTGGAAAGACGAAGAGTCACCCAGCTACGAAAGACAAAAGATGGAATAAACAACCCAATAACACCGAGAAAACAGTTACACTGATCACAGACATCAGCGAAGGCAAGGGCATCATCCAGCTGCCACACGCCATAACAGTCGTGGCCACCATACACCGCATTCATCAGATGTGTCAACAAAACAGTCAAGACCTATTTCTCAAACGATAGCAACAGAAAGCAGATGCGGGGAGAGAACTCGACTATTAAGATCACAGGAGCTGAGAGGATAATCAGCAATAGTAGCGATCCCTCCACCTTTGCCATCTTTACGTCAGAGGACAAAGCGTCGTCGAGCACAATTATATGAGACAACAGTCAACAAAAGCTAGGGCACTGTATGCCAATAGTTCTACAGTGTTGTTCCAGATGCCAGAAGTTCTATCACATCCGTGCACACAGCCAGTACACACAATCGAAGACTGACACAGAATACAGGAGGCCCGGCCAAATCACAAAATGTGATAATTGTCACGATAACAACAATGCTAGATAACTCAAAACAACAAGTAAGTGCTGAAGATAGTCGTCTTGTCGAACCCGCCCTATAAAGTGACAAGCAGGCAACAGCAAGAATGAAGAAAACATTTCAAGCACAATTACAGTGCCAACCAGTGGAGAACTGACCGGGGTGTCAGCTTGCCCGATTAGATATCCTTGAACTTGGCACCTTCAAACATTAGACAGTGTTTAAATTAGTAATGTCATTTTAGTCAGATGGCTGAGATGAAGGCGGAAATACGCATAAAACCGAATACTATACCAAGTGGAAAATTGTGTGGAATGTAGCACCGTGGCTAAGATTAAGGAGGAAATACACGCGACACAGAAGAAGATACTAGAAGAAAGAGCAGGCATCGAAATGCTGAAAGAAAGAGTTTAAAAATCAATCAGCTGAAATTTAAAATGATGCACAAAACACGAAGACCATAACAGAAATCGAAATGTCAGAGGAAGAAATCAATACAGAAATTTAAAGTAAAGATGATCAACATAAGAACGGAAAACAGGAGGAGAAGATAAGATTACACATCACCGAAAACGAGGGTACAAGATTCAAGATACAAGATACGAAAGAGGAAACAGATACAGATACAAAAATAGACCATGACACAGGAGCGAGAACATCCCTCTAACAATGCCAATGCGAAATAGTCGTTACGTGTCCCGAAGGCAACAAAACAGCAAGCAGCACTTAATCAACACACCACAGATACCATAACGAGCTCAACAAGCAGCAACATTCCGACAACACGAGATGAATGCACTCAACATAAATGCCGCAACTAAAGCGGGTCGATAGAATGACAGTTGAACAAACCTAAACGTTTTCTTTGGGTGGGAATCGTTTTTTATGTGTTGACATGCGGTTAGATGTTTCGCTATAAGTGAATGTGAAGTAATGGGGTTCAATATATTATCGCCAAGCAAAACCTTAAATTACATCCACACATTGATCTCGCAAATAACTGGTGCTTAGTCCTTTCATATTACAGTTACAGATGCAGCAACGAGGTAGCGTTGTTTGTCAGGGTGACAGACAGACAGACAGACAGACAGACAGACAGACAGACAGACAGACAGACAGACAGACAGACAGACAGACAGACAGACAGACAGACAGACAGACAGACAGACAGACAGACAGACAGACAGACAGACAGACAGACAGACAGACAGACAGACAGACAGACAGACAGACAGACAGACAGACAGACAGACAGACAGACAGACAGACAGACAGACAGACAGACAGACAGACAGACAGACAGACAGACAGACAGACAGACAGACAGACAGACAGACAGACAGACAGACAGACAGACAGACAGACAGACAGACAGACAGACAGACAGACAGACAGACAGACAGACAGACAGACAGACAGACAGACAGACAGACAGACAGACAGACAGACAGACAGACAGACAGACAGACAGACAGACAGACAGACAGACAGACAGACAGACAGACAGACAGACAGACAGACAGACAGACAGACAGACAGACAGACAGACAGACAGACAGACAGACAGACAGACAGACAGACAGACAGACAGACAGACAGACAGACAGACAGACAGACAGACAGACAGACAGACAGACAGACAGACAGACAGACAGACAGACAGACAGACAGACAGACAGACAGACAGACAGACAGACAGACAGACAGACAGACAGACAGACAGACAGACAGACAGACAGACAGACAGACAGACAGACAGACAGACAGACAGACAGACAGACAGACAGACAGACAGACAGACAGACAGACAGACAGACAGACAGACAGACAGACAGACAGACAGACAGACAGACAGACAGACAGACAGACAGACAGACAGACAGACAGACAGACAGACAGACAGACAGACAGACAGACAGGACAGACAGACAGACAGACAGACAGACAGACAGACAGACAGACAGACAGACAGACAGACAGACAGACAGACAGACAGACAGACAGACAGACAGACAGACAGACAGACAGACAGACAGACAGACAGACAGACAGACAGACAGACAGACAGACAGACAGACAGACAGACAGTACAGACAGACAGGACAGACAGACAGTACAGACAAGACAGACAGACAGGACAGACAGTACAGACAGACAGACAGACAGACAGACAGACAGACAGACAGACAGACAGACAGACAGACAGACAGACAGACAGACAGACAGACAGACAGACAGACAGACAGACAGACAGACAGACAGACAGACAGACAGACAGACAGACAGACAGACAGATTGTGTAAGCTGAAATTGAATGTAATGTGGAGATGTATGTATTCTCTAAATTATTAGAATTGCATTTTGCAAAACAGTTTGTAAAATAATTCCTTAGCAACGTAGCTGTGCAGAAACACACCATTTCTGCACATAAATAATGCTAATATTTCGCAGCCAATTATTTCACTCTATGACACATCCCATAGCCAGCATACACACACATTTCATGGCCTATTATCTATTGTCTTCAAAGTGTATGTAATTTCATCCTAGTCCTGAATTATATAAGTTATATTGCCTGTTCCCTCTTATACTTTTCTGTGCTGTAGGTGCCCATCATGTAACCAATACTTGTAATTGTCATGACTACCTTGTCCTTCTGTGGGTGGTTCTCCCGTGTGTTGCCGGGGCCCATAAGGTAAGCAAAGAATAGCAACACTGTAGCCTACCACGCATGTCGTAAGAGGCGACTAAGGAGGCTTCATGGTTCCGTCGCCCTGCTACTGAGTGAGTGCGTGGCGCGACACTGTGAGCTGTGAGTTTCGTGTGAAATGCTTTTGAATCTGCCCGAGGTCTTTTTTGGAACGTGACTGCATGTTCGGAGCGATGGCAGATGGCTATGTCCCAGAGTTGACCGGTTTTTGCCTTATGCAGATATGCGTGGCTGCTAGGCTTCTGGTTGACTGCCACTACCATAGACGATGAACTGTATTTCGTGGACTGTGTGGGTGAACATCTACGAAACATCCAGATGGGAAAATGACTGCCGATTCCATCAGAAATGAAACGGGTGTTTTGTGGGGGACTATTGTTTTGACATTCTGGCGGCGGCTTTATGCACAGTGGATCTGTGCGGGCTGTTGTTTGTCAAGACTCCTGTCTTTTCCACTTTTCACATTGAGCAGTGGGGAGCCATCCATCCATCATGTGCCATGCGGTAAGCGTGGGCGGTCATGTTCTGCCATCTCACTCGATCAACAGAGTCGTGAATCAGTTCCGTGTTTCTGTCTCGCCCATGCCACAAGGCCAAGCAATCCAGATACTTGTTTCTAGGTCTTCCCCTTGGTCTGTTCCCCTCGATCTTACCAGTTGTCACAAAGTTCTCCAAATCATTTCTTCTCATAACATGCCCAAAAAATTGTGACTGTCTACGTCTAATGTCTCTGATCAGTTTACGATCTTCATTTGTTTCTTGAAGGACTTGTTCATTGGTCTTTCTGGCTGTCCATGGTATTCTTTGCATTTTCCTCAGAAACCACATTTCTACAGCCATCAGATGTTTTTCAGCCTGGCTGCTCATTGTCCAAGCTCACTTCTTCAACAAGTGAATAGGTACAATTATCTCGGAACAGTAATAACATCTGATGGGAGATGCCTTGAAGAGATTAGAACAAGGATCGCCATGGTAAAAGTAGCCTTTAGCAAGATGAAAAACATACTGACCAATAAAAAGATGTCAATTGAAACGAGAAAAATAGTTTTGAGATGCTACATAGAACCTGTACTTTAAAAAAAAAAAAAAGTACAGGTTCTATGTAGCATCTCAAAACTATTTTTCTCGTTTCAATTGACATCTTTTTATTGGTCAGTATGTTTTTCATCTTGCTAAAGGCTACTTTTACCATGGCGATCCTTGTTCTAATCTCTTCAAGGCATCTCCCATCAGATGTTATTACTGTTCCGAGATAATTGTACCTATTCACTTGTTGAAGAATATTCCCATTTACTTGTATATTACACTGTGGTATTTCCTTCTTCCTAGTGACGACCATAATCTGTGTCTTTTTACAATTTAATTCTAACCCTTGTTGTTCACTGTGTGTAACAACCGCATCTACTAAATTTTGCAGATCCTGTTCATTGTCTGCAATCAAGACTGTATCATCTGCATATCTAATGTTATTGATGCATCGTCCCCCAATGTTGATTCCTTCCGTATTTTCAATATTTCTGAAAATATTTTCACTGTACAGGGAAAATAGATCTGGAGACATTACACATCCCTGTCTCACACCTCTCTTAATAGGCTGATATTGGCTTACTTCATTATCAACTCTTATGGCAGCTTGTTGTTTCCAATATATGATTTTTACAAGTCTAAGGTCTTTCCCATCAATTTGTAGATCTTCAAGCATCCTTATCATGTTGACATGTCTCACTTTATCAAAAGCCGTTGTGTAGTCAATAAAGCAAAGGTGTAGATCTTTGTTTACTTCTATAGGACGTTCGATTACGGTTCTCAGTATATACACAGCATTTACTGTACCCTTGCCTACTACAAACCCACATTGTTCTTCTCCTATTTCAGGTTGTATTTTCCTCCTAACTCTTTGAATGATAATTCTTAGCAAAATCTTCGTGATGTGACTCATTATACTAATTGTTCGATGTTGATCACATTCCAAGGCTCCTGATTTCTTTGGGATTGCAATAAATACAGAATTACATAACTCATGAGGTATATTTCCAGTATCATATATTGTATTAAGCAGACTGGTAACTTTATCTAATCCATATTCTTTTAAAGCATTAATCATTTCTGTTGTGACGCTGTCTGGACCGGGGGTCTTGCCAGATTTCATATGATTAAGAGCATTCTGAACATCCATCTTCAAAATTGCTGGCCCTTCATTGTTATTTTGAACAATACATTGTTCGTCTCTGTTATCGTCATAAAGATTTTTTCACGTAATCTGACCATACATGTAAAATCTGATCTTTTTCTATTATGACTCTTCCATCTTTTGTCTTTTAGGCAGCCTGCTGATGTACGTGTTCTTTGATTAGTAATCTCCTGAATTCTTTTGTGCATTAGTTTCGCATTTTTACTGTTGTGTTGTTTTTCAATTTCTCTGCAATTTTTCTCAAGCCATGTTTCTTTAGCCTCCTCCTTACATAAGGTTCAGACTTTTCTGTGAATTTCTTCATATTTGGCAGGATTATTTTTGTTCTGTCTTCTTGTTTCCATTAGTTGTAAAATTTCTTCAGTCATCCATGTCTTACGGCCCACTTTCTTTACTTTTGGAATAGTTTTTTCTGCTGCACAACTGATTGAGTTCTTCAGCATTTCCCATTGACCATCTACATCTTGAAATAGGATCTCTAGATCAGACAATAAATCAAATTTGTTCTTTACTTCTATGTTCTACTTCTAGTGGGGAGCATTTTGTGTGATATTCACTGGCACAGGAACGGAGCATAATGGGGACGACCCGTTGCTGTGAAGTTGGAACTGCGACTAACTAACTAACTAACTAACTAACTAACTAACTAACTAACTAACTAACTAACTGACTAACTAACTAACTAACTAACTAACTAACTAACTAACTAACTAACTTGTCGGCCATTTTCAGGCCATTCTACGGGTACAATGCAAGAATAAATTAAGAATATAATTCAAGAATAAATTAAGAATATATATATATATATATATATATATATATATATATATATATATATATATATATATATATATATATATATATAGAGAGAGAGAGAGAGAGAGAGAGAATGCAAAGGATAAAGAAAATGGGCATTGAGGCCGGTCATATAGCTATTAAAGAAAGTGTATCGAGCAATGCGAATATTAAAAAAACAGCCTTGAAGAAAAATTTTAATTTCCTAAAAAATACCTTGCTAAAGCTGCAACAAAAACAGTCGGTACGTTTAAAAACAAAAAAAGAAGTGGCTAAGCGATAACACCTGGACGAGATTTAAAAAAAGAAAACAAGCAAAACTAACACTTCTTTCTGCAAAAGACACCTCTACATATGAAAACCCCTAAGCAAAAAAACTTTTATTTTTGGGTAAAGGGGGAAATCAAG
>JACEFZ010024236.1:15000-18856 GCA_014155875.1 Cepaea nemoralis | reverse complement strand
GAGATTGATAATGTGGTGATGTGATGATGATGATGATGATGATGAATGATTTGATGATAATGATTGATGATGATGATGATGATGAGAAATGTTGATGATAATATGATGGTGATGATGATGATGATGTAGAAGACAAAGAACAGAATATGCGGGTTTTGGTGGTGATAGTGATGATGATGGTGATAATAATAAGATGATGATAATAATGATGATTATGTGGATGAAATAAAAGAAGAAGAAGAAGAAGATGATGATGATGATGATGATGATGATGATGATGATGATGATGATGATGATGATGATGATGATGATGATGATGATGATGATGATGATATTGATGAGATGAGAGAATAATAAAGGGGGGCTGATGATTAGGATGATGGTAATTATGACAGTAATGATGATACTGATAAAGAAAAAGATGATGATTATGATGACGAGGATAGCGATGATGATGGTAATGGTGGTGATGATTACGATGGTGTTAATGATGATGAAGATGGTGACGATAATCATTGTGATGATGATGATAAAGATGACAATGGTGGTGATGGTGATAATAATAATGAAACCTAGACCAACAGTTTATCAACTAACGTATATTGCCTCATCTCCCGACTCCTCTAATGCAGATCTCCTACTCCGCCATTTCCCCCCATCTCTCCAACCGGGACATCTTCAAGACCTTCTTCAGGGTCATGACCCCGGAACAGAACCTCACGGTCGGCAGAATCAAAATGATGGAAGCGTTTTCGTGGAAGAAAGTTCATATCGTCTACGAGAATTTTAAGCTGTTTTCTACCGTAAGTGATGTTTTATTTTTTTTAAATTGTGTTTGCGATGATTTCTCGCCTCATTAGTGCAGGTTTATGTTAAAGTTCATATCATCATCATCATCATCATCATCATCAACATCATCAGCAGTGAAGCAGAACATATATGTCATTAATTTTATTATAATGTGTTTTAAAATGTCTGAAGACATTGCTATTCATATAGAAAGTCCAGCTTTGTGCAAACAAAACAAGCATGATAGTCAGTTTAAAATTACACCGTGGTAGACAATTAAAATTACTGTGGGAATATGTATGTTGTATATTTCAGCTTAAAGGGTTTATCTTATTGCTTTAGTTTATGAGCCAGCGCTGAGGGCGAAGGGGTTGAGAACATAATTCGCAATCCCGCACAACTGCGGGCGATTTGGAAGCAGACTGCCTTGTGTTTGTTTTCATACAGTGGTATGATTGGCGGAAAGTAATGGGAAACTACTGCGCGTAAACTTGTCAAAGAAATCACAAAAGAGTCAAACAATGATGGGGTTAACTGCGGCGTCTTGTAAACGATATGCAACAAACCTTTTAGTTTATTCTGAGTGAATTCTGCAGTATGTACCTGACGAGATGCAACGAAACATATTAGGCAAAAAGATTATGCAATCTACTGTTTGCCTCTTCACCTGTATTATTATTATTATTATTATTATTATTATTATTATTATTTTATTATTATTATTTATTATTATTATCTTCTCTTCTTCTTCTTCTTCTTTGCGTTCATCCGGAGTGTTTTTCAGACGTGATTGCGTGTGTCTAAGTTATGCACCCTTGGTCGAAACCCTTAGGCCAACACATCCGGCCTTTTAGCGTACAATTTTGACCGACGTTAGCATTCCTAGGAGACTCTCACTTTTGTGGTACCGTCCACATCCCTAGCTAGTCAAGTTGGAACAGTCGAAGACTTCACGGTCATCCCTCAAAGGAAGGCAGGGACAGTCCATGGCATTTTCCGCCATCCTGGGTGGCTTCCATAATTGCAGAGCCGACACATAGCGCCCTGGTGCTGGGCTCACCGAGGGAATCGTCACGTCCTGCTCATGGCTGCTTTAATTCCTCACTTCAATATATTGGGCATTTCGTTCGCCCCGGGCCGTTCCCGCACAAACCAGACAGGTCTGCAGACGGTATCCACTCAGCGAGTTTTCGATTCGGACATGTGCTTGTCGTTGTGCCCGTCAGAGCTGTTCCAGGCACGACGGACATTCGGAAAACTACCTAGTCAGAGCTGTTCCGAACAAGAGCGGCATTCGGAAACTAGGTAGTCAGAGCTGTTCCTAGCACGAGAGACATTCGGACGAGACATTTCACTCGGACGTAAATGCGTAGTGCCAATTTTTATTTTGCCACCCGTAGGACGGCACTTCCGACTTCGGCGGGCATTTTTAATGAGGTTAGCCTTCCTCGGGTTTCGAGGCACGTTAGACTTATTGTTGTGATGTCGCCCACATCTCAGCTGGTCAAGATAGAACGGTCAAAGACATCACGGTCAACCCTCAAGGGAAGGCAGGGGCAGACCATGGGCATTCCCTCGCTATCCAAGGAGGCTTCCATAATTGCAGAGCCGGCACATATTGCTCTGAGACTGGGCTCACCCGAGGAGTTGCCACGTCCTGCTCATGGCTGCTTTAGTTCCTCACTTCCATGTGTTGGGCATCTCGCTTGCCACTGGTCGCTCAAGCACACACCAGGAACGGTCAGTCTGCGGGCGACATCCACTAGGTAAGCTTTCGCTTTGGACTTCGGACCACGCAATGGATTCGCTAGCCGTGCGTTCCATTTCGTGTTATTGAGACGTTTTTCCACCTTTGTCTACACTCTCTATGAGTTAGATACAGACAGTTTTCGTAACCATTTCATTCGACTGGGGCACTTCTTCTACCTTTTAGTACTCGCTCACGAGGTAGGCTACATGTGCTGCCGGCTCAGCACCTTACCTCCGTGCAGCAGTGAGCGAGAAACGGCCAGGCCCTCTCATCCGGGGATCCCTCATATCCCCCAGCTGAGAGCCTTCGGACAAGTATCTGAACTGGGCATGTAGCGTGCTCAGTATCTCACCTCCATTTTTCGGTAGGTGGGTATCGGCCCGGCTCTCACATCCGAGGGTTTATGGCTTAGAGGCGTTCAGCCTCAACCCTCGACAGAGAGCCTTAGAGTATGTGTCCGGACCAAGAACTTCTGCCTTCGTGCGCCTGATTTAAACTATTGACTGCTATCTTCAGTCTACCTGCAGAGCAGCAGGTTGTGTCTCGCTTAGTCTGGCCCCTATCCCATAAGCTGTCCGATATGTAGTTTTCATCCATCGACATAGCACATGGGGTCAATGGGACACGCAAGCTCCCCCACCACGGCAAGGTGGAGACACATCGGGGGAGTTATTATTTATTACTTATTATTTTATTATTAGTATTATTATTATATTATATTATTATTATTATTATTATTATTATACAGAAAGTCGTGGCGTGCTGATGAAATCAAATCAAATCAAATCAAATCAAATCAACTTTATTAGGGTCACAAATTGGGCGCGCAGGCCCGTCTTACATTCGGCCTTTCCAATCACTCGTCTTTCGTTCATCAAGAGCATTATACATTTACATAGGAAGAAACATAAACATTGTGAAATGAATGTTGTAACATAACAAGGCTTATTACCATGTTATGAGGCCCATCTCCCACTTACCCATACATCACCCCACCCACACACACACACACCCCCACCTACCCACACACACGCACACCAGGGACACATACATACCCCCACCAACCGACCCATCCCCCTCGCGCACATCCCCCACCCACACACACTACCCTCATCTGATCCCCCAACAGAAAACACACTCGCCACCCACAAACATTCCCCCACTAACCCACACATCCCACGCCCATCCACATCCTAACCCACGTCCTGATGAGCGTAATCTAGCCTAGCAATCAACATACAGCTGAAAGATGCAGGTGTTGACCTCAATATCCTGAAACAGGATGGAAACGCGAAAAAAAAATTATTATTATTATTA
>JACEFZ010024236.1:0-12500 GCA_014155875.1 Cepaea nemoralis | reverse complement strand
AGTTACAGAATCTGTTCGCAACCTTAGGGAGTCTCCGTGACCAAGTGGTTATGCCACCTGTCTCGCATTTCGGAGGTTGTGGGTTTGATTCCAGGTTACGTTGTTCGGTTCGCGAGTGCTGTTTACTCGGAGACTCCTGGGGGTCGTCGCTTGAGCTATAGAGTTCGTGCTTTATGCGACGTATTCGGCAGGTAGGTCTACGGAAATAGGCCGAGCTATACGGGATCAAACACGGTGCTATGAAGTCTATCCTCTTTCCTTGAAAGGCCCTTTGTTTACTCATTGCCCAGTGTTCACAACCATACGGAAGACCAGGTCACACAACTGATTAAATTGCTGTTTTTAGTGACGTCGCTTGGTCTAGCAAAGGGATGTGTGGATATGGTGAACTTCTGACTCTACACAAAACACACCAATCATAAATACCCAATGTTTAATCAACTAAAGGTAGGAGATATTGATGAATGTAA
The DNA here is from genome assembly GCA_014155875.1 of Cepaea nemoralis. Taxonomy (NCBI): domain Eukaryota; kingdom Metazoa; phylum Mollusca; class Gastropoda; order Stylommatophora; family Helicidae; genus Cepaea; species Cepaea nemoralis. The sequence goes on along the minus strand of JACEFZ010024236.1, from coordinate 12,030 downwards.
ATGTGGAGCTTATAAATTGATAACTAAACATCTCTTGCAGGAATGTACAACATATGCAGAACAAAAAATGTTCCCCCAAACCACTCCATTTGAATACAAACCCTATGGAGTTGTCAACTTGTCATGCTGTCTGCCCTGCATGTTGTTGTCTGAAGAAATATAGAGAACAACCAATATCTTGCCCGGTGCATAGAATGTGTCCATGTATTAGACAACGAGAATTTCAATGTGCTGTTCATTACACAGAACTAAATATGCAGAGGTGTCAGCTTTACACGCGTATAACCCGCGTTTTTGTAAACACAAGGACGCGATAGTCTCTTTAAAACCATCATGGTGACAGTGAAACATTTGACAGTGTGTTTTGTGTTTCAATTTCAGTTATTTCAGTTGACAGGATTGATTGATTGATTGATTTAGGAACCGACATCACAGCATTCGGGACATTCCCGTAAGCAGTTGACAGGATTTACAAGTTTACTGTCATGTATTTTGAGCGTTTTGAGCAGTAAGCACCTGACGAGATACTGTACAGTGAATTTTGCCTGGAAAAGATGTTTTATGTCTTTATTATTCGAATGCTTTTAGTGTCACATTTGTTTAGATGTGAAATGTTCGGCGAGCTTGCCAATCTAATTGGCGCGTGTCTATCTCTGTTTCTAGCTGGATGAGTACATGAAGCAGGACATGGACAAGAACGACATTGACGTCATCAGTAATGAGATGTTTACTACTCTCAAACCGAAAGATACTGTTCTAGCGCTTAAAGTAATGTTGTCTGTTTGTCTATCCGTCCGTCCGTCCGTCCGTCCATCCGTCTGTCTGTCTGTCTGTCTGTCTGTCTGTCTGTCTGTGCTAAGTGGAAGAAATAGAAAGAAAACCGAGGAGGAAGAATAAGGAGGGGGAGAAAGAAGGAGGAGGAGAAGTGAAAGTATCGGTAACTAGGAGAAAGTTAACAGCAAATCACATTAAATCCCATTGTCAGGTGGAGCTTCGACTGCCTCTTTGTTTCTCCCAAAACCATCTTTTAAAACCCTCTTCTCATGTAAACGTTCTCCTTCCTCTTGCGCACTGGCCCCTTTCAGGATATTCATTCTTTTGATATAAGACAACCACAGTAAACTACCCTTCTTTATTCACTCCCCCAGACATGTTGGGTATAAAGCGCATGTCTCAAATGTTATGGACCAGCAGATACACGATTGGTAATGTGGTGATAAAGCGCATGTCTCAAATGTTATGGACCAGCAGACACACGATTGATAATGTGGTGATAAAGCACAAGCCTCAAATATTATGGACCGACAGACACACGATTGGTAATGTGGTGATAAAGCGCATGTCTCAAATGTTATGGACCGACAGACACACTAGTGGTAATGTGATGATAAAGCGCAGGCCTCAAATGTTAGGGACCGACAGACACACGAGTGGTAATGTGGTGATAAAGCGCAGGCCTCAAATGTTATGGACCGACAGACACACGATTGGTAAAGTGGTGATAAAGCGCAGGCCTCAAATGTTATGGACCGACAGACACACGAGTAATTAGTTAGTTAGTTAGTCGCAGTTCCAACTTCACAGCAACGGGTCGTCCCCATTATGCTGCGTTCCTGTGCCAGTGAATATCACACAAAACGCTCCCCACTGCCCAATGTGAAGAGTGGAAAAGACAGGAGTCTCGACAAACAACAGCCCGCACAGATACACTGTGCATAATGCCGCCGCCAGAATGTCAACACACCAGTCCCCCACGTAACACCCAATTCATCTTTGATGGAATCGGCAGTCATTTTCCTATCTGGATGTTTCCTAGATGTTCACCCACACAGTCCACGAAAATACAGTTCATCACCGACGGCAGTGGCAGTCAACCAGAAGCCCAGCAGCCACGCATTTCTGCATAAGAAAAAAGCCGGTCAACTCTGAGACATAGCCACCTGCCATCGCTCCGAACATGCAGTCACGTTCCAAAAAATCAAACTTGGGCAGATTCAAAAGCACTTCACACGAAACTCACAGCTCACAGTGTCGCGCCACGCACTCACTCAGTAGCAGGGCGACGGAACACGAGTGTTAATGTGGTGATAAAGCGCAGGCCTCAAATGTTATGGACCGACAGACACACGATTGGTAATGTGGTGTGTTGCGGACTTTACTTCCCAGAGCATTGTGTGGTACCAATTTTAGACTAGGTCGACCTTGGGACCCGAGTCAATTTTTAAAATCTGTCATTTACATAATGAAATAAAGGATAGCATAAAGGGGTAAGGATAACATAATGAATTAAAGGGTAGCATAATGGGGTAAGGATAACATAATGAATTAAAGGGTAGCATAATGGGGTAAGGATAACATAATGAATTAAAGGGTAGCATAATGGGGTAAGGATAACATAATGAATTAAAGGGTAGCATTCCTCCGAAGTCGGAGAGTGTCTGCCTGTACGGCGAGGAACCACCAGTCTGCACACCAATAAGCCAGACATGGGACAACGGATACTCACGCAAACCTCAGGTCCTTGTATGACATCACACTGATGTTGGACAACAGGATGTCTTCATCCGACATACAGGACTTCGCGTTGGAGCTCAAGCCAACGAACACACGCAAGCAAGCAAGCAAAGGGTAGCATAATGGGGTAAGGATAACATAATGAATTAAAGGTAGCATAATGGGGTAAGGATAACATAATGAATTAAAGGGTAGCATAATGGGGTAAGGATAACAAAATGAATTAAAGAGTAGCATAATGGGGTAAGGATAACATAATGAATTACAGGGTATCATAATGGGATAAGGATAACATAATGAATTAAATGGTAGCATAATGGGGTAAGGATAACATAATGAATTAAAGGGTAGCATAATGGGGTAAGGATAACATAATGAAATAAAGGATAGCATAATGGGGTAAGGATAACATAATTAATTAAAGGGTAGCATAATGGGGTAATGATAACATAATGAATTAAAGGGTAGCATAATGGAATAAATGATAACATAATGGAATAAAGGATAGGATGATGGGATACAGGATAACATAATGAATTAAAGGATAAAATAATGAATTAAAGGATAACACAATGAAATAAATGATAACATAGTGGAATAAACGATAACATAATGGAATACAGGATAACATAATGGAATACCATATAACATAATGGAATGCAGGATAACATAATGGAATACCATATAACATAATGGAATGCAGGATAACATAATGAAATACAGGATAACATAATGAAATAAAGGATAACATAATGAAATAATGTATAACATAATAGAATACAGAATAACATAATGAAAACATGGATAACTCCTGGACGTATCACTTAAAGTTAGCCCCAAGTGTAGAATATTGAATTGTAACATTATATCGACTCTGCTCTAGGGATGGCGCGCAATGAAAACGATTACTAATAAACTATAAACATGCATTCATTGGTTAATACATCTTGCATATCCTTAACGAGGCGTAGCAGTCAACCCCAGTATTTTTGTCTGTTTGTGATTCCTGGGCAAGTTTACGTTAAGTAGTTTGCCATTGCTTTCTGAACGAATAGCACTTAAACCATTTTATAAAAACCGACGCAAGGCGGTCTGCTGCCAAATCGTCCGCAGCTGTGTTTCGAACGCGGGATGTGGGATTACAAACTGCGTCCGTATCCACGTAGCCCTATCCACGTCAGTGTGGAAGCACTAGACTCGAGTTTCGCTCTTGTTTGAGCTCGTTAGCCTTAGGTTCATACCAGAATACGATCAGCGTTGCCAGTAGTGGGTTGTGCTCAATATTTAATTCTCAAATCCCGAAACAACCAAATAAATCAATACACTGATAAACCCATTTTTAAAAAGGGCCCGCGGTTCCCCGAGGGGCCAGAGCGCCCTATCATGTCCCCATGTCCCTGTGTATCATTCGGATGACCGCCTCTGCTGGAGCCTCTGGCAAATCAAGTGCAAATATTACACTTTGAACTTAGCCAAAAGACAGAGCAGAAAATCCGAGAATAACTACAAATAGAAAGGCCTTTGTTTATAATATAATAAGATATTATGTAAATTATAATATAATACGATATTATAACATATATAAGAAATAGAGGAATACCCAAAAAGACATGGAGAAGAAAAGTAGAGACAGATATAAACAATATGGGGAGGACATGCAAGGAGTAACTGCATGGGATAGCTAAGCAAAAGACAGTAGAGTGAGCTGGTTGTAGATTTATGCCTCAATGGGGATAAAGAGCGAAAGAAGAAGTGCAAAGTGACGTAATCATATCATGTATACAAAATTCAAGATTGGTGACTCAGCCGTGTGCACATGTGGTTTGGCATCGCAGACAGCAGAGCACATACTCCAGGATTGCCCAAACTACAACATATCCAGGCGAACCTTCTGGCCTAGAGAGGCAACAGTAAACTCTATGGACCGCTGAGTGAACTAAAAAATGACTTAGATTCATACAAGAGACAACATTGCAGTTATAGACATATTTCAGGCGAACGAAAGAAGAAGAAGAAGAAGAAGAAGAAGAAGAAGAAGAAGAAGAAGAAGAAGAAGAAGAAGAAGAAGAAGAAGAAGAAGAAGAAGAAGAAGAAGAAGAAGAAGAAGAAGAAGAAGAAGAAGAAGAAGAAGAAGAAGAAGAAGAAGAAGAAGAAGAAGAAGAAGAAGAAGAAGACGAAGAATATCATTAGTTTAGTTTAGTTTAGTCGACGGATCAACATCACGGCACACGGCATAAGTGCTCCGTTCTACACCTAACTCAAGGACGAGTCCGAAGAATCTCGTGCACGAACTCCCTAGCACCGGGAGGATTCTGAAATACTTTGGGTAGATTTTTAACTCGAAATTTTTGCCGGGCAGCGCCGCTAGGCTTTTTCGATTTCCAACTGTTAAGGGATGTTTTTACGTTTGCAACAATACACACGGGAGTCCGATCTCACTACCCAGAGACCAGGGGAAAGTTTGTTACTAGAAGTCCACGTGAAAAAATCCAGGCCCTCACCGGGGCTTGAACCTGGGACCTCCAGCGAAAACTATACCTCGAGACCACTCAGCCCCCAAATCAATCATTATTTCATGACAAACATGATGATGATAACACAATCAAACTAAAGATAAGTAGTCAAAGTATAGAGTGACGTAGAAGTTACCTGAATTTCCTTTACTGGACCTTGCAATCAGGCCCAGCATTAATTGGCTCTTTGTGATTTTCTAGGCAATATCAATAGGGTGACGTAATGATCTTTATTTCATGAAATATTCTCCAGAAGAACGATGCCCGGATTATTATCGCCAACATGTATGAGGCTCAAGCTAGGCAGATCATATGTGCGGTAAGTCGTTGTTAGGTGACCAGTTTACTTACACTGCACTGTTATTGTAGTGTCAGATACGCATATGCTTTTAAATGTATGGGGAAGCAGAAATAGGCGCGCGCGTACGCAGTCACAAATACACACGCGCACTCACTTAAAAATATTCACATATGCTTGTGGTTGGAAGTGAATACTGTCACTGGCACCCATCCGTCTTGACAGACGATAGTTTGTAAAAATGGAGTTATGCCTCTCCATAACACAAAGCCTGGGCTGAAGTTAGAGACCATGTGTTGTCCATGCAGCATGATCCCTCTCTCGGCCTGTCTAGTTTACTCCAGAAGAAAGGTAACACCAATACGTCTGGAATAAGACAAGCTGCAGAAGCTGCCGGATCAGCAAAGCAATGCTCAAACTGTCCGCCTGTTGCGGCTTTCATCCTAGACCAGCTGCCGACCAAGACTTACTGCCTAGTCTTCCCCTGCCATGACATTTAGTCATACGGTAGCTCAGTCATATCTTGACACCTGGTACTGTACTGAGCTATAATAGTACATTTTAAAAGATATAATTATGTAAGGGCATAGTTTTCTTCTCTGAAGTGACCATTTTATCTTCCTCGCTGGTCTTATTTCTCTGTGTATCTTTCTGATTCTTTCTCTCTCTCTCATTATCATTCTATGTCTTCACGGTCACATTCGTCCTCTGTTTCTCTCTCTCTCCCTGTCTCTCCCTCTCTCTCTCTTTCTCTCTCCACCTCTCTTCTCTCCCTCACTCTCTGCCCTTCTTCTCTCTCCCTCTCCTCTATCCCCCTCTCTCACTCTCTCCCTCTCACTCTCACCCTTTCTCCTTTCTCCCTCTCTCTCACTCTCTCCCCCCTCTCCCTTCATCTCACCTCTCTCCTCTATCCCTCTCTACCTCTCTCTCCTTATCTCTCTCTTCTCTCTCCCCTTTCCTCTCTCACTTTCTCTCATTATCTCTCTCCCTCTCTCTCCCACTCTCCTTCTTCACTCTTTCTCTCTCTCTCTCTCTCTCTCTCTCTCTCTCTCTCTCTCTCTCTCTCTCTCTCTCTCTCTCTCTCTCTCTCTCTTTGTTTTTCACACACACACCACAGAACAAATCCCTGTCTTCAACATCTTCAAGTGTCAACACTAGGGAGATCCGATCATCCACCTATGTGTCAAACTCAAGGCCCGCGGGCCAAATCCGGCCCGCCAAACAATTATATTAGGCCCGAGAGGTCTCAACCGACGTACAAGTATATTCGGCCCAAGAGAGAATTTTAGGCAAAAATATTTTTTTTACGGTCACGATATAAAGTGCAAATCAAATTCCCTAATTAGCAGCCTTCCGAATGATAGGCTACATGAGAGCGTTCTCGCTTCTATCAGAATAAGCGAAAATAAAGTTGTATAGTGAGTTAGTATTCGTCGTTATAGTTACCTAGCAACGTTCGGATGCTCGTTTTGGATTGGCGCATAAAAAATCAAAGTAGTGCAATGCCCGGATATTACATGACCTTTTCCGGCTACGGCTACGATATGTATGGTGCAGTGACGGCATTTCAAGTGAAGCTGCGCTTATGGGAGACACAAATGCATCAATGCAACCTGTCTCAATTTTCTTGTTGCCAGGCAATGTTAAACCAGGTCAACGCTATGGTGCTTCCCAATGCACACTTTGCTGGAAAAACTTAGCTTATTTCGCGCCAAGTTCGCACGGTGCTTTAGTGACTTTGAAGCACAGAAACGTAATTTCGAGCTGTTTCGTAATCCATTTGCCATAGATGTGGAAACTGCATCTGTAAATTTGCAGATGGAGTTAATAGAGCTGCAGTGTAATGGGACCACTAAAGGCAAAGTACGACACTGTGGGGCCTGCACAGTTCACTCGTTTAATTCCTGAAGAGATGTCCCGGCTTCGTCTACATGCGGCTCGAACCTTGAGCATGTTTGGTAGCACATATCTGTGTGAGCAGCTGTTTTCTGTGATGAAGATTAACAAAACATCACACAGGAGTCGTCTCACTGATGAACACTTGCAGTCCATCATGAGAATCTCAATGACACAAAACATTACTCCCAACATAAACGAACTTGTAGCCAAGAAAAGATGCCAAACATCGTGCTCTGAAAAATTAACATAAGAATGAAAATGTGTATACCAATGATGTTTTATTATTAAAACATTTTTCTGTTTTAATTTATACTAATGTTTTTTTGTTTTTTTTTTAAGGCTTAATTTTCGGCTTATTGAATGTTTATCCTGTCCGGCCCGCAACGTTACGTGTGATTTGAGTTTTGGCCCGCTGAGCGATTGAGTTTGACACTCCTGACATAGACAGACAAGTCTAGCTTACTTAATACTGAGATATGACAAACTGAACAGTTTATGATCAGCTTACTGCTGCTCACATATACACACACATATAACCTACTTGAGATTTGGACCACAGAAACCGGACAGTCTAATTCGCTAACGCACAGCTTGTCACACAGACACATTTCTGGTCACACAGACACACGTCTAGCTCACTTCTGGTCACACAGACACAAGTCTAGCTCACTTCTGGTCACACAGACACAAGTCTAGCTCACTTCTGGTCACATAGACACACAAGTCTAGCTCACTTCTGGTCACACAGACATACAAGTCTAGCTCACTTCTGGTCACACAGACTCAAGTCTAAATCACTTCTGGTCACACAGACATACAAGTCTAGCTCACTTCTGGTCACACAGACATGATTCTAGCTCACTTCTGGTCACACAGACACACAAGTCTAGCTCACTTCTGGTCACACAGACTCAAGTCTAAATCACTTCTGGTCACACAGACATGAGTCTAGCTCACTTCTGGTCACACAGACATGAGTCTAGCTCACTTCTGGTCACACAGACTCAAGTCTAAATCACTTCTGGTCACACAGACATGAGTCTAGCTCACTTCTGGTCACACAGACATGAGTCTAGCTCACTTCTGGTCACACAGACACACAAGTCTAGCTCACTTCTGGTCACACAGACTCAAGTCTAAATCACTTCTGGTCACACAGACATGAGTCTAGCTCACTTCTGGTCACACAGACACACAAGTCTAGCTCACTTCTGGTCACACAGACATACAAGTCTAGCTCACTTCTGGTCACACAGACATACAAGTCTAGCTCACTTCTGGTCACACAGACTCAAGTCTAAATCACTTCTGGTCACACAGACTCAAGTCTAAATCACTTCTGGCTGCGCAGTCGCTCAGGGGTGCGAATCCACTGCTGCTCCGGTCAGTAGAAGACGACCATATGGCTGAGCCGCCTGTGTGAGGTCTGCGACTACGGCTGCCAGCGTACCCACGCCTGCCGCTTTGCCGCTCGCCCATCGCGACAGGGCTGAGGTGATATGTGACGTTGGATGAAGAATGACTTGGATTAAAGTGAGGAAGAGTTGCGCAATTCGTCGACCTCACTCTCTCGCCTGAGTCCATCTGAGTCCAGTGGCAAGACAAGTCGAGACGATTGGAGACGAATACAGGTGCAGTGGATGACCAGGGCGCTCTACGTGCCTTGCCGTGCTCATTACGTTCCACAACGCTTTGCAGGTAAACGCCGTCTTGCCCGTTGAATCAGGAATGATTTCTTCCGCGCAGTCTGCCGAATCCTGTCTTCACATGCTGGGTAGGCATACCCTAGTTTACCTCTTGGTTTGACACCAAATCGGATACCCATGCCGGGTTTAGCCAGCCTCTCACAGCTGTTGCCCGGGGGGTGGCCGCTGTCGCATGCTGACAGCTACTAGGAGCCACAGGCACGAGCTGGGTGTCAGACTTGGACCAGTGGGGGATGGGTCCTGAAAGGACATGAGAGCCATCCTTACCAAAGGTGCTACTAATGCCTGACACCCCGTACCCCCCACTTGGTTTAAACACCATAAAAGAAGACTATACACATGGAAAAGCCCTGATAAGAAAATACGCAACCAAACTGATCCTGGGGCTGACTGTAATTGTGATCATGTACCACTATGTGGACAAATAAAAGTAAGATCAGAAAGAGGGGAAAAAATTGGTTAGGAACATGAGACTTAATAAAGAGGTTCTGAAAGTAGATAATGAATTTCAAGAACAATACAGAGCCACTGTGAAAAATAGGTACAAAGCAATAGATTAAATACAGAGTATAAATGAACAATGGGAAATGTTAAGGGACTCCATTCATCAAACTAGCAAAGAAATATTACCGGAGAGAAGCCAACTAGCTAAGACAAAATGGATGAATGAAGAAATCTTAATGCTGATGGACAAAAGAAAACAGAGTAAAAATGACAAACAAGAATACGCTAAGATAAATAAAGAAATTAAAGATACATGTGGGAAGGCAAAAGAAAGTTGATTAAACAACCAGTGCAAACAAATTGAATTAAATGCTATTAAAGATCCAAAATTTATGCACAGACAAATCAGTGAACTCACGGAAGAAAAATAATAATAAACACAGGGTGTTTGAAATCAAAAACAGGAAAGGTATTATTGGAGGAAAGTGCTATAATGAAGAGGTGGAATGAGTATATAAGAGAATTATATGATTGATAAAGGGAAGAATTAACAGAAGAAAGTAACTTAGAAGGTCCGCCTATTCTAAAAGAAGAAGTCGCTGACACCATGAACCATATGGAGAAAGGAAAAACAGCCGGGCCAGATGAAATCACAATAGAAGAATTTGAAGTATTGGGAGAATTTGGAGTAGAAATATTAACCAAAATGTTGAATGATATTTAAAGGAATGGACATTTACCCAGTGTTTATAGCTATACGAAAAAGACCAGGAGCAATTGAATGTGAAGATTTTCGCACAATTAACCTCATAAACCATATCACTAAGCTTCATCTCAGAATCATAAAGAGAAGAACAGTATGGATTTGTGGAAGGAAAGGGTACAAACAATGCAATGTATAGACACTAATAGAAAGGACAATAGAGAAACAAAAAGATATATATTTGTGCTTCATAGATTATATTAAGGCATTTGATAATGTAAGCCGGCTCCATGGCAGAGGGGTTAGCAGTTTTCCCCGCTAACCCCGAATATTCTTGTCACGTGACGCGACGAGAATTAGCAGTGGTTCGAATCGCAAAAGTGACTTATGAGAGTATGGAGCCGGTCGCTCAGAAAGTCGTGGCGTGCTGATGAGCGTAATCTAGCCTAGGAATCAACATACAGCTGAAAGATGCTGGTGTTGACCGCAATATCCTGAAACAGGATGGAAACGAGGAAAAAAAAAATTTGATAATGTAAAACATGATGAACTGATTAAAATGTTGGAAGATATCAGTATTGATCGGAAAGATTTAAGAATAATAAAGAATATTTACTGGAACCAAGCAGCAGCAATTAAAATGGGAAATAAAGAGGGTAGTTACACACACTGGCACCTTGCCGTCTTGACAGATGATAGTTTGTGCTTTAAGAAGTCATAATAACTTTTACTTATGGCGGTAGTGAATGTGACTGATAAGACCAATTTGCGCTGTAAATGTCCGTTCACAGTGGGTGCATGTGAACACATGGTCATTTCCACCATCATGCACCATCTTACGTCTCACACGCTCGGTGTGTGACTTGTCTGCAATAATTTTCTTCTTTGTCTTTATTCCATTTCTGATGTTTACCCTCCATGTAACACGTTCAGCGGCGACTTGCTCCCAATGTGCATTATCAATGCCTGTATCAATCATGTCCCGCTTACACACATCTTTGTATCGTAGTACAGGGTAGTTACCAACAGATACACCTAGGAGTACAACAGGGGTGTGTCTTGTCACCAGATCTCTTCTCCCTATATAACGAAGTAATAATGAGAGAGATCACAGAGATGCCAGGAATACTAGTTGGAGGTTATAATATAAATAATATAAGCTATGCAGATGACACAGCATTGGTGGCGGATAAATCAACAGACCTACAACAATTGTTGGACATTGTAGTAACAGAGAGTACAAGGAAAGGACTCTCCTTGAATATCAAGAAAACAGTAACAATGGTGATATCAAAGAAAATGATGACACCAAAATGTGACATAGAAATAGAAGGGAAAATTCTTAACCAAGTGGATAATTTTAGATACCTAGAGCATTTATAACATTAGATAGAAGATTTACAACAGAGATTAAGATCATAATAGGGTAAGCAAAATCCGCACTTTAGAAAATGAAGAGTATCTTCATATCTTCTCTATATGCAATAAGTCACTATCTCTGAATGTAAGAAAAAGAGTGTTGAAATGCTATGTAGAACCAGTTTTGCTGTGTAGCGGTGAATCTTGGAATGTAAATGAATAAAGTAAGAAGAAATTAGAAGCAACAGATATCTGGTTCCTGAGACGAATGTTGCGAATTCCTTGGACTGCCAGAGTTATTAACAACGACTGCATGAAACAGGCTAATGAAACTAGAACATTATATACAACAATAAGAAAGAGACAAGCATCTATCTTCGGCCACGTGATGAGAAGAGAGTCATAGGAGAACATCGTGACAACTGTAAAGATCTCGGGGAAGAGAGGCAGAGGCAGATCAAGAGAAATGATGCTGGATGGATTGAGACGGTGGCATGGGGGAATATCAGCAGCGAGTTGAAAAAAAAAAAAACCAAAAAACTGGAGAACCTTTTGGAGAGGGCCCTTTTTTAAACCCCCAAAAAGCCCAAGGGC
>JACEFZ010024235.1:0-19195 GCA_014155875.1 Cepaea nemoralis | reverse complement strand
CAAAATGGTTTTTTTTAAACCAAAAAAATTTTTAAAAAAAACCAGTGCTTCCCGAATCAAAGTCAAATTGATATCAATATATATATAAAAATAGAATGTCTGTCTGTCTGTATGTATGTATGTATGTATGTATGTATGCATGTATGTCCTTTATGCGTTCGCAACGGTCCATCCGATTGAGATGAAATTTTCTACACGTCTTCCTCTCATTCCCGTGCTGCCAAATGTCATAGTTTGTTAATGTAAAAACAGTTATTTACTTAATATTATTTAATATTGTAATTTACATTATAATGTATATATAGCGAGGGGACATAACTTCTAATAGCATTGCTATATATGTAAAATTGTTGCATATTTCTCAAATAGAATTCGCTACAGTTATCTACAGGCATATGCGTTATAATCCTCCTCCTCCTCGTCCCCCTCCTCCCCCTTCTTAACCACCATTTCCACTCCCCTCCCCTCCTCCTCCTTCTCCTCCCATTCCTTCCCTCTCCTCCTCCTTCTACTCCCCTCCTGCTCCCCCCACTCCCCCTCTTCCTCCCTCTCCTCCTAATCCTCACCTTTTCTCCCCTCTCCTCGCAGACCCCTCCTCCCCCTACTCCTCCTCCTCCTCCCCCTTCTCTTCCTCCCCCTCCCCGCTCTTCCTCACTCATCCTACGTCCCCTCCTCCTCCTTTTCCCCCACTCCTCCTCTCCTCCCCCTCCTTCTCATCCTCCTCGCTCCTCCTCCCTCTCCTCCTCCTCCGCTCCTCCTCCCCCTCCTTCTCCCTCATCGTCCTCCTCCACCCTCCTCTCCCCTTCTCCTCCCTTCCTCCCCTTCCCCACCTCCCCCCCCCTCTCCTCCTACCCCCCCTCCTCACCTCCTCCTCCCCTCTTCCACAGCCTCCTCCTCCTCCCCTTAGTCCTCCCAAACTACTCCTCCTCCCCTCTCCCTCACCATCCTCCCTCCTCAAAACCCCCTCTGCCTCATCCTCCCACTCTCCCTCCTCTCTCCTCCTCCTCTCACCTCTCCTCCTATCCCGTGCCTCCCCTCCTCCTCCTTTCCCCTCCTCCTCCCCCTCCTCCCCCTCCTCATCCTCCTCATCCTCCCTCCTCCTCTCCTCCTCCTCCCCTCCTCCTCCCACTCCTCCTCCCCGTCCTCCCTCCCTCCCCCTCCTCCTCCCCTTCCTCCTCCTCCTCCCCTCCTCCTCCCCTCCTCTTCCTCCCTTCCTCCTTCTCCTCCCCCTCCCCTCCTCCTCCTTTCCTCCCCTCCTCTCCCTCCTCACCCTCCTCATCCTCCCTCCTCCTCCCCTCCTCCTCCTCCCCTCCTCCTCCTCCCACTCCTTCTTCTCCCACTCCTCCTTCTCCCCCTCCCTCCCTCCCCCTCCTCCTCCCCTCCTCCTCCTCCTCCCCCTCCTCCTCTTCCACCTCCCCTCCTCCTCCTCCCTCCCCTCCTCCTCCCCCTCCTCTTCCTCCCCTGCTCCCTATTTAGTTATTGGGATGAAGATTGTTCTATTCCAATCTGTTCGCCAGGAACGGGAACGGGAACTGGAGCTTATATGACTACTTGTATGAATTAAACGAGACGCTCCCTGCCAGGGTCTGGGCGAAGCCGGGCCGGGCTTCTTATATGGGAACGGGAACCGGAGCAGGGGCCGAATATGAATTAAATGAGACGCTCCATTTACCCAAGTTAATTGTTGGGGGAAGATGTAAGATCTTTTAAGTGCTCTTTCTAATAATAGACAGACAGACAGACAGACAGACAGGTAGATAGTCGGGAACGGGAACGGGAGCTTATATGACTACTTATATGAAGTAAATGAGATGCTCCCCACCAGGGGCTGGGCGAAGCCGGGCGGGGTCAGACAGACAGACAGACAGATAGTCGGGAACGGGAACGGGAGCTTATATGACTACTTATATGAATTAAATGAGATGCTCCCCACCAGGGACTGGGCGAAGCCGGGCCGGGTCAGCTAGTATTCTTATAATAGCTAATGTATTTAATACTTTGTTAATAGCAGATGGGAGACTATGAAAGAAGTTAAACGTAGAATAACCCCAACAATAGCAGTATTTTACAGGATCAAGAATATTCTATGCAATATATTCTTTTCTCAGAAGTGAGAAAAAGAGATTGCTAATCTTTATGTACGGAAGTAAATCATTGACTCTTAGCAGACTTGTTAAGTGATGCAGACATATGGTTTTTATAGAAGAACGATACACACATTTTAGATCAATAAAAGGCGTCATGGCGATATCTCTAAAGACGCTAACTCACAAAAGGAAGTGGTTACTAGCATGATAAGAGAACAGTGTTGTTTGTCCATCAAGAATGATGATGACCATTCATTTCATCCAGTGGAGTTGAAAGTATGGAGCCGTGAGTTCTAAGATGGCTGATAAGGCTTATTTTGGCTCGAAATGTTCTTTGACAATGTGGACAAAGAATGTTTGACGTTTCTGTAGGAGGATTTCCTGCAGTGGTTTTTCTGTCCTGCCTTTTCTTCACAGCTCTTGCAGTCCTGGTTGCCTTACACGTGACTGCACACTTGCGTAATGATGCACGCCACGACTTTCGGTCTCTGGCTGCAATCTCTCAGGTGTCATGATGAATTCAAAAAACATTCAGTGAAATTTTCATAGTGTCTTTAAAGCGTTTCCTCTGGCCGCCTTGGGAGCGTTTACCACAACGCAACTCGCCGTAAAAGATTCGTTTAGGGAGCCTGTGATGTGGCATGCGAGTCAAGTGACCAGCCCAGCGAATCTTATTCTTCATTAGTAGAGTGTGGATACTGGGCATGGACGCTCTTTCCATTGTCTTTCCATTTAATCTTCAGTAGCTTCCTAAGGCAGACTGAATGGAAGTGGTTTAATTTCCTAGCGTGTCGCCGATAAACAGTCCAGGTTTCACAAGCGTATAGCAGTGTGGATAATACAACTGCTTTGTAGACTTTCAGCTTTGTTTGCAGGCTTATTCCATTTCTGTCCCTTACATTCTTGTAAGTATGCCGAAGGCCGCGCTGGCCTTGGAGATTCTTGCATTCACTTGGTCATCAATTGTGGCAGCTTGTGACACAGTGCTGCCAAGATAGGTGAATTTGTCCACAACACTTAGTCTATGACCATTCACTTTGTTATTCGACACAGTGTGATTATTCCCTGTAGCTATCTGGTACATCACTACAGTCTTCTCCAAGTTGATATTGAGCCCAAAGTTGGCACAGGCATGTGAGAAAGCTGAAACAATGTGTTGTATGTTTGCCTCTGAGTTAGCATATAGAGCGCAATCATCAGCAAAAGGAGCCCTCTGACGGTGTCGCCTATTAAATTTCATTCAACAAAACTGGAGATCATACGTGGCTATACAAATAATTGTAGTTGACATGCTTTGAAATGCAGAGATGTTGATTCAAATGAAAAAGATATTTTAGTGGTAAAGTTTTGTTTTACCTTTCATCCATCTGAGATTTAAAAACTTTCCATCCCTGCGGTAGTTGATGTCTATTCCAACGTCGTTTTACTCGGAGGCATTCGTCAATATAGCTGAAAACATGAGGCTGGACAGTGTTGGTGTCAGGACACATCCTTGCTTCACCCCACTGGTGACAGGAAAAGGCTCAGACAGTTCACCATTTTCCTGTACGCTTGCCTGCATACCATCATGAAATAGCCGCACTATTTGGACACACTTTCGTGGACAGCCATATTTTGCCATAATATTCCACAGTCCTTCCCTGTTGACTGTATCAAAAGCCTTGGTAAGGTCAATTAAAGTGGAGAACATTTCACAGTTCTGTTCTTGACATTTCTCTAGCAACTGCCTTGCAGCGAAAATCATGTCAACAGTTAATCGTTCTTTTCTGAAGCCACATTGACTCTCAGGAAGAAGACCTTGATTGAGATGGGCCGTGAGGCCATTGAGAAGAATTCTGGCGAGTATCTTCCCTGAAAGTGAAAGCAAAGAGATGTCTCTGTGGTTGTCACAGGATTGGAGGTTTCCTTTACGTTTGTGAAGATGGACTATTGACGTGTCCTTGAAATCTAGTGGCATGGTCTCGTTCACACATATGTTTGTAAAGATTTGGTGAAGTTGCTCAGTCAGGACCGGCCCACCTGCCTTGTATATCTCTGCTGGGATGGAGTCAGGACCAGGTGCTTTGCCGCTGGAGAGTTGCTGGATGGCTTTTTTTTACTCCCACAATGGTCGGCAGGTCACAAGTGTATCATTAGTGGGAACTTGAGTAAGGCAGTTGATGGTTTCATAATCGAAGAAGGAAGTTGCATTAAAGATATTGCTGTAATATTCTGCCCCGGGTTGAAAGATTTCTTTCTTATCGGTGACCAATGTTCCCCCATCTGCACTGAGGAGGGGAACTATGCCTGGTGATGTAGGACCATAGACCGCTTTCAGTGAGTCTTAGAAGTTTTTCATATCACGTCTGTCAGCAAAGCCTTGAATTTCATCAACTTTGCTGCTCAGCCAAGAGTCCCTCATGTGCCGAAGTTTCTGCTGGACTACTCTCTGAATGTTCTTGAAGACATCTTTTTAAATGTTGACTTCGGGTCATTCAGATGTGCTATGAGGAGAAGATGTTTCTCGGCCAGCAATTGGTTGACGTCTTCGGAATTTTCATCAAACCAGTCTTTATGCTTTCGGGGGGCTGGACCCAGGATTTCCATAGCAGTGTTGTAAATTATGTCCTTTAGGGCTCTCCACTCTGTATCTGCATCCTGTTTAGCTGCAGCATTGGGCTTGAGGCGGTCTTCCAGCATATTTTTAAACGACAGCTGCATTTTTTTGCTGTTTAGGCGGGTGACATTTAGTATTTTTTTCTTTTTTCTTTGCATTTTTACCCCTTGAGGACGCCGTGGTGGTTTGATGTGTATGTATATTTTCGAGTTAATGAGACGATGGTCTGTCCAACATTTGGCAACACACATTGATTTTGTCACCCGAACGTCTTGTATGTCACCCCTCCTGACGATGACATAGTCAATGAGGTGCCAGTCTTGTCTGCCGCCCCTCTCCAACCCCGACGATGACATAGACAATGAGGTACATCCACGATGTCCTATTTCTCATGGGAAGACGGACAATTGTGTTGGTAATCAGGAGATCGTGTACGGCACATGTTTGAAGGAGGACGAGTTCATTGCTGTTACAATTTCCGACTCCGTGCTTTCTAATAATGCCACTCCAAGAGGTGGTGTCCGTGCTTACTCAGGAATTGAAATCCCCAAGGAGTATAAGTTTGTCTCCTTTGGGAACAGATGTTAATACATTGTGCAGGTCTTCATAGAACTTGTCCTTGACATCATCTTAATTGGTCATAGTTGATGCTCAGACACTCACAATGGATGCATGCTTTCTTCCATTCAGCAGGGGAAACTTAATGGTCATAAGCCTGTCGTCGTTTATAGCTTTTGGAAATCCAGCTAGTTTGTCAACCAGGGCCGACTTAGTGGCAAATCCCCCACCGGATTGCCGTCTTTCCTTGCTTTTCCTTACACTCCAGCTAATCTGTAGCCGGCACCTACTTCACAGATTTGGCCTTCTTCTACAGGTCGTGTCTCGCTCAAGGCTGCAATGTCGATGATGCACCTGCCCAGCTCTCTACCAAACAGTGCTGTTCGTCTCTCTGGACCCGACGCGCCGTCTCTATCAAGTAGGGTGCGTACATTCCATGTACCGATTGTTAAGGGAATATGGTTTGCTCTTTTAGCTTTACCTATTTTTTCTTTGTTTGTATGTCGACCGCAGTATAGGGTACCCACCAACCGCGGAAAGCTGGTTAGGTAATGATGGAACAGACAATGTTTAGGGGGGGGGGGGGCTAGAAAAGGTGCCCTTTTCTAGCCCCTTCCTCATGCTATGGAGGTGAGCAGTGTGTTCCTATAGAGGGCTACTCAGTCGCTCAGGTGGCTGCCAAATCCCACTGCTGCTCCGGTCAGTAGAAGACGACCATATGGCCTGAGCCGCCTGTGTACAGGTCTGCGACTACGACTGCCAGCGTACACACGCCTGCCGCTTCGCCGCTCGCCTATCGCCACAGGGCTTGAAGATGATATATGAAATTTAATGAAGCATGACTTGCGCGATGAATTGGATTAAGGTGAGGAAGAGTTGCGCAATTCGTCGACCTCACTCTCTCGCCTGAGTCAATCTGAGTCCAGTGGCAAGACAAGTCAAGACGCTTGGAAACGAATACAGGTGCAGTGGATGACCAGGGCGCTCTACGTGCCTTGCTCTGCTCATTATGTTCCATAACGCTTTGCAGGTAAACGCCGTCTTGTCCGTTGAATCAGGAAGAGAAAGAGGACAGTAGACATTCTTTGCATATCATGAGAATGGGAAAGCTGGGGTAGGTCATGACATCGAGAACGTTGGAGGTGAATAGAGGCAGAGGGAGACCAAGAGAGAAGATGATTCTTCGTTTAGCATCATGGCATGGAAAAACAGCGCTGCAGAAATGATATACAGGACAAGAGGCCGAAGGCTGTTGACAGGCGTAATAATCAAAGCCACAGGACATTAGAAAGACGTAAGAGATCTAAACGTCAGGACATGATGGAATAACACTGGATATGAAGAGATAATGCGAAATGTGCATTAGGGATAATGAATGAACTGGAGAATTATTCATTAATTATCATAGCATATCTTACACTGACCAGATAGTCATCTTTTGTATAATAATAGAGCAAATGTGAGACTGACGTCGTTAATCTATGTAAATTCATGGACTATAAAAGGCCTTTGTCAGGATTAAAAGAAAATCACTGTCAATGCTGTTGATGCACTAAGGGATCCCACAGAATACAGTATTGTTAACTTAATAAGTGCAACTTGTAAAGACATTAAATCCGAAGTTAAAGGGGAAAACATATCATAGTGAAATAAGAACATGAATGCGACAGTGGTTTCTTCTTTGGTGAGCTTTATTATTCTTACTGACTATAAACTGGATCATTATGACAACATTAACTACCGCCAGATGTGGAATTACATGGACTCTGTCAAAGCAGCTCTTCGATCTGGACTTTGCTAACTACATTCACCTCCTGTCACATATACGAAATAAGATGCAAGATAAACTACACTTGATAAGAGGTCACATCAATTATGTCTTAAAATACAAAAAAATATTGCGACTAAAAGAGATAAAAGACACAAGAAGGGAGGTGTGGCGGCTGGCGTGACTCAGCGGACCCGATATTGGGCTAAAAATATATGGTATCTTGTAACATACTCAATATTCCCCGTGATATGAAATGCGTCTTTTAGTTTACATTTACTTAACACTGAGAGCTACTTCCTGGTTCCATAGAAGTGTATGCAGATCCCTAATTATAATAATAGTGTTTTGCTTAATGCTCTATATATGCTTTTGCTAGTCAACACATCTATTCATTTTTTAATATGTCGTTTCATTGGCATATTACATTTGCTTCAACACAACTGGAGATCGTACGTGGCTATACAAATAATTGTAGTTGACATGCTTTAAAATGCAGAGATGAAATGAAAAAGATATTTTAGTGGTAAAGTGTTGTGAAATGTCTTTATATAAAAAAAAAGAATACAAGAAAGGCATATAGGTAAAGGAAGTTGTTCACTCATTGAAGCGTATTGGGTAGATAGAGCTAGCCTCATAGTTTAGACCAGGGGTGGCCAACACGAGTCCGCGGGACGCATGCGGCCCGCCGGGAGTCATGTTGCGGCCCGCGGAGTGGGAAGCGACGATGTGGTCGAGGTTGTAGCACGATTACTTGCTTTATTTAATTTTTTTTTTTTTTTTTAAATTAGGTGAGTGGCCCTGCAGGAATGATTATTTCTGAAATTTGGCCCGCCTGCTAAAAAGGTTGGCCACCGCTGGTTTAGACCAACCCACACACGATCAAGATCACAGTGGCCACATTTACTTTTCTGGTACCTATTTTAGATCGTATCAACCTATAGCCAAGGTCAATGGAGAAAACAATCTGCCCACCGCGCGGAAAAAAATAAAACTTGACATCCCTGCCTGTCAAAGTCTCACATCTGAGGTTGCGACGCGTTGGCTGTGCCAACGCCAGGCGACATAACAGCGCGCAACCCTGAGTGATGTTAAACACTACAGAGGGAATGCGGCGTCTTCGACGACGCCCGTATAAGCAGCCAAGAACAGCAACTGAGCGACGCTTAAACAACCGCTGGTCAGCGGTACACCCCGTGAACCTTGCAGGGGTCACACCAGCTGACGTGAGCGCCGACTAGCGTGTAGAACGAAAGGCCAGGCAGACCGGGTTAGGCGTTTGTATGGACAGGTAGCATGTGTCTACGAGTGGTTTTGAATCTGCATTGAGAGCTAGCCTGTGTGACAGTGGGAGACTGGTTCGAACGCTTGAGTATTTTGGCTTGTAAGTGATATGTATATTGATTGCATGTATCCTTATGTATTGTATTGATATTGTTCATGCCGTAATGATTGCTATGGATTGTCATTGCGCGATATCTGTGCGATAATGAATGCAGCGCGTAAATAAAGCTTGTAAATAACAGTTTCGGATCTTCACTTCGTGTGATTTGATAGTTTGATACTGCTTCACACTTTCCAGAAAACGAGCTACTTATCTTGCTCTACGCAAGACTCTGACAAGTGCGAACGTGGGTTTCTTGTCCGAGTTTTGAACTGAATGCGAACTTGTAGATTTTTTTGGCCCGAGTATTGAATCGAATGTGAAGATGTTGATAGAAGTGCGCAAGTCACAGATTAGGGTAAAGTAACGGTTAAATAGTGTTGATTTCATTAAATTATAAGTGTGAAGACATTATTTGAAGCCAACCGAGGCGTCTTCAGACTTATCGCCAAATTCAACAAATTTTGTACATAAAATCCAAAATGGCGGCCGTGCCCTTGAATGTCATTGAGTAGAGTTAGTGTGAGCGTGAAAGTTGTTGATTTTGGTAACGACTAACAATAATACTTGACAGCATACAAACCTATACAGACTTCAGTGACATTACATACACCATACATTTACAAATGTTCTAATTTCGTTTAGTTTCAAAAGTACAGGCTTTTTTTGTGTCAACTTGACCTGAGCCTTGTGAACTTCAAAAATCTTTTTTGTGCGTCAACCCGAAGGACGTTCCAGTGGGATTTCGAGCACCACTGAACAGCACATTTCCCAAGGATTACTCGAGTATAAAATTGTTTTCATCCCTCTTTATACTTTCTTTAGTCTGGCTTTAAACATCAACTGTGCTAGAAATATTTGTAAATTACTAACACCATAAGTAATTTTGTTTATATTCATTTCATCATACGTATTGTTCATCATGTCTTCTTTAAACGATTTCATTGAAATGGGTTTAAAAATGAATATGTCTGGGGAGGGATTGAGAGCATGGAGTGAAAGTAAATATGCAGAATATCTCTTGAAACAGGAGCAAATTAGGGAACGAGATGAGAGAGCGACCGAAAGGGCGATAAAAATTAAAGAGGCAGACTCAGAAGCTGCTCTAAAGCGTCAACAGGCACAAGCAGAAGCTGCTCTAAAGGACTCAGAAGCTGCTCTAAAGCTTCAACAGGCACAAGCAGAAGCTGCTCTAAAGGACTCAGAAGCTGCTCTAAAACTTCAACAGGCACAATCAGAAGCTGCTCTAAAACAGTCAGAAGCTGCAGTGAGGCAAGCTGAGATCTTAGCCCAAAGCAAGAGAGAAGAGCAAGAAACACAACTGAAAATTGAACAGCTAAAAGCTGAATCTTCTAAAAGGTAATAGGTACATTGTAACACTCATTGATCTATGTAGTCGGTGGCCGGAAGCGATTCCAATGAAGAAGATAACTTCCAAAGACATCATGGAAGTGTTCTTTCATATTTTTGCGAGGGTAGGATTCCCTGATACCATCCTTTCAGATCGGGGTAGCCAGTTTATTGCCTCAGCTACACAAGCCTTTACCAAGATGTTGGGTGTTAAACAATGCTTCAACAGTCCCTACCACCCGCAATTCGACCGGTATCGTAGAAAAGATTAACGGAGATATGAAACATATGCTCTCTAAAGTAACCCAAGAACACCCTGAAGATTGGGATACTTATCTGTCTGCAATTTTGTTTGCATATAGGGAAGTGCCCCATTCCAGCACTGGGTTCTCACCATTCGAAATGCTATATGGTGCACAACCACGCGGCCCATTATCTCTGTATGAATCTATGTTGACTGAAAGTACAACTTTGCCTAAACCCATTTCACCATATGAACATGTAACATCATTGCGTGACAGAATTATGAAATCATGTGTGTTAGCTAAAGAAGCTCTCCAAAAATCAGGAGCTATCTACCGACAATATGCTAACAAAGGAAATATAACTATTACACCGACACCTGGACAGGACGTTCTTCTTCTTTTGCCAAGTGATAGACATCTCCTCACTGACTCATGGCAAGGACCGTTCAAAGTACTACGACAAATTTCGACGGTAGATTACGAAATTGCAGTTAGGGACAAACATAAAATTTTCCATATTAACATGCTCAAACCATATTACCACAGGCAAGACGACCAAGTAGAAACTGCAGCAAGCACCACCATAGTGGACCAGACGGACGACAACGACACTGACGAGATACCGACACCAGTTCTTGACACGACAAATAACTTACAGGACATTAAGGTAAATCCTAAAGTGAAGCAGACACAGACGGACAGTTGCAGACAACTGATACAAGAGTACAGGACGATATTTTCTGACAGCCCAGGACAGACAGATTTAGTTCAGCACCAAATCATCTTGACATCCGACATTCCTATCAAGTGTAGACCGTATTCTATCCCTATACACTATAAGGGAAAATAACATCAAGAAATCATTGATTTAGAAGCAAATCATATCATTCGACGTTCACAATCTCATTTTTGTTCACCAATAGTTTTAGTAAGGAAAAAGGACAAAACTATCAGATTCTGTGTGGACTATCGTAAACTCAACAGCATTACACAGTTGGATTTAGAACCGATGAGCAACTGTGAAGACATCTTGACTGAACTATCGGACTCACGTTATTTTACTAAACTTGACATGACAAAAGGTTACTGGCAGATAGCTGTACATCCTGGCAGTATACATCTAACTGCATTTGCCACACCGTGGGGTTTATACTAATGGTGTAAACTACCTTTCGGATTAGTCAATGCACCGGCTACCATCGTCAGAATGACAAGAATTCTTTTGACAGACATTGCTAACATCATTTGGTACATGGACGACATTTGCATACACACAAAGAACATAACAGATCACATAACAGCACTACAACAGACATTTGACAGGATTAGACATCATGGACTGACTGTAAAACCTTCCAAAGTTGATATAGCCTTTCAGGAAATTTCATTTTTGGGCTATAAGATCTCAAATGGTTTTTATATCAACTGACGATAACATCATGTCTAGAATTTCGAAATTGTCGCTTCCGACAACTAAGAAACAGTTGCGAAGTGTGTTAGGTCTTTTAAACTATTATAGACAATTTATTCCTCATTTTGCTGAATTGACCAAATGTTTCACTGATTTACTAACAGATAAACATCCCAATGTTATTGTAAACAGCGAATGTTTGAGGCCAGCATTTACGAAGATTCTTTCAAATTTTTCTAGAGCACCTATTCTAAAATTGCCAAATTTGAATATTACTTTTAGATTAAGATGTGACGCGAGCTCCGTAGCCATTGGAGGTGTGCTTCTCCAGGAACACGACCAAATCTTGTACCCAGTATACTACGTCTCTCGAAAACTGAACACCAGCGAACGAAATTACAATACGCCGGAACTCGAGGCTCTTGCCATGGTATTTTCGGTACGTAAACTTTCTAGGTTTCTTTTAGGCAAACATTTCATTATTGAAACAGATAATTGCCCGCTGACAATTGTTACCAGAGGAACGTCAAGTAACAGCAAGGTGGCAAGATGGTCCCTTCTTCTGCAGGACTATAGCTATGAGATTAACCATATAAAGGGTTCCCAAAACTGTCTGGCAGATCTTTTGTCGAGATGTCCATACGACGAACCTAATACCCAGTCAACACCAGAGCACAGTGCAGAGGGTGTATAAAACTGTAACGTAGATGGTGCTCAGTACCACAGCCAATTGTGACAATGTGTCAGTAACGCTGTGTACAACAATGTGATGGGGTAGATTGTATCTCCCAATGTATATAACTTATGTACATATTTGGATACTTATTATCATCATTATTATGCGAATGAATGCGTGCATAATTGTGAGATATGTGAAAGAATGAAATCATTATTATGTAAACTAATGTGTTGTATAACTGTGAGATATGAGAAAGAATGGGATTATTATTGTAAATACATAAATATTGTAACAACCAGACACTACAAAGACAAGTGTCACTGGACAACACTACAGGATCCAGGAACTTACCAAGCCACTACAACGTGAAGTAATCCTGAATGTATCCAGACCGATGTGTCCAAGACGTTTTAACAAGGTACGAAAGATGACTGCGACAGTACAATCCGAGCAGAAGGCGGAAGAAATGATCCAACAGCTGATAGTAACAACTAATACTCCGTTTATGTAATACCCATCCAGAACGGAACAACGTCGTGTGAATGACACCACAACACATGTGTAAAATAGCACAGCTGTATACTTACGGTATTTTTTGCATATTAATTTAAAAGTTAGCAGACTACGCTAAAAAGTCTATAAATTTATGACGATTGTATTAAAATATGATTTACAATATTTCCATATACGGAATTGTATATGTCGATCTTTATAATATGTAATCTCAGCATCGTAACTTGATTACATCTTTACAAACGTGACTTTTTGTGCACATTTGTCAATAAGTATCAAATTATGACACTAAGAAATAAATTTGCAGTGGTAATTTATGTCTTGTAAACGACGATAAATTATTGGTCCTAAATTTTTTGTATAATAACCAAGGGACAGTACTCTAAATTCTTGGTGATGTGTAAATATGTATTGTAACCATTAACATGTGTACTTGATAGATAACACGTCAATGTGACGTCATTTACATATGGACAATATATTGCCAAATCTGTTGACCTTCATTAGAAACTCTAAACAGAGGTCTGATGACGGAGCTATCTCAGAGGGAGATGCTCACAGCTTAACCTGATGATTTTATTATTTTTGTTCTTGGTTGTTGAGGTAGGGGCCAGTTTAGCCGTGACCTACCGGACTAGCTGTGTCACAGCGAGGTAATGTCCATCAAATAGATTGTACTTGACTGTTGTACTTCATGGTGCAACATAATTGTTGTATACATATTGCTTACTATTCACCTGTATATATTTATAATAACTATTAAGGTATAAAATGTTCGATTTTGACAAATTTAATAACACCCATATATATTGTACATGAAAGGAAATCCGTTCATGAAAAAGGGGTGTGGGGAGTGTCAAAGTCTCACATCTGAGGTTGCGACGCGTTGGCTGTGCCAACGCCAGGCGACATAACAGCGCGCAACCCTGAGTGATGTTAAACACTACAGAGGGAATGCGGCGTCTTCGACGACGCCCGTATAAGCAGCCAAGCACAGCAACTGAGCGACGCTTAAACAACCGCTGGTCAGCGGTACACCCCGTGAACCTTGCAGGGGTCACACCAGCTGACGTGAGCGCCGACTAGCGTGTAGAACGAAAGGCCAGGCAGACCGGGTTAGGCGTTTGTATGGACAGGTCGCATGAGTCTGCGAGTGGTTTTGAATCTGCATTGAGAGCTAGCCTGTGTGACAGTGGGAGACTGGTTCGAACGCTTGAGTATTTTGGCTTGTAAGTGATATGTATATTGATTGCATGTATCCTTATGTATTGTATTGATATTGTTCATGCCGTAATGATTGCTATGGATTGTCATTGCGCGATGTCTGTGCGATAATGAATGCAGCGCGTAAATAAAGCTTGTAAATAACAGTTTCGGATCTTCACTTCGTGTGATTTGATAGTTTGATACTGCTTCACACTTGCCAGAAAACGAGCTACTTATCTTGCTCTACGCAAGACTCTGACACTGCCTGCAGAAGCTTGTGCTAACTATGACGATACCGGGATTCTCCTGAACAATCAATTAGGTGCCGTCTCCACAATAAAGCTTGACTGCAATGGATCTCCAATCAATCAATCAATCAGTCAATCAGTCAATCAGGTGCCTTCTCCAAATTACAGGCTGGCTGCAATGGATCTCCAACACTGTCTGTCTCTCGCCTGTATTGTACATTCTGTCAGATTGGTGTTCATCCATCTCTTGATGTTATCTTCCCACTTGTATCGGTGTCTACCTCTTGCTCGTGTGCCTTCAACCTTGCCTGCCTGTATGGTGTTTACAAGAGTGTCCTTTATCCGGTTCTATGGCGAAGGAGTTACGGATGCAATTCGTAATCCCGCATACCGCGTTTGAAACACAGCTACGGGTGATTCGGAAGCAGACCGGCTTGTGTTGATTTCAATACAATGGTATAAATGTCGGTTGCTCAGAAAGCAATGGGAAACTACAGAACGTAAACTTGCACAGCAATCGCAAACTGCCAAAACAAGCAGAAGTTGTCTGCTACGTCATGTAAAAGATAAGCAACTAACTTTTTAAATGTATTTTAACTTGGCAGAAATATTTTTATTCACGACTTTTCGATTTCTTTCATCAACTCTTTTTAAATTCCCAGTTTGTCTAAAACCTCAGTATTTAACTGTGTTGTTACCCACATCTCGAGGGCATCTATTTGACTTTCTAATTGCTTGTTCAATGTCCAAACTTTGGCGCCATAAAGCAATATTGAATATAAATAACATTTGACAATTCTCATTTTAATGTGATGTTAATCTCTCTAGATGTTAATATTGGTTTCATGCTGATGAAAGCATGTTTAGTCATTCTTATTATCTTTTAGATTTATGTTTCACTTCTGCTATCATCTGTTATTACATGCCCAAGATAGGAGAAACTTGTTACATGTACTAGTATTTTCCGGTTTACTGTAATGTTCACTGATGACCTTCCATCTATCCATCCATCCATCTATTTTGGAGAACAAATAAACTTTTCATCAACTTCAACCAGCCTCTGTGGCGTTGGTTATATTTGTGATATCTCATAGTGCGGGATAAGTTTGTCTAGTTTTTTGCGCCAGTATTAGCTGGCTTTTCGATTTGAAGAGTTTATGTCTGTGACGTCAGCTGCGGGATTGGCCGGCGCGTTCTCCTTTGTGTCCGTCTCCACTGGAGGTTTTATGTTTCAATGAAAATACCTGGCTCGCATGTTTTGGTTGGTTGTGGTCCTTATATGGACTCTTTATTTCCTCGTTCTTATTTTCATTCTTTCTCTGGTCTTTATTTCAAGAAGTAGGCGAGGTGCTGTTGCCAGCTCCATTTGATCATTTCAGTGTATTGATAAAGGTTTTCTTCAGATGTCTGGGAGGATCCTGGTTAACCCTCGAGTTCCTCGAATATCGTGGGTGGATCGATGGCCTTGGCTTGCGGTTTCTGGTCGGCCTTTGGTTTGGCTTCAGCTTGCGGTGTCTCTGTGGTCGTTAGTGTTTCTTCTGCTGGCTTGTTTCGGGATAATTATCTTTCGGATTTCAGTAGTTCTCTTTCTGTATTGATTGTTTCTAATGTTTCATTCTTTTCCTTTTTCATCAGTGTCATGCGCTCCATCTCCTGTAGAACACTGTGCTTGATTTCCTCCATCTCGTTCAGAAGATTTTCGTTTCAGCCGGTGTCTTGTTCTTTGGTTTTGTTTATTGGTGTCGGCGTCAAGAGCAACTTGATTTGACTCCTCAGCTCGTCAATATGATGTTGAAGTTGGGCTTTTCCAGCTTGTGAAATGCCTGTGGCTGTCTCACATCACCGCGGCGCTTCCTTGAATGGAGTGTTCATGGTTATGGGGTGTTTAGGACGTCTCTGTACCTTTCGATGTACGGGCAGCCCAGGTATCTTGCCCCATGCTTGCCAAGGTAGTAGGCGCATTTTCTCTTGCCACTGGGCTTTTGGAAGTTCTTATCCTGTTTGGCCAGCGGACATTCCTTTAAAGCATGGTGTTCGGCGCAGTATCGGCAGGTCTCCGTCTTTCTGCGGCACGTTGTTCTGCCGTGGCCGGCCCTCTGGCACCTTGAGCATTGTGTGATTCTCAGGATGAATCTTTCTGGATGTGTTGCTTTCTTGTTGATCGACACTTGAGGTGGCATCTAGCTCCCCTCTGTTGTCCTCACTGCTAGAGTTGAAGGAATCTTAGAGTAAGTCAGAAGCTGCTCCGCCTTCAAGATTCGGATATGAAAAATTTCCTGTTGTAGCTGCTTCAGTATCTGGTCATCTGTAAGCTGTACTTGGATACGTTTGACAACCCATCTGTTAGTTAGTTAGTTAGTCGACTAATCACCATCATTGCACATCGAACCATTCAGTCCATAAGTGCTCGGATCCCCTCCTCAGCAAATCCCGCAGAGTGTAGCGGCTAACGACACCAGTTCTGTGATGGTTTATCAATCGTCTTTGGCTTCCTGCGTAGTGTTCTTGTTTGGCCACCCCTCTTTTAATTTGCTGTTCTCGAAGTCTGGCCATGGTTGTAGATTCACAGTCATCACTTGGTTCTCGCAAACGTCTTACTTCTCGTAGAGCATTCAGAATGTGAGCCAGGTCCATGGCGCGTCCGCCTTCCACAGTAGCCTTACTTGCGAGCTTGTCAGCACGCTTATTTCTTTGTACTCCCGCATGCCCTGGCACGAAGATGAAACTAATATTTGCCAGCCGAGACCGCTCCAGAGGACAGTAACCTATTCTCTTCGGATCCACCTCATCTCCTACCTCTGAGCTATGCTCATTGAGTCGCTAAGGAAACCTACCCTAGTGAATGTCTGTGTCTCGAGCCATGTTATTGCTTTACTTACTGCCATGACTTCCATAGTCAGGCTACTTGTGGTCTCAGCAAATGCACCAGAGTCCTCCTTCACAATTCTCCCTCCAGCCTGAGCAGTAAAGGCCCATTGGTTTCTCACATGTCGAACGACCGACCCATCTGTGTAAATGAAAGCATCACCGTCTAGCGAATTCTCGAAAATCTACGCTTTTATTTCCTCCTCTTGCAATCACAATTGCAATCAACCACACTGCAATATGCACTGTTTATGTTTACAACTTTCATTTGACAATGTTCTTTTCCCCCATGTGAATGTGCCATGCGTAATATGCATTGTTTATGCTTACAAAATCAATTTGACAATGTTTTTTTTTTCCCTATGTAAATGTAACATGCACATTTGATGAATGAAAGATGAGTGATCGACAGGGCCGAATGTAAGACGGGCCTGCGTGCCCAATGTGTTACCCTTTTAAAATAAAGTTCGTTCGTTCATTCGTTCGTTCGTTCCTCCACAGCAGCCGGATTTTCTTGTCTGCATTTTCTATCTAGTTGAATGCAAATTGAAAAGGATGTGCATAAATTTGTTGGCACTTGTACCCACTCCTCGCCAGGTTCTAAGTCCTCAAGTGAACACACATGTTGAAGAATACCTTCGGCTTGACCCATCCACGACCGTCCTCTTTTTAACCTGCTGCCCTTCACCTTCATAATTTCACTATGCAGTGGATGTTGTATGTTTGCGTTAACTCTGAAGTAGACGCGTGCTCTGAAAACTTGTATTCTGTCTTCAATGCTTGGAAAATCAAGAATCGCCCTGCATGCTGTATCTCTTGTACATCCAAGAATAATGCGCATAGCTTCATTATGCATCCTTTCAATCCTTTCTATCTGCTTACGGCTGTGAGTCAGGATTGCCATTGCATACTCAAATACAGACATGAGCAGCCCCTCGTATAGAAAATATAGATGGCGCTGCTCACAGTTTGCTGCCGCCATCACTCGCATCACAGCCAAACCCCGCATGGCCTATGTTATAACCTGGTCTATGTGCTTATTATAAGCAAGGCTTCGATCAAACCGTATCCCCAGGTAATTCATTGCCTGTGTTCTTTCCACCGTCTCTGAACACAGCTTTACAGTTGGTGTTGAGTGTTGACGATATGATTATTCAACGAGAATCAAGTCACTGTTGCCTTTGTTGGGTTGACAATTGCCCCAGCTTCATCACACCAAGTACTTATGCGATTGAGTTCGGTTTGTAGTTCCACAGCAACCTTATCTCTATCCTTACCCTGATGATACACTAAAACATCATCGGTATATGACAATGTCTTACCAAGTCCAGTGATCTGCTCACTGGTGATTCTCACTGTGTAGGCGTTGAACAGTACCAGAGATAATGGTGATCTCTGTGGTAGGTCACGATATATTGTTGTTGGTTCTGAAGTCAAACTGCCACATCTAAAAACTACTTTCCATTGGAAGAGATCTGCAGCGATCCAACTAAGAAGGAATTGACTTATTTTGAGTTCAAGAATCTGAAGCATTAAAGAATCCAATGGTACCCTGTTGTACGCGTCCTCAAGATCAATCGCTGCAGCAAAGGTGTCAATGCCTGAGTGGAAACCTTCATAGACATCATGGGCAAAAACTGCTGCATTGGGCCAGATTTCTCTTTTTGGGCGGTACCAACCCAGGGTAGGTGGGAAAACACCTTGCCTCTCTAGCTGACTTGATATTTTCTTGGCAATTAACTTCTCCAGCAGCTTGCCTATTGTATTATACATGGTTATAACTCGACATCCCTGATTTTTTGGTGGTCTTTGCCAGGCTTCGGCAAGGGAATCAGATAGCTGTGTAACCACTCCTTCTTGATGCTAGCATTCCCTATGCTGTTGTTGTACATGTCTGCTAGTTTCTCTAGCTCGTTTTCGGTACACCAATTGATGTCGTCGTATTTTATGCCATCTGGAGCTGGAGCGGGTTTTTTTTTTCGCGAAGCACAACCTTTATTTCTTTCACTGTCATTGTCGCATCCGAAGTTTTTGGGCCTTGCACCTGTCTGAGGTGACCCCCTTTGGGAGGTTTTCGCCCACTCATGTTGTTTGGTTGCTTATATGGTTCAAAGGGGTTTGCCCTTGTCCTCGTCAGTCCTCTGCCGTATGAGGTCAGTACCTTGGAAGTTAGAAATGCCCTTATTCTTGACTCATGTCAATCATGTTTTATGTGTCGCCCGAAAAATTTCAGTGACTTGTTTTTTGTTTTTTTCCCCTTTTTTTTCCCCCTTTTTTTTTTTTTT
>JACEFZ010024234.1:0-19258 GCA_014155875.1 Cepaea nemoralis | reverse complement strand
TTTTTTTTTAAAAATTTCTCTATCAAGGAAAAATATGGGACCCTTTCTTCTCGAATTGTTCTATTGTTTCGAGTCTACTGCTGAAGGCTTAGCGAAAGGAGGGGGGACTGTGGATAATTTTATCCTTGCTTTTAAATTTTCCCAAAATTCTCAAGTCCTTTCCTATTTTTGCTCACTAAGCCATCTATTCACACCTTTGGACATTCGGACATATCGATAAAGGGTCTCACTTTGGTTTTGGTTTTAAGTTGAAACTGCACTTGTCCCAGGGTCAAGTAAAAATGTTGCATTTCCTTCATTGTCTGATTTTTTAGATCTAAGATCTTGTATTGTTAAATAACTTTAAGGGGCTCCCCCCTGGGGTTTTTCATGTAGATCAGGGCCCATATCGATTGGTATTGAGGTATTTAACTGTATTCGACATTTTTTCTGCCCAAAGCTGATATGGAATCTTTTTTTACGATCTTAAATTTTTTGTATTTTTTAAGTTTTTCTCTTTTGCTGACTTTTAGTTTTGTAGGGGAGATTCTGGTGAATCTATTTCCCATACCTTTCATCTTTATTTGTGTCTATTAAACTGTATTTGTTTTTCTTTCACTCTTCCCTTTCATCTATCTCTTTTTGCTTCAACTCTCTCTCCTGATCTATTGTTTTTTGCTTAATTCTCTCTCCTGACTAATTTTTTTTTTGCTTTAACTCTAATTCTTTTGTTTAATCCCCTTATCTTGTTCTAACTGTTTCTGTTTTGTTTCTTCAGCTAATTGTTCTCTTGTGTTTTTTTTCAAATTTCCCTTTTGTTTTGTTATCTCCTATTTTCTAAAACTCCTTCTGTTTGTCTTTCTTGTTTCTCCACCCTTTTTCTGTGTTTTCATTCTGGCATTGTCTTCTCACATCTTTATTTCCCCCAAATTTTTGATCAGCATTTTTGCCTAATCCTTTCGGTGTGCCCAAATCCTTGCCTCTTTATAAATCAGCTAAAGTTAATGTTGTTGATAATTTGCTTGATTTATAGGGGACTCAAATATTTACTCAGGTATTTTCTATGTTAGTTTTTCAATGCCTTAGTTAGTTTTTATTTTTGTCGACAGATCATCCTCGTTGCACATCGGACCATTCATCCATAA
The DNA here is from genome assembly GCA_014155875.1 of Cepaea nemoralis. Lineage (NCBI taxonomy): Eukaryota > Metazoa > Mollusca > Gastropoda > Stylommatophora > Helicidae > Cepaea > Cepaea nemoralis. The sequence goes on along the minus strand of JACEFZ010024234.1, from coordinate 18,134 downwards.
GTGCTCGATCCCCTCCTCAGCAAAACCCGCACGTGTAGCGGTAAAGACGCCAGTTTTTTGTTGGTTTTCATCTTCTTTTTGGCTTCCTGCTAGTGTTTTTTTTTTGGCCACACCTCTTTAATTTGTGCTCCGCATCTGGCCATTGTTGTAGATTCACCCCATCACTTGGTTTCCTTGCAAAAGTCTCCTTCTCGTAAGCATTCAAATGTCCCGGTCCATGGCGCGTCCGCCCCCAAGTACCCACCTCGAGTTTGTCAGCCCGCTCATTTCCCTGCCCCGATGACCGGGCATAAGTAAAACAAATCTTTGCCAGCCAGCCGCTCCAGAGGCAGAACCTTTCCCTCTTCGGACGACCCCCCTCTACCTCTTATCGTTCATTGAGTCGCAAGGAAACAACCCTAGAATTCTGTTCTCGAGCCATGTTTTGCTTTACCTGCCATGACTTCCATGGTCGGAAAATTGGGGGTTTCTGAAACCCACCAAGCCTCCTTCAAATTCCCCTTGGCCCGAGCGTAAAGGCCCATGAGTTCCCCTCACATGTGGGAAACGCCCGACCCTCGTGAGATACCCCCGTCACTGTCTACAATTCCGAATCAACGCGACCGCCTCCCAGCACCCGGGATTTTTTTTCTGCTTTCATTAGGGGATGCAAACGAAAGGATTGCAGAGTGTTGCACTGCACCCACCCCGCCAGGTTTCTAAGTCCTCAATGAACACACCCTGGAAGGTCTTGGGCTTGACCCCATCCCCCCTCCTCTTTTTAACCGCTGCCCTTTACCCTTCCCAATTCACTATGCATGGATCTGTGTGTTTGCGTTAATTCTGAGGTAGGCCTTGCCCTGCAAACGCATTTTCTCTTCTGGGTTGGGAAAAACAAGAATAGCGCATCGCCCTGCATGCTGTATCTCTTTGTACATCCCAAAAATAATCGCTAGCTTTATTCTGTTTCCTTTCCCTCCTTTTTTTCTGCTTTTGGGTGAAGTCAGTTGCCATTGCTACCCAAAACAACATGACCAGCCCCCCGTACAGAAACATAGGCCGCGCTCACATTTTTTTGCCGCATCCCCCAAACGCTGCCAGCCCCGCTTGGCCTTTGTTATCACCTGGTCTATGTGCACATAAAAAACAAGCTTCGATCAAAACCCTATCCCCAGGGAATTCTTGCCCGCGTTCTTTTTCCACCGCTCTGAACACAGATTACGTTGGTGTTGGTTTTTTTGACAATATGATTTTCACGAAACCATCACTGTTGCCTTTGTTGGGTTACCATTGCCCCAGCTTCATCACCCCAGTACTTATGCATTGGTTCGGTTTGTTTCCCAGAAACTCCCTCTCTATCCTTACCCTACGATAACTAAACTCATCAGCATATGACAATGTCCTCCTCCAGTGATCTGCCACTGGTGTTCTCACTGTGTGGCGTTAAAAGTCCCGGGATAATGTGATCCCTGTGGTAGGCCGGGAATTTATTGTTGTTGGTTTCCGAATCCAACTCCACTCTAAAACTACTTTCCTTTGGGAAAGGGCGCGCGATCCAACAAAGGGGGAAGGGACTTACGTTAGTTAAAGAAGCTAAAACTTAAAATCCTGGTACTCTGTTGTATCTTCCTCAAATAAATCGCTGCGCAACAGTTTCTTTTCCGGGTTGAAACCTTCATAGACACTTTAAAAAACTGCTGCTTTCAATCCTGTTTACAAAGTTTATCGTTCACCCTAAAAAGAGATGCATTAATTAATTATATTGCATTCAAAATAATTTGGGTATACTCATCTCAGCAATCCAGAACAATCAGGTACATTCGTTTGGCACCTCAGGTACAATCATTTGGCACCTCAGGTACAATCGTTTGGCACCTTGACATACACCTTGCGTTGCTCTTATACACCGCCCTTGTTATACCTGGTTTACAAGAGCATCAATAATTAACTATTTGTAAACGACATATGACTTTAGACATTTGTTTGACATTTACAATCACATGCCCCCGGACAACACAATGTGGTATAGTTAATCGTAAATGTCAATGTCCTGTCTTCGTTCTAATGTCTTCTGCCTTCCCTAACTATTGCTGTTTAATTTATGAAAGTGCTGTGCAGACGGAATCTTCTTTGCATAACGAAAGTAGTGCCATCGTGACGGTAGAAAATAGAAAAAGTCTACAAATAATTAAATACACGCTTTGAAATAAATATAAAGGTAATAATAATGTTCAAATAAATAAATATATTCAATAAATCGCTTGTATAAACAAATAATATTTAATATAAGCCAAAGATTCAGGCGAGCAGCCGCTTGGCGATTTGTAAACAATCTGTCGCTGATTGCAAATGGCATAGGGCAGCTGTTTGTCAACCGCGATACGTCACAGGCGCAGCGCTATTTTTAGATTGGAAAAATCGATATTGTCGCCGGCTCATTTTTTTATGTATTGCTCCGCCGTGAATCATATTTGATAAATACTCATAAATAAATCAATAATTGTAGAAATAAATGATACAAAACTATAATAATAATACTTACAGATCAGAAGAAAACATGTTCATACAGTACAAACACTTCAATAAGCATAAATAAATGTTAATCGGTCACGATGGGCACAGCTCGCAACTTGTTCTAGTCTGCACACGCCATTTTACACTAACACAAATTAAACCCTGTGATAAACTGACAGTAATACTATTCTCGAGCCGTGGGTGAGTGATTTAGCTTGAACAATTGTCCAAGCTACACTTCTGACACCACTTTTGTCCTAGCCTGTCATCAAGCGATGCTACAGGCATTACGGGATAAACTTCTCTCGCCCCACACAAAAAGATTTGTCAGTCGTACGAGAGGAATTGATTACACATTTTATTGCCACTGGCTCTTTACATTACATAAATGCACAAAACTGTCTCTAATGAATCACACATGAATACACAGAATTTCCTATCACTAGTCGTCCCTAGCCCTACTGCTAAATCTATCTACTCATCTAAAGAAATACGCATCGATGCTAAGCGATGTGTTCCCTACGAAGTCTGTCCCCCGTCTGATGATTCTCCGCGTGCTGATTACACAGTACGCGGAAGGAGCTCGTGCGTACTTCGGCTTTTGCGTGCTACATCATTCAGCACGCTTAGAGTAGTAGCCTACTCTTGAGTTCCATTCTAGTTCTTCGTGTCTATCACGTTGGCGTGATTACACCGTGACCAGAGTGCTTACTCTCTGGTTGACACCTCCGTGTCTCATGAGAGAACTGTTTACCGTTCCCCTCTCTATCTACTTCCTACACCTCCCCTGCCCTCATGTTGGGGCACTGGGTTACCTCTATTCTCCTTGAGGTAGACCACTCATTCAGGGTGGTCTTCCCTCCTATCTATTTTAGTCTTTGACATATATATATATATATTTCTAGAGCTTTTAAGCTCTTGCATAGTGCTTTAATCTACATGTTTGCCAACATCTAGGCATTTGATTATGTATGTGTCTGTTTGTCTAAATGGCAAGACAGAGACAGACAGACAGAGATAGAGAGACAGACAGAGACAGACAGACAGAGAGAGAGAGAGATAGAGAGAGAGATAGATAGAGAGAGAGAGAGAGAGAGAGAGAGAGAGAGAGAGAGAGAGAGAGAGAGAGAGAATCAAACATCAGATATCAATGAAAGAAGATGTATTACCCCTACTATTGCATAGTTGTTTTGAGCTCGCTCGCTTTGAACTCAAACGTAGTCCATACACACAACTTCTAGTAGTTCTGGGCTGAATTTTATGTGTGGATTAGATTTACCTATTTACAGTGACCCTCGTCATTAGGTGAACCCACTGCGACTTCAGAGGTACTTGTAATTTACGTCCCCAAGTCAAGGACGATAGGTCAACATTTTAGTCCAACTGTCCGGTGTAGGGGTTGAACCCCTTACCTCAGCATCAGCATACCTGATGTTTAAGAGCATACATTCTTATCCATTTGGCCATGCTGACCTACGCAAAGTGTTTCATCATCTTTAGCATGAACTGGTTAAGAAAAGATATAGACAAATGTACCTGAACACCAGATCAATTATGACAGACAGGGAATGAATGTTTATGCTGAGCAGATCAAATAAACAAGTCTAGGAAGATCTGTAAAGATATAAAGACAGAATGTAACAAAAGCTGAAGAGAATGTGTAGTGGAATCTAACAAGATAAAGAGAATCTTTCTTTCAGGATCTGACTAGTATCTGGCTGGAGTGCATGGACATAATTGCATAATGCTATTTTCCTAAAATAGACATGTTGCATTTACAGTTCATCAATTTATTTTTAAATATTATGTGTGTAAATTGAAAATAAGTCAACATACTATAAAATAGCTTTTATCAGGAAATAAGAGTTAATACAGTATGCTGCTTTTTTTTATTGCAACCAGTATTTGTTACACTCAGGAAATAAATGACCGTAGACCCCGAGGTAGACCAAGAAGACAGTGGAGAGATAATATACATACAGACCTACAAGCACTTGGAGCGACTGGCAAGATAAGGGCAACCAGAGAGACGAATGGAGACGGCTTGTATCTGCAGCAAAGAACCTCAATGGCTCGGAACGCTGAAGAAGAAGAAGTATTTGTTATGGCTCACTATTGATTTTGTTAATGTAAAATAACTATTCACTGTTTTCAACACATACGCATTATGTGTTTATGCATATGAATATAGGTGTGCTTATTGGATCTAAGGTAGCTCCATAGCTGGGACACTTGCCTGCTGGGCCAGTGGTCATGTGTTCAAATCCTCAAGCGGAGACTTTGTGTGTGTGTGTGTGTGTGTGCATGCGTGCGTGCGTGTGTGTTTTTTTTTTTTAAATGGACCTGATCTCCCAGCTTGATCCAGTCTATGAGGACAGGTTCTGGGAAGTAAAGGTGGTTGGCATGATATTATTCACATAACCATCAAGTGCTTCTGGGTCTATACAAAGTCAGGGTTAGCACCATATACCAGTATACCTCAGGGTAAGGGAAGGGTCCTGTGTGTACTTTACTAGTATTGGATTTATGCTCACTATATCGTTCTATGCAAACATTGCGCCCCATACAAAACGATGACTATAAGATATATTGCCTCACCATGGAGCCGTGCGAGCTAGATATTGACATGTCGACCTGGGGGTCATAAGTTCGGATTCACATCGAGACAGATTGTGGACATTGACCTGGATTCCTAAATCGATCCAGCCAAAAATGGGGCCCAGAAAATCTCCTGGGAAGTAAAGGCAGCCAGTGGATTATTGACCATGTCACCCACAGAGACTGGTGTATGAAAGTATGGGTCTAACAAGAAATAGCAGGAGTTTTAGTGTAGTTGTATACAAGTATAGGTCTGACAGCAAGTAGCAGGGGCTTTAGTGTGGTCGTATTAAAGTATTTTGTGTCAGGTCTTAGTCAGATATGACTGAGCTACCGTATAACAGTAGACGGTACCACCTGCTGTCTGCTAGCGCCGAACGTTGGGCGGCGCTTACCAAACCCGTCACCCCACATTGTGCCAACGGCTTCAGGCGGAAGAGCGCAATTGGGAGGGTACAAGCCTTACCCTGGTGCGAGGAAATGCAACCTAAAGACAAAGTATCATGGCAGGGCAGACCAGGCCCTAAGCCTTGGTTGGCGGCTGGACTAGGATCGAAGCTCCGACAGGCGGACAATTAGAGCATTGCTTTGCTGATCCGGCAGCTTCTACAGCTTGTCTTGTTCCAGATGTACATGTGTTACCTTTCCTCTGGAGTGAACTAGGCAGGCCGAGAGAGGGATCTTGCTGCATGGCCAACACACGATCTCTATAGTTTAGCCCAGGCTTTGTGCTATGGAGAGGCAATAACTCCATCTCTTACAGACTATCGTCTGTCAAGACGACAAGGTGCCAATGATTAAAGTATTGCTCTGACAATAAATAGCAGGGGCTGTAGTGTAGTCACAGGCTGGCTGTGCTGATAATATCATGACTTCTGTCAGACGAGGGTTGGACGCCAGCGTTCGTCATCCACTCAGTGAGGGACAGACTGGCCAACTACTCATCCGTGCACTAAGACCTGTACAATAAGATGATCTTAGTACATCTCACCCCCATGGCAGGTTTGTGCTTCTGGGCTAAATCATACGTAAACTTGTATATGTTAGAAGCGTTCATTTGAAAACCGTTCGTGTCGCACTGCGCGTAATTGCGTACGTTGAACATGATCATGTCATAGTCATATGATAAGTACTGACCAATGAATAAAAGAGCATGTGCTTATCGTTCCATGATGCATAGGTTCTGTTGCTAGCCGGGTTGATCCAAAATCCGTCCAAAGAAGCTCAAAGAGCGGTGATTCAGTTTCTTTCATTTGAAGGATGTCGACCAGTGGACATTCATCCATGAATGCAGGTAGCGTACGGTAAGAAATGTTGTCGAAGACAACAGTGACAGACTGGGCACGAATGGATGCCAGTTCACGACAGATCTTCGACGGCCGGGTCAAGCGTATATTGTTGCAACAGACAAAAACCATCGCCAAAATTGATGCAGCAGTACAGATGAACCGTTGTCGAAGCATACTTTCGTTCATTCAATAATTGTCATTCAGTAGCATGTCCTTTGCAGAACCTCGCTCCCATAACGACCTTCCGGAAACCTCTCGATCCTAAGCAAGATGTCTCGCGTCCGATAAACCGGTCTGGAGATCATCCTCTACATCCTGCACCCATCTTCTCTTTGGCCTTCCTCTTCCTCTCTTCCCTGGCATATACCCCTCCATTATTGTTCTCTCCAAACTTTTGTGACGTTTCAAGTGACCAAAATATTTCAATTTCTTTGTTTTATCGTTTTTAGTAGCCAACCTTCTTCAATATTCAGCTCTTGAAGTATTGATGCATTTGTTCTTTTCTTTACCCAAGATATTCTTAGAAGTCGTCTATAACATTTATATTCAAAGGCTTTTATGCACTGCTCAGCTTGTTGAGTAAGTGTCCAGGTCTCTCTAGCGTATGTTGCAATGGGAAAGATGCATGCTCTTAAAAATCTAATTTTTGTATTTATGTCTGTCTCATTCCATAATTTATTCAATTGTTTTAGTCTCTGAAGAGCAATTGATAGTCGTCGTTTAATTTCTTTCATTGTGTCACTGTTGTTGGTAATCAATGACCCAAGATATTCAAACTTTTCCACCACCTCCAATTTTTCCTCATTAACATATATTTCTTTCTCCATAGTGGTTTTATATGTATGTATTATCTTTGTTTTTGCAATGTTAATATACAAGTTGTGATTTTCACTATTCAATTGGGTTTAGTTTAGTTTAGTTTAGTCGATGGATCAACATCACGGCACACGGGTACAACCCACAAGTGCTCCGTTCTCCTCCTAATTCAAACCTGAGTCTGGAGAAACTCAGCTCAGTGCACGAACTTCGTAGCACCTGCGAGGATCCTGAAATACTTTGGGTAGATTTTTAACTCAAAATTTTTCCCGGGCAGCGCCATTAAGCTACTCTTTTTCGATTTCCAACTGCCAAGGGATTTTTTACGTGCGCAACAATACACACGGGCGTCCGATCTCACTACCCAGAGACCAGGGGAAATTTGATTACTAGATGTCCACGAGAAAAAATCCCGGTCATCACCGGGGCTTTAACCCGGGACCTCCAGCACTCGAAGCGGACACCATACCTCGAGACCACGCATCCTCCATATTCAATTGGGTTGAGGCTATTAGGTTTTCTATACCAGTCTGTGTTGTGGATAGCAATACTGTATCATCAGCACACCGAAACTCTGGTATGCCACGACCACTGACATTTAGGGCATCATATAGCTCCCTATTTATATCATCTCTTACATTTCTCATATTTTCGGCGTACAGGTTAAACAAATAGGGGGACAGCACACATCCTTGACAGACTCCTCGCTTGATGTCAAACAAATCTTATGCCTCGCCATCTATTCTAACCGCTGCTTGTTAGTCTAGATAGAGCATTCTTATGAGTTGTATTACATGTGGTGGAAAGCCCATATTCCTCATGATTTCCCAAAGTTTCTGATGTTGTACACAGTCAAATGCCTTTGAATAATCTACAAAACATTAGAATAGGTTTACATTAAATTCTCTGCACTTCTCTATTATTAAACGCACATTGAGAATGTGATCTCTTGTTCCTCTTCCTTGTCTAAATCCAGCTTGAACCACATTAATTTCTTCTTCCATTTTCTTACGAAGTCTTCCCACTATGATTTTTAGTAGAATTTTACTTGCATGACTGATCAGGTTAACAGTTCTATAGTTGGTGCATAATTTCAGGTTGCCCTTTTTTGGTTTGGAATGAAGATAGTTCTCTTCCAATCTTTTTGCCATATACCATATTTCCATATCTTTTTACATAATGCGTGATAGATTTGTATGCTTTCTTACCACCCCCCCCCCCCCCCCCCCCCCCCCCCCTCAGCCTCAGCCTCAGCTAGTATCTCATCACATCCAGGCGATTTACCATTCTTCAGGTTCTTTATTGCCCATGCAATTTCATCTAATTAGGGTTCAGGTTCTGTCTCTGCTGTCATTGGCTCATGTATCTCATTCATATCCCCACTGTCACTCATATCATAAATTCCACTGCAATACTCCTGCCATCTTTCTAAATGTTGTCTAGATTCTGTTAAGGTATTTCCCATCTGGTCACAGATAACATTCAATTGAGGTTGAACATTTCTTGTCAATAACTGCATTTATTTGATCATTTCGTAATCTCTTCCAGTCTTATGATATTGCTCTATTCTGGTACAGCAATCTTGTATATATTGATTTTTGTCCTTTCTTGTGTTTTTTGTTATTTCTCGAGTTAAAGATTTATACTTCATCCTGCTGTTATCGGATTCACCTCCTATCTGTTTCAGCTCCCTTGGTTGTTTTATTAATTCTAACGTGTCTGATGTAATCCATGGCTTTAGTTATTTTTTCTTGGTCGAAATTAAATCTTTGGCTGCAGTTATCAAGATATCTTTAGCTTGTACTGCCAGTTCATCAGGTGTAATTTCCTCTTGTACAGACATCAAGACCCCAAAACGATTCCTAACTTTTACGGTGTATGCATCTGGTATTTTTGTGAGATCAAAACAGAGTGGCCTTGGTCCTCGGATAAGCTTTTTGAGTTTTAATTTCAGATCTGCTTCTAATAACTGATCATCTGTATCACAGTCTGCACTTGGTTCGTAGGGTTTTTGCAGATGTTATGCTTGATCTCCATCTTCTTTGTATTAAAATATAATCTATCTGATTTTTGGTAATACTGTCCGGGGACTTCCATGTGAAGAGTCTTCTTGGGTGTTATTTAAAAAGTGTGTTGGCTATCATTAACTCATTTTCTGTGCAAAATTCAATTAATTTGTCACCTGCATCATTTCTGTTTCCCAATCCAATTTTTCCTAAAACATGTCTCTCATTTTCAGCTTTTCCTGTACTTTCTTTTGCATTAAAATCTCCCAGTATTATTTCTATATCATTATGACCAATCTTATTTAATGTGTCTTGCAGTGTATTGTAAAAATCTTCAATTTCGTCTTCCTCTGCTGTTAAAATAGGTGCATATATATGTACGAGTGTTGTGTTTTTTGGACGACCTTTAAGTCTAATAGTGAGGAAAGTAATATAGTCAGTAAAGCTTTTGCAGTTCTTTTATCTAAACAAAATGCCACTCCACTCTGGCCTCCGACGTCTCTGCTAGAATAAATGAAAAGACTTCCATTTTCAGTTGTAAAATGTCCCTTGCCTTTCCAGCTATGTTCACTAATTCCTAAACTTTGAATATTTAACCTGTCAATCTCATCACATACTACTTTAAGCTTCCCCTCATACAGACTTCTCACATTCCGCGTTCCTATTCTCATTCTTTTTCTTAGTCTGACACAGGGGATTTCCTTGGTAACACAGTCAGGATTAACTCCGTCATCACGATTACTAGTGCTGGTTCCTGTGTCACACTCTTCCCCAGTGTTATCTGATCTGCGGTGCCTGGGGGTCTCGCCACCAGAAAAAAAAAAAAATCCAAGTTACAGGTTTCCTCTTGTACGGTTATGCTGTTTTTCATTTTAAACCATGAATTGCTATTGTTAGCCGACTTTAAAGAACCTGGTGTCAACATAAACTCTAGCCACTACTTGCAAACACTAGACAAGGTGCAAAAAGCCATCAAGAATAAACGACACGCATGCTTTCTCGCAGTGTGATTTTGTTGCACGATAATGCTCGTCCGCATGTTGCAAAGATTATGCAGGAAACATTAGCTTGCAACATCCAGCCTATAGTCCTGATTTGTCACCATGTGATTTTCATTTGTTCAGACCTCTAAAAACAACTCTCAGGGGGCAACGATTTCACACAGATACAGACGTAATCCACGCGGTAAACACTTGGTTCAGTGAGCAACCACAATACTCTTTTGCGGACGGCATTCGCCGCCTACCTAAGCAATGGGATGCTTGCCTATTTGCCTACAGCGACTTCTTCTGACCAACCCATGGTGCATAATTCATTCAAAATGAATGCTTTGTTTAATTCTAACACACCTGTTAATGTTTCTTTCATGCTTTTGTAATAAAGCCATTGGAACGGGTTTTAAATGAATGACCCTTATATATATATATATATATATATATATATATATATATATATATATATATATATATATATATATATAGCGAGAGAGACAGACAGACAGATACACGTGTGTGCTAAAGTAGGAACAGTCATGCTGTCTGTTATTTGCCTGAAGTTAATTTCAGTCCCTTCTTTATTTTCTAGGCAATATTCAGATCAAACAAACCAAGCTTACAATGGAAGAAGATCATCACCAAGTGAAGTCTCTATCGATGAAGTAAAAACAACAACAAATGATAACTTTCATCAACATAACACAGTTCAGGAGAAATACAGAAATTAATCGATCAGTGGCAGAACTAATGATGGCAGTGCAAGCGAAACTGTGCCTGAAAATCCACGTCAATTATCACCCTTAAAAGGAACCCACACCCACAGTCAACTACACCCAACTGCCGAGTCACGTCCAACATCTATTGAGATAACATCAACTACAGCAATGAAACTTTAATACCAACAACATGCTATCTTTTCACTTGCTGAAAGTTACATTTGCTTTGTTTTGACATTTCTTTCATCAACATTGCATAATTTGATGTATCTGTCACCAATACTATAGGGATGTAATGTTTTTTTTAAAATCATAATTCATTTAATGTGTCTGTCAACATGTCATTTGATGTAATGTTCCTTTCATCAGTATTACCTGATTTATTGTTTCTTTCGTCAATACTACTTGATTTAGTTCTTTTTCCCCACTCAATAGTATTCGATTAATGTTGTATTTTGTTTCTATCAATATTCCTTGATTTAACATTTCTAAGATAATACTGCACGATGTACTATTTCATTCATCAGTATTACTTGATTTAATGTGTAATTTGTGTTTAGCACTATATTTCCAACGCTTATTAGATTGCGTAAACAGGCCCTTAAGTTTTTATATCAGTCATAGATGTAGAGCTAATCTTACAATATCTGTCTGCTTGGGCGGAAACACTTGAGGAACAGTCAACAAGTAAGTTTGACTTATGTGACTATGACCAGTTTGAAATCATTTAGGCAGCTCATCAATGCACAGTGACATTAACACATGAAACCTACTATGCTCTGAGACAATAACAATTAGTCACATTACCTCCTAGCTATGGGAACAGTGAATTTCTTAATATTTAACTCTTTCTTTATGATATATCATGTCAAATTATAATTGCCTTTTAAAACACACATTCAGTTTGTTTCTCTTATGCATTCTGGAAGTTTTATTTTGGGTTTTTTTTTTTAAATTGTGATTAACATGATGTATCATCTTACATTTAGGTAGCCTTGGTAGCACATTTCTCAGCATGCTTGCTCCCTGCTCAGTGATCATGTGTTGGAATCCTCATTGGGTTTTAAAAAAAAATATGACATAGGCTCTGAAGTTGACCATCCTAATATAGGTACCAGTAAATAATATGTGATTAATAATATGCGATAATATACAGCTGGTGTGATGTTGATCACATGACTCATTGAGTGTTGATTGGTCCTCACACATGCAGGGATAACAGCATTTTGTATATCGTTATACTTAAATGTGTAAGTAAATATATCTTTAACTCTTTTACACAAACAGCTTTTAACATAAAACAGGTGTTAACTGTGAAATAAATAAATCACATTGAATGTAAGCATCAAGCTGTGGACATCTGAAATAATACCAAACATTGGTTCAGACAGCGTCACAACAGAAATGATTAATGCTTTAGAAGAATATGGAATAGATAAAGTTACCAGTCTGCTTAATACAATATATGATACTGGAAATATACCTCAGGAGTTATGTAATTCTGTATTTATTGCAATCCCAAAGAAATCGGGAGCCTTGGAATGTGATCAACATCGAACAATTAGTATAATGAGTCACATCACAAAGATTTTGCTAAGAATTATCACGCAAAGAGTTAGGAGGAAAATACAACCTGAAATAGGAGAAGAACAATGTGGGTTTGTGGAAGGCAAGGGTACAGTAAATGCTGTGTATATACTGAGAACCATAATCGAACGTTCTATAGAAGTAAACAAAGATCTACACCTTTGTTTTATAGACTACACAAAGGCTTTTGATAAAGTGAGACATGTCAACATGGTAAGGATGCTTGAAGATCTACAAATTGATGGAAAAGATCTTAGACTTGTAAAAAACATATATTGGAAACAACAAGCTGCCATAAGAGTTGATAATGAAGTAAGCCAATATCAGCCTATTAAAAGGGGTGTGAGACAGGGATGTGTAATGTCTCCAGATCTGTTTTCCCTGTACAGTGAAAGTATTTTCAGAAATATTGAAGATATGGAAGGAATCAACATTGGGGGACGATGCATCAATAACATTAGATATGCAGATGATACAGTCTTGATTGCAGACAATGAACAGGACCTGCAAAATTTAGTAGATGCGATTGTTACACACAGTGAACAACTAGGGTTAGAATTAAATTGTAAAAAGACACAGATTATGGTCGTCACTAGGAAGGACGTAATACCACAATGTAATATACAAGTAGATGGGAATATTCTTCAACAAGTGAGTAGGTACAATTATCTCGGAACAGTAATAACATCTGATGGGAGATGCCTTGAGGAGATTAGAACAAGAATCACCATGGCAAAAGTAGCCTTTACCAAGATGAAAAACATATTGATCAATAAAAAGATGTCAATTGAAACGAGAAAGAGAGTGTCGATATGCTACATAGAACCTGTACTTTTATATGGATGTGAAGCGTGGACAATGAGCAGTCAGGCTGAAAAACGTCTGATGGCTGTAGAGATGTGGTTTCTGAGGAAAATGCAAAGAATACCATGGACAGCCAGAAAGACCAATGAACAAGTCCTTCAAGAAACAAATGAAGATCGTAAATTGATTAGAGAAATTAGACGTAGACAGTCAAAATTCTTTGGGCATGTTATGAGAAGAAATGGATTGGAGAATTTGGTGACAACTGGTAAGATCGAGGGGAAGAGACCAAGGGGAAGACCTAGAAGCAAGTACCTGGATGGCTTGGCCTTGTGGCATGGTCGAGACAGAAACACGGAGCTGATCCATGACTCTGGTGATCGAGTGAGATGGCAGAACATGACCGCCCACGCTTACCGGCATGGCACATGATGGATGGATGGATTGCTGCCACCTTGTGTCATATAGGTCTGTGGATGTGAGGTCTTTGTGGAGTGGTCAATACATTGATATGGAAACCATCAATGAACAAACACTTAAAATGCTTTCATCACCTACAGTATAACCAAGAGCAGTAATGTGCCAATTCTCAGATACATAACAGTGAAGTGAAAAATGCTCAGGTTGTGGAAGTGTACTTTTGCCGTAGACTATTGTTTTTCCTGTTACTAATAAAGACTTATCACTGCATCATCCTCATGTCCTGGGAGATCATGTTCTTGTACAGCTGACCCTCTTTGCTTGCTATTTATTGTCCTTGTATTCATTGCAGTGCTCCATAAGGAGCACATGTCGATGTGTTGACGCTAGGCTTAGGTGAGGCAAACAAGAGCAACCTTTAAACTCGCTGTGCATGTTGTAGAAGATGACATTGTGGGTGACATGGTGTTGGCTGCCCCATCTCATAGAAGACTGTAGCTGCACAATCCAACCCACCATGAACAGATCTATAGATAAGGGGACAGGAATCGCCCAAAGAACAGGACAGCAGTCTCTTCCAGAAGTGGTATGACGTGATGTGGAGACAACCACGAGTCTGGATCACTGAATTGTTTATTTTCACCTAGGAAAATGTCTCGCTTACAGGCAAGGGAGGGAAATATATCAAACAGCTCAGGAGCTGCAGGCGACAATGGACAATGTGATGGCTTGGTGTACGGAGATAAATGCTGTTATTAACCCAGAAAAGGCATCTTTGAGCAATAAGATTGTTACAACTGACATCCAAAGCTTCATGATAAATGGTAGAAATGTGAATAGAGAAAACAGACTGAAGTACCACTTTTGATAGAAGCTGGTCCTTTAGGGGTCATGTTGAAGTGGTGGTTACAAAGTGTCAGAAGGGATTCGATGCACTGAAGCACCTGGCGGCAAGTGACATGGAGAAGACAATGCTTTTCACACATTTTTCAGCACTTTATCATTTCAGTGGTAGAGTATTGACTGGGATTACTCACTGTCTCAGAGTGTCAGCTGGTGAAACTAGAGCACATACAGAATGAAGCCAAGAGGGTGATTCTGGGATGTACAAGGCATTGCTGGCCATCGCAGACAGACTGAACCCAAGGCATTGCAGGCAGTGTCATATCTCAAGGTAGCTTGCTTGTGGATAAGAAACACCTCCTGCATGATTTTCTAGATGCAGTCAGACTGTTAAGAGGCAGGCCATGGATGGCTCAGGCAGAAGATACCATGAGAGACATGTGCACGCTTGAGAAGATTGGCAGAGGCAAGGAGTGGGTTCGAGTACCGAATAGTCAGGTTACTGCAGCTTTCCGCTGGTTAGAGAGCAATCTACATATTCATGTACTGATTATAACTGATTCAAAAAGCATGCTGACAAAGATGAAAACTGAAATGCTTCTTGCAGAATGGCATGCATTCATTCATAGATTGCGGGTTGTGAGCATTCACTGGATCCTTTTTATAGGACACTTTGGTCCGACTGGAAATGAACAGGGTTCAGATTGGCTGGTGCCGCATCATTATGGGATGATTTGATGCATGATAAGGCAGATGTGGAGATCTTCTTTGAGAATGTGATTAATGCAGAAGAAGAGGACTATCATGGTCTAGAGAGAATGCGGTAGCAAGGGGTGGTCAGAGGGTCTGGTTGACATTCGTTACTCAGAGGTAAAGCAACGGATGTTTAATCACATTGCAACGGGTACCATGAGTATTGGAACTCTTCACTGGCCGTTGAGAAATGAGGACCGAGCGCTTAAGGGAATGCCCTGAGTGCAGTGATGTTGGTTCTTGACTCAACTCAACTCAGCCTATGAAAGTGTCCAGGCGCTGGGAATGATGGGACATTCAGAGAGCCGCAGAAGATCGCCAAAGATGGGACACATTGGCATAAGTTGGTTGACACCCTATGTCTCAATGGGCGATAAAGGCCACACGAACAGAGCATAGGGGAGGATCAGGGTTATGGAAATATTTATGAGAAACATGTATCCACCTCTTTTACAAGTCTGGTATGCGATCTCTGGATAATTTTAATTAATTTTTGCTTATATGTTATGATATGCCATGTCAATAATATTATAACCTTGCTTTGAACTGATTCTCAAATTTGTCTCAAATAATGCGTCTGCACATTTGCTTAAGTGACAGAGTACACATATATATTTAGAAATCGTCATTTCCTGTTTGCTTAGTGTAACTGATATATGCCTTTGCAGAATTTTAATTTAGAAAAGATGTGCACACACGATGCTAATTTATTTAAAATCAACCATTATCTTAGTGATGTGACATGTAAATATACAGTTATGTATTCACCACTGGAGTAATATCAGAAGGAATGTAAGAAGCAGAGTCGTACTAAAAGTTACTCAAGCAAAGCAAAGTGATTTAGACAATCTAAACAACCGATACAAGTAGAGTTGTTGCTTCATAAAAGATGTATCCTACACTGTTATAAGTGTGATAGAACATAGGACAAATGCCTATTTTAGTGACAGGAGAAGATAAACTCTCCAGATACTTCAGACATAGTCTCGAGTTGGCTAGTTAGCTCTCTTAGATTTAATTGAACTTGCCATTCTAAGAATCTAAGAATGCACCTGCCAACCCCTCCCCTTCTCTGATAGATCCACTTATATATATATATATATAAACAATTATATATATGTGCCAAGAGGTTATTTTTATTTCTTCTATTTTAGTCATGCATGAGCTTTGCTGCTTTTACTATGTTGCCTCATTGTTTTTTGTAGAGTTGTTCAACAATGCAGTTTTTAATTATTCTGTTTATAGCATGTTATTTATGTCAGTGCATTTTGTGGCTAAAGGGCTAGCGAACGTGGTTTGTGAGCCCGTATACCCGGGTTCGAAACACAGCAGGGCTGGTTTTTTCGAAAATGGTAAAGGGGCCGGTCGTTCAGAAAGCAATGGCAAACTACTGAACATAACACTTGTCTAGTACATCAACAGCAGCTGAAAATGCTGGTGTTGACTGCAACGTCCAGTAAGGGATACGCAACAATTTTTTTTTTAGTAGTATTAGTAGCGTCAGAAACGAATGTTGAGTGATTCCTAGTAGTTCTACAAACAGTTGTGAGTTATTATTTATGGGTAAGCGTTATGTGCGGCTATATCAACATTTGTGGTGGGGGGGGGGGGGGGGGGGGGGGGGGGGTAGGAAAATTAAGAGGGAAACCGGGTTGATCCCAACATACGGCATGACATTGTTCCAAAAACCACTGGTAGTTAATGATATAACGTGTTCCTCCTTGATCCCTGGGGTGTGAGACAGGATGTCTAGCCTTATCAGATAAGTGTGAACATCAGCAAGTTATGCACATTTAAATCCCTCCCCTACCCTCTTTTTTTTTTAAATTTTAAATATGATGCCACGGGTCCTGGCAAAATCTTTAGGAAATAAAACCTGTCCACGGTTGCCTGGGATGGAGCAGTTCTAGAGGAAGCTGACCTGACATAGAAGGATGCCGAAGTTTGACACACTGACATTTAAGCTGTATAATTAGATGTGATGCACCCCCGGGAAGGTTAACCCGGTCAACAAATGCCAGCAAAAGTCGACCTAACGGTGCAAGAATGCAGCTATACTGTAAACAGGCACAACGTAATCACGTCAGAAAAACAAAAAAAGAAGAAGAAGAAGAAAAAGAAGAAGATGTGACACACTGTCCTTGAAAGTGGAATGAAATCTTTAATGCACAAATGTATCACTTCAGTCTACACATACCTTGAAAACACACAGCTCTATAACCAAAGTTTAGTCTACGTAAAATTATAGACTTGAAATAAAATTTTCTACTTAGTAATTTGAAACTTTTTGGGGGTTTTTGGGGGGATTTGTGGGGGTTAAAAAGGGTGTTATTTTCAAGGAAAAAAAAAATCTTTAATTAGTTTTTACTGTACACTGCTAACATTTTAAATTTATCCTTTCCTACTCAAGTGTATTTAATATAGTTAGATCATATATATCAGGGGGGGTTTTTCATCATGCTTCGTGTAGTGCCTACCTGTTCTGTTAAATGTGTGGGGATTCCCTCACCACCCATTCACAACTCAAGCCCCGATGGTTCACAATACTTGACCACTTTTGTGCCATTCATTCAACAAACTAGTGGGGAGGCCCAGCCAAGGTTGAAATTATGGGGTTTTCAATTCTACCTGACTTAAAAACCAAGAACAAAAGGGGTGTATTTGTAAGTGGTTTGACGGAGACCGGAGGTTTGGGTGGGTAGCAAAGAGTTGACAGCCTAAACATGGTTGAGAACTAGTGATCATTTTTTTAAAAAAACAATTTAAAAAAAGGAATTTTTTTTTCAAATCCCTTAAACCCGTAATTTTGAGTTT
>JACEFZ010024233.1:42500-204377 GCA_014155875.1 Cepaea nemoralis | reverse complement strand
TGAAGGAGAAAGGGCAGAATTAACAGAAGATAGTAACTTAGAAGGTCCACCTATTCTGAAAGAAGAAGTCGCTGACGCTATGAAACGTATGAAGAAAGGAAAAACAGCTGGGCCAGATGAAATCACAATAGAAGAATTAGAAGTATTGGGAGAATTTGGAGTAGATATAGTAACCAAAATGTTGAATGATATTTACAGCAGTGGATATTTACCCAGTGATATGCTGAAATCTGTATTTATAGCTATACCAAAAAGACCAGGAGCAATTGATTGTGAAGATTTTCGTACAATTAACCTTATAAACCATATCACTAAGCTTCTACTCAGAATCATAATGAGAAGAACCAAAAATAAAATAAAAATGGAAATTAGTGAAGAACAGTATGGATTTGTGGAAGGAAAGGGCACAAACAATGCAATTTATACATTGCGGACACTAATAGAAAGGTCAGTAGAGAAACAGAGGGACATATATTTGTGCTTCATAGATTATACTAAGGCATTTGATAAAGTAAAACATGATGAACTGATTAAAATGTTGGAAGATATCAACACTGATGGAAAATATTTAAGAATAATAAAGAATATTTACTGGAACCAACTAGCAGCAATTAAAATGGGAAATAAAGAGGGTAGTTACGAACAGATAAAGCTAGGAGTACGACAAGGGTTTGTCTTGTCACCAGATCTTTTCTCCCTGTATAGCGAAGTAATAATGAGAGAGATCAAAGAGATGCCAGGAATACTAGTTGGAGGTTATAATATAAATAATATACGCTATGCAGATGACACAGTATTGGTGGCGGATAATTCAATAGACCTACAACAATTATTAGACGTTGTAGTAACAGAGAGTGCAAAGAAAGGACTCAACTTGAATATCAAGAAAACAGTAACAATGGTAATATCAAAGAAAATGGTGACACCAAAATGTGACATAGAAATAGAAGGGAAAATCCTTAACCAAGTTGATAATTTTAGATACCTAGGGGCATTTATAACATCAGATGGAAGATGTACAACATAGATTAGGAGCAGAATAGGGCAGGCAAAAGCCGCATTTCATAAAATTAAGAGTATCTTATGCAATAAGTCACTGTCACTGAATGTAAGAAAGAGAGTGCTGAAATGCTATGTAGAACCAGTTTTGCTGTATGGCAGTGAATCTTGGAATGTAAATGAACAAATTAAGAAGAAATTAGAAGCAACAGAGATGTGGTTCCTGAGACGAATGTTGCGAATTGTAACTAACGACGACTGCCTGAAACAGGCTAATGAAACTAGAACATTATATACAACAATAAGACAGAGACAAACAGCTTTCCTCGGTCATGTGATGAGAAGAGAGGCATTGGAGAACATCGTAACAACTGGAAAGATCGAGGGGAAGAGAGGCAGAGGTAGACCAAGAGAAGTGATGCTGGATGGATTGAGACGGTGGCATGGAGGAATATCAGCAGCAGAGTTGATCCAGAAAACCAAAGACCGAGATCTATGGAGAGCCATGAACGCCTACGCCAGCCGGCACGGCACTTGATGATGATGATGATGATACAGTGTTTATTGTAGACAATTAGCAGGATCTGCAACATTTAGTAGATTCTGTTGTTGTACATAGTGACAACTAGGTTAAACATAAATTATTTGAAGACACAGATTATGGTCGTCACTAGGAAGAAGGGAATACCGCAATGTAACATATAGGTAAATGGGAATATTCAAGTGAATTGGTACAACTATTCCGGAACAGTCATATTATTTGATGGGAGGTGCTTTATCGAGATTAAAACAAGAAGCGCCATGGCGAATGTAGCCTTTTGCCAGACGGAAAATATACAGACCAGTATTATAGTATAAATAAAGGCTGTGTAATGCAAATAGTAAGTTTAACATATAGCATAATATCTAAGGAAATATATTGCCATTCTGAACAAAAGCCAGTACAATCAATTTCAGTAATTGCGATATCTTAGATGTCCAGTATGTGACCTCATATGATAGATAATATCACAAATGAAGGACAATCTACCTACGAGATAATATATCTAGTGCAATATCCGTTTACGCGCACTGGTGTGCTGTACTCTCATTGAATTAATATTTTTGACAGGCATAATGATAGCAAATATGGTTGTAGAGACTTTTAATAGCGCGAAGAAACAGATGATATCGATGTTCGTCTTCGATATACAAGTGGATTACGACAAGTCGATGATGTTTGCCTTAACGCTAGAGTTATATTTGATCCTAGCAAAGACAAACCGCAGTTTGAGGTGTTCAACTGCAATAACACTCAGTCGCCGAACATGTAAAATATTTTACCTTAGTCTCCTTTCTAATACACGAATTTGGCGACAAAACACACCCGAGTCTTACCCCTTACATGGATCTGCTCATCACTGTCTCGACATTACGTCATAACTGTGACAAAGCCTCCCTACTTATCATTTTCCGCCGTCTATTTTTGTTAGGTCCACACCTACTTTTTGTGTGGACCTGAATCTGCTAAACGTCAAGGGAATCGATTTCGTTGCACCCTGTTTTATCCCATATAGCTCGGTAACTTTCCGCAGGGCTGGCTTGCCGAACGCGTCGCACAAAGTACGAACTACGCAACTCTAGCGAACAAGCCAGAGGTATCTCTGAGAAAGCTGCTCGTGAACCAGACGACGTACGCCGGAATCAAACCCACAACGTTCGGTATGCGTGGCAGGGGGCGTAACCACTTCGCTTGTCCTGTCTAGAACTTTACTCCCATAACAGTCTATTTAATGTCTTTCCGTTGTAAACCTCTGTTGCTGTCATCTGTAAACTACCTATCACATCTTGAATCCATCTAGGTTGTGGTCTTCCTCTTTTCCGACTCCTTTTTACAATATATGAGACAAATCATCTTTAAGGGACGTAATATCAAAAACATTAGATATAAGAGGAATCAAAATTAAAGGACGAAACATCAATAACATTGCACATGAGAGGAATCATCATTGGGGGTCATAATATCAATAACATTAGATATGACGGGAAGCATCATTGAGGGACGTAACATCGAAATATTAAATATGTGAGGAATCATCTTTGGCGGACGTTACAGCAATAACATTAGATATGCGGATGATGCAGTGTTCATTGCATACAAAGAGCAGGATCTGCAACATTTAGTAGATGCGGTTGTTACACATAGTGAACAACTGGGGTTAGAATTAAATTGTATAAAGACAGATTATGGTCGTAACTAGGAAGAAGGATATACCACAATATAATATACAGGTATATGGGAATATTCTTAAACAAGTGAGTCGGTACAGTTATCATACCATCTGATTAGAGGTACCTTGGCGAGATTAGAACAAGAATCACCATGGCGAAAGTAGCCTTTTGCTAGACGGAAAACATACTGACCCATACAAGATGTCAACTGCATTGGAAAAATGTGTTTAGTTGCTAAACAAAAAACAAAACAAAACAATAACCAAATCCTGCAAGAAATAAATAAAAACCGTAAGCTGATTAGAGACATTAGACGTAGACAGTCACAATTTTGTGGACACGTTATGAGAATAAATAAATGGGAGAACAAGGTGACAACTGGCAAGACTGAGGGGAAAAGAAAACGAGGAAGGCGTAGAATAAATACATTGGTGGCTTGACCAAATGGCATGGTCGAGACAAGAACTCAGATCTGATCCACGACTCGGGTGATCGTGTGTGATTGCGAAACATGACCGCCATGCTTATCGGCATGGCATATGATAATGTTGATGATGATAATGATGATGATGTTTCACTTTCCTCCATAGTTACCTTTTCCAAAACTTCATGTAATAAACAAAAACAAATGTTATATGGTTTTTGCAGGACTTTTCGATAAACCCCAACCCCTTATTCCGTTTGAATACAAGTTTACATTCAGTAGGTTGCCATTGTTTTCTGAACGGGAAGTTAACGTTGAAGCCCGATCAGCCCGTGCTCTGAACGATTCCCCGACCCCGAATATGACGCACTGGAAGTTCAAGCGGAAGCGTTTTATTCTCCGCGATCACACAGACTGCTCTTGTTTTTATACATCTCCAAAACATTTCATTTTTTTTTAAAACACAAACAATATGTGACACAATTTGTTGCCTGGCATATTTTCCCCATCTCGCCTCGTCACCTGACGAGATGCAGCGAAATATACCAGGCAATCAATCGTGCAATATTTTGTTTGTGGCTTCTGTGTTTAAATTCACTATAGAATACGTTGTTTTTAATATCATTTTTTGTTTATCTTAAAAGCATTTTTTTTGTTATTTTACAATTCTGAGTTCTTGTTGGATAGACATGTTTGTTCACTATTATTTTTGCATGTGTCTTCTTCTTCCTGTAGTCCAAGCTGTATGCCGTTGATGACCATGTATGTCCACAGCCTTCTGCCTAAGTGTACCATTTCCTTTACAGACGTTCATCCCTGCCATGATGTCAAACTGTCCAGCATCTACTCTCTTTTTCTCCCCCTGGCTTTCCTCCCCTCCAGCTTTCTCCTGGAACCAACATGTCCTAGTTTTTCACCTCTCATGACATACCCAATGAATGTAAATTGACATCTTCTGATGCGAGTTGCTGGTTCTCTTTGTGAGTCTGTCTGAACAACACCTGCTGGGATAGCTTAATGGTTGGGGCACCTTGCAGTCTGTGCTATACAATAACTAAGTGAAACTAGTAATATATGATGATGATTAAAACGATGATAACAAATGCGACGACGTCAACACCAACAAAAACAATAATATCAACAATAACAATAACAACAGCACAAAAACAACGATAACAGTGACAACAGTAACAATAACAACAGAAATACAAACAAACCAAAAACAAAAATTATAACAACAACAATATCAATAGGACTATAAAACACCATCAACAACATCAACAGCAACAATAACAACAATGATCGCATCAATAATATAATAACAACAATAATAATGACAATAATAATAGTTTTATATAATAATATAAATTTATTAATATTATTAATAAAAATAGTAATAATAATAACAGTCACAACAACAGCAATAATTATAACAGCAATAACAACACCATTCATGAAACAATAATAGCAATAACAGCATTTAATAAAACAATAATACTAACAATATCAACAACAACAATAACAACAACAACAACATCGTGTCAACAACTATACCCCATAATGTATAGCTAACATGTGTACTACTAGTAAGCGTATGTATATATTATTGTGATGCAGCTTCTAAAACGCTCCATACTCACTTTTTTGGTTTGCATATCATTTACAGGACATCGTAATCAACCCCATAATTTCTGCCGCTGTGATCTCTTGGCAAGTTTACGTTCAATAGTTTGTCATTGCTTTCTGAACGACCGGCATCGATACCTCGCAAAATCAACGCTAAGTGGTCTGCCGCTAAATCGCGCGCAGATATGTTTAGAAGGCGGATATATGGGCGCACGAACCTCGTCGGTAACCATTCGCCACAGAGACCAGCCCATACTCACTACTAAACAAAATAACATAACACAAAGTAATGCAGTTTTACAGAAAGGAATTACGAAACATAAAGGACGTTGCTTCGACTAGCCTTCATTAGCAAACAAATGCATACACACAACACAACGTATAATCACGGAGAAAACCCTCCAGTGACTACATTAAGGCATAAGAACGAGATAAGAAAAATGAAAAAAAAAATGAACACAATGACATGAAAAGGAAAATCATTAAAAAAAGAAAAAGATTTTTTTGCTACTTATCTCAGAATCTCAGGCTGTGATACTAACATGAATTTCACATTGATACTCTTATATATACAGCCGTGGTAGTCTGTGAATCAAGGGGACTAGGATAGGGGATGGTAACGGTTCAGTGAAGATCCCAGGTAAATGAGTGGAAGTGGTATGCCAAAAATAGGGGGAGGAAGGTAAGGTGCAAAACTGAAATCAATGAAGATGTGATGGTGGGAAAACTAAGGAGTCCCGGTGGATATCCGTACTGCTAGATCGTTCTCGTGTGATCTAGCCCTGATTTGTGTCCTCTTGTAGTTTCATGACCAGGCCTATCCCTATTTTGGATAATCAAAGATGACCTTTCTCGTCTTATTTTTTGTTGTTGTTGCGTATCCCTTATATGACGTTGCAGTCAACACCAGCATTTGCCAGCTGCTGTTGATGTACTAGGCAAGATTACGCTCAGTAGTTTGCCATTGCTTTCTGAGCGACCGGTTCACATACCCAAGTAAGTTACCGACACGGCGAGAACCGCTACCAATTCTCGCTTACATCACGCCAGTCACGAGAGTATACGGGATTATGAAGACAGACTTTAAAGCCTATGCCAGGGAGACCGGCCGTCTGATTTAGTGTTATAATATTACATTTTCATATTGTGTAGGTTCTGTAAATTGACGGAAAGAAAGCAAATGAAGGCAGAAAGATAGATATTTGTAAGGCGAGGCAATATGGAATAAACGGGCCACGACCACAGACCTGACACAAGAATGGTGATCGTGTAGTCTCCGTGGCGGAGCTGTGATGACACAGTCGGCATCATCATTTCCGGCGTCAATATGCGTGTACGGTCATGGTTGCCATCTCAGGTTTAAAGGATGAATTGCCGTGGGATGATTAATCGTCTCTAGCGACTTCCCGCGTCTGCCATGGACTTATAAACAGTAGTTTCCTTATTTAACACTCTTTAATTTGATATATAATACATCATGTCTGCTACGATATTAACAACTTTTAACCCTAGAACAGTAGTTCCCAAGCTTTTCAAGCAGAGGGCAATATCTACTTTTTTCGGTAGTTAAACGGGCCACAACGTCATAAAATTATAAAAGTCCGTGCAATATCATTCTTACCTTTCTTATCTTTCGTCAACAAAATTCTAAAACTTTAAAGCCAGTCATTGTCAGTACTACACTGCGGTCATTTTTGTTTCGGGTTGGGGGGGGGGGGGGGGGGGGGGGCGTCGTTAAAATCAAAAGTTCATTTAAAAATAAATGTTACATCAGTTTCGAAAATCGCTATTAATGTACGACGGTAAGTTAATAAGTAATTCACAAATGGCTGTAGAAAAGTAACTAAATCTGATAACACCATGAAACCAGTTTATTTGTATCCATACATTGTCCTTTTATTTTTCAACATAATTTCCACCAACATTGATGCACTTATCCCATAGCTTTATCAGTCTTCCAAAACCGGATGAATAGAACTGCGGGCTCTGTTTTCTAAACCACGTTTTCACTTCACATTCAACTTCGGCGTCATTCGCGAAATGTTCTGGAACATCCACCTAACAGCCCCGACTTAGCCCCTAGCGATTTTCCGTAAAGCATAGCTGGGTAGAATAAGTTACGAGGATTATTCAATAAGTAAATCACACAGTTCTGTGGGATCGCAGGTAAATGAAAACAGAGCACTCAGTTCTAAGCAGCCGATTTGGGAGGATTAATAAAATGATGGGATAAGTGCATAATGTTGGTGGAAATTATGTTGAGAAATAAAGGGACAATGTATGTATACAAATAAACTGGTTTTAAGTTGTTATCTTAGTTAGTTATTTTTCTGCAGCCATTTGTGACGTACTTATTAACTTACCCTCGTACTTAATTTACAATTGTAACTGTTCTTCATAACCAGTTACTTAAGTTCAGATGCCAGTTTATCAATGTCTGGGCACATATCTGTCGTGCCCAAAGTTATAAGCGCAGCTAGGTTACTGTCGGTGAATCTGGAACGTGGCTTGTTTGTTGTTTGTTTGTTTGTTTGTTTTTATAACGGTCATTGCGGAAAATGACTGCTCACATCTGTAAGTCGAACCAAAACGACAAATGCATCTCTGGGCGAATGAACGCATGTGTTCAAATTGTTCGACAGGTAATAGTCACCAGAATGAAATCATATGATCAGCAGAAGGTGAAGCAGGCAGCTCCAGAAATTTACATCTCATTCAAAATTGAATTTCAAATCAATTACTTCGTGCTGAAGGTTTTACTGTAATTGACAGAGCTTGGCATCAGAAAATATGAACGGATTTATGAAAAGGGCAACATTATCCACCTCTATTGTGAACTCTTGAAATCTCGACTGAAAGATATCCAGAAGACTTTCAACTTTTACTTTGTACTGTAATAAGTCACATTTGTTTTCCACCACAAGCGTCTTCAGAGTTGGAAACGCCTCTAAAGTCCTTTCAGTCAGCTATCCGATAAACAGTCATAGTCTTATTTTAAATGAAGAAATCTTTTCACACAAATTTGTGAATAGTTTGTGTTTTCCCAGAATACTCGCATTTAAAGAGTTTAAATGATACGCGATGTCCACCAAAAATGCCAGGTCATTAAGCCAGTCATCGTTCAGCAGAAATTCCCGTTCTGTAGGCAATTCATTTATTTCAGACAGAAACATATTGACAATATTTTTCAGTGCCCCTATCTTCATTGAATTTACGACAAGCAAGGGGATCTTCATACTGCTCATAGAAAAACCAAGAAGTATAAACGGATAGAAAAATCAATTGAATTCAATGAAACACTCTACTTAGCCTTTGTCGACCAAGAAAAGGCATTTGATAGGGTAGATAGAAACAAGCTGTGGGAAATCCTTAAACAATATGGAGTGAGTACACATCTAACAAACCTATGCAGAAGTTTATACAACAACAGTGAATGCATAGTGAGAGCAACTGGAGAACACTCAGAACCCTTCACCATAAGATCTGGAGTACGACAAGGTTGTGTCCTGTCCCCTCTCTTGTTCATAACATATATAGACAACATATGTAAAGAAACCAGCCAAGCAGAGACAGCAAGAATACCGCATGACGAGAACACAGAAGAAGAACCATCTGCAAATCTAACCATTAGAGAACTCCTGTTTGCGGATGACCAAGCACTAATAGCAAAATCAGAAGCTGAATTACAAGACCACATGAATAGTCTAAACGAAATGTGTAGGGAACATAACATGAAAATTAGCACAAGCAAAACAGAGGTAATGACTATAACTAAAGAAGAACAAACAGCAACAATTCACCTAAACGAACATCCCTTGAAACAAGTAAAGAGCTTCAAGTACCTAGGAAGTATAATATCATCAAATGGCAGATCAGAAGACGAGATCGAAAATAGGTGCAATAAGGCAAATCAACTCATTGGACAAATGGCACCAATACTAAAGAACAAACATGTATCAATAACTACTAAGAAAGCACTTTACAACACAATCTTCCTACCAACTCTCTGCTACCAATGCCAAACCTGGACAATGACAGAAAAAGAGAAAAGAAAAATCACAACAACAGAAATGAGGTTTCTGAGAAGAATACTCAACGTATCAAGAAGAGATAAGATCAGAAATGAAGAAATCAGGACTAAAGTAGGGGTTAAAGCTGCTCTAGATTTTATTAGAAAGCAGCAAGTCAAATGGTTTGGCCATGCAAGTAGGCTACCAGTCAACAGCATGCCACAACAAGCAATGATGTACAGACCAGATGGAAACAGAGGAAGAGGCCGACCACGTAAATGTTGGACTGAGGGAATAACAGAATCCATGGGAATGTCGATATACGAAGCCCATAACCGGGCACTCTCACGAAGTTTATACTTCACCTCGACACCGCAAGGTACAAGAGGAACATGATGAGATGAGATGAAGGTCTTCAGATTTTCGCTTTTTAAAATTTTTTGATTTTAGATTTTCCACACTCATGTTTATAGGCTTTATCGGTAAAATTTTATTTGAAAAACACAATACTACAGACTCTGCTAACAAATTGTAACAGACGACAACATGGCGTCTTGCTCAATCTGATTGGTCGATAAGGCTGGGATATGGGAACTTCATAATGTTTCGTTGCGAACTGAACAGGCGCATTCGATAATATCTGAGCATAACAACCACGAGCAAAGTAAAGTATCGCATGCTGACGGGGCGCTCCGAATGCATTTTTGAAATTATTAAAATATATTATATTAAACAAGAGGCCTCGCGTGCCACTTTCGGATAACTGGTGGGCCACAAGTTGCCCGCGGACCATGGTTTGGGAACCTCTGTCATAGAGCTACCATGGGGTCCAAATGGACCCCAGTGTCAACTTTCGTGACTGTCAATGTGACGTAATATGCTTATCTGCTTATTATCCCCCAAGACTACTCCCCTTTTAAAAAAAAGTATGTTCATCATTGTGGAGTTCGTTGTAAGATATGTACACTGTCTCAGTGTTTAGTATTTCTAATCTTTTCGCAGGTGTTACACAAGATGTTTTATCGTTTCTTTACTTATTCAGTCTCTCGGTAGAGATGTGTTCGCAGCAGACGAGCATAATATTCGGCGGGCCTATTCTCGCCGGTCGCGAGATCCGCACAGTGGAAGGATGGGGGATTTGCTTGCAATAGACAGGCAATATCTCCTGCGGTAGCTCTGGCGGGCCTATTCCCGCTGGTCGCGGGGTCCGCTTAAAGTCAGGTGGAGAGTCTGACGATAGTGCACGCTTTTCACAGGTCCGGGCACTTGTGATCGACAGATGTGCGCGCCCTTATGGTCCGGGCTCGTACGAGGGTCTCACCTGTGGGACTTGGCTGAACGCCTCTAAGCCGGGCCCCTTGGGTGTCAGGGTCTGGCCATAACTCGCCACCGGCTCGTTGTGGCGAGGTCTCGAAGGATTGACGCTGCGCCGCCAGCGTCTGCAGCCTACCTTGTGCCAGACGTATTCGTTACCCATTCCTCTGGACAACACCAGGTCAGGCCGAGAGAGAGGACATGTCTTTTGGGCACCACATGTTTCTCTGAAGCTCTGCCCAGGCATTGTGATGGAATATTGGCCATATTCCAACTCACATACTTTGGTCTGTCAAGACTGCAAGGTGCCAACAACATGCACCTTCCTGTTTTTATTTCCTATTGTTACACCTTATGTAACAATAGGAAATAAAAACAGTCAGAACTTTATGTGATGAGGCAAAAGAAACATGGATTGAGAAAAATTGCAGAGAAATTGAAGAACAACACAACAGTAAAAATACGAAACTAATGCACAACAGAATTCAGGAGCTTACTAATCAAAGAACACGTACATCAGCAAGCTGCCTAAAGACAAAAGATGCAAGAGCCATAATAGAAAAAGATCAGATATTACATGAATGGTCAGATTACGTGAAAAACCTTTATGACGATAACAGAGACGAACGGTATGATGTTCAAAATAATAATGAAGGACCAGCAATTTTGAAGATGGAGGTTCAGAATGCTCTTAACCATATGACATCTGGCAAGACCCCCGGTTCAGACAGCGTCACAACAGAAATGATTAATGCTTTAGAAGAATATGGAATAGATAAAGTTACCGGTCTGCTTAATACAATATATGATACTGGAAATATACCTCAGGAGTTATGTAATTCTGTATTTATTGCAATCCCAAAGAAATCAGGAGCCTTGGAATATGATCAACATCGAACAATTAGTATAATGAGTCACATCACGAAGATTTTGCTAAGAATTATCATGCAAAGAGTTAGGAGGAAAATACAACCTGAAATAGGAGAAGAACAATGTGGGTTTGTAGAAGGCAAGGGTACAGTAAATGCTGTGTATATACTGAGAACCGTAATCGAACGTTCTATAGAAGTAAACAATGATCTACATCTGTCCTTTATTGACTACACAAAGGCTTTTGATAAAGTGAGACATGTCAACATGATAAGGATGCTTGAGGATCTACGGATTGATGGAAAAGACCTTAGACTTGTAAAAAACATATATTGGAAGCAACAAGCTGCCATAAGAGTTGATAATGAAGTAAGCCAATATCAGCCTATTAAGAGAGGTGTGAGACAGGGATGTGTAATGTCTCCAGATCTGTTTTCCCTGTACAGTGAAAGTATTTTAAGAAATATTGAAGATATGGAAGGAATCAACATTGGGGGACGATGCATCAATAATATTAGATATGCAGATGATACAGTCTTTATTGCAGACAATGAACAGGACCTGCAAAATTTAGTAGATGCGGTTGTTACACACAGTGAACAACTAGGGTTAGAATTAAATTGTAAAATGACACAGATTATGGTCGTCACTAGGAAGAACGAAATACCACAATGTAATATACAAGTAAATGGGAATATTCTTCAACAAGTGAGTAGGTACAATTATCTCGGAACAGTAATAACATCTGATGGGAGATGCCTTGAAGAGATTAGAACAAGAATCGACATGGCAAAAGTAGCTTTTAGCAAGATGAAAAACATACTGAGCAATAAAAAGATGTCAATTGAAACGAGAAAAAGAGTGTTGAGATGCTACATAGAACCTGTACTCTTATGTGGATGTGAAGCTTGGACAATGAGCATTCAGGCTGAAAAACATCTGATGGCTGTAGAAATGTGGTTTCTGAGGACAATACAAAGAATACCATGGACAGCCAGAAAGACCAATGAACAAGTTCTTCAAGAAACAAATGAAGATCGTAAACTGATTAGAGACATTAGACGTAGACAGTCACAATTTTTTGAGCATGTTATGAGAAGAAAAGATCTGGAGAACTTGGTGACAACTGGTAAGATCGAGGGGAACAGACCAAGGGGAAGACCTAGACGCAAGTACCTGGATGGCTTGGCCTTGTGGCATGGTCGAGACAGAAACACGGAGCTGATCCACGACTCTTGTGATCGAGTGAGATGGCAGAACATGACCGCCCACGCTTACCGGCATGGCACATGCATGGATGGATGGATAGTTACACCCTGCTGCAGCCGTTGTTTCTTTTATGAATATTGCAACTCGTTTCAATCATTGTAATGTTTCATAAAGGGCCGTGAGGTAGATTTTCACATTATGAAGCAAGTCATCGAAATGCCGCCCCTTAAATGATTTTTTTTCTTTTCTAAATGCCGCCCGTTAAAGATTTTTAATTGTTGAATAGTTCAAATTGTATTTTGATTTCACTGCTTCTTCCGCCCCCGTAGGGCGCCGCCTGATGCGGTCACCTCTCTGTATCATAGCGCGGCACGGCCCTTGTTTATATGTGAAAATGTAGAAATATGTATAACAGGAATTCTTAGTATCAAGGGAAATAAATTGAACTGACATTTTTAAGAAACAAGGGAGACAAGAACACAATTTTATTGGAGTAAATATGAAGGATGTATACAGCAAATAATTAGACCGAAGAACGTATACCGTAATATATAATTAAAAATATTACCACTCTGATCAAAAACTACTAAACAAAATTTAAGCAATTGCGATATCTTAGAATTCGAGTATGTGATCTCATGAGGTAGATAATATAATAATGGAAGTGCAGTCTACATACGGATAATATATGAATTACAATATCCGTTTAATCGTTGTAGTGAACATTTTAGATAAGCATATTTTTGGCAGCACATGTACATGTGCCTCATAATTATAGCAAATGTGGTAATAGAGATTATTAATGGAGTAAAGAAACAGATGATATCGATGTTCGTCTTTAATACACAAGTAAAAAGTAAAAAAGTAAAAAAAAACAAAAAAACAACGACAATCGCAGATTTTTGCCGTAACGCTGGAGTTATATTTGATCCAAGCAAAGACAAGCCACCGTAGACGTGTTCAGCTGAAATGACACCCAGCCGTAGAACATGTAACATACTTTACCTTAGTTTTCTTTCTAATACGAGAATTTGGTGACAAAACGCATCTGTGTCTAACTCCTTACTCCGTCTGCTCATCACTGTCTCGGCATTCAGTCACCACTGTGACAAAACCTCCGTACTTATCACTTTCCACCATGTATTTTTGTTAGGTCCTGTCGTATATCTTAGGAAATCTCAAATAGATAGAGGAAAACTATAATTCCTCTTTCCCAGTGTGATCCTGTCCCACTATAATTTTAGTTGCCTTCAATGGCTCAATTACTTGAGGTTATCAATATGGTCCAGGGGAGCCAAGGAAGTCCCCAAGGTCAACAAGGAAACGATTTCCTTGAATAATAATAAACTTGTGGAGTTTCCTTGCCACTGTGCTCTCAGATAAATAATTAATGTCCAGGGTGAATTAACGGTTAACAGACATTAACACGAATACTCAAAGAATTAATGGAACACTTGAAGTGAAAAATGAAATATCTATTAAACTTAATATAAAACAAACTGGGGATGGGTTGTGGCTATTCTGATCACAAAATAATCACCCATTTCAAAAGGCATGGCACGTGTCCATGAATACATTAAACATTCACCTTGTTAGAAAAACATAACCCATATTTCCCCAGTGGATTGAATCATACCCATAGATCTGTTATGTTATAATAATAATCTTAATTCTCTATCTTAAGCTCAATCCACTCCACTCCAAATTTGGTTTTTGGACCCTAAATGTTCAAATGTTCTGTAAGACTAAATAAATTGGGTCCATAGTAAGTTTGTTGTTCTGGTTCAGGTAGGATGTTCGCGAGGTTGCCTCTCTAATCAAGGGTACAGGCTAAAGGTCCCCTGGGTGATTCATAGTGATACTGGGTTACCTGCTTTATGTGGTTGGATGGGACTCTCGCCGGTAGATTCTTCCCAAATAGGATTCGTCATCTCTCCAGCCCGGAGCTCAGATCAACAGTCATATCTGGTTATGGATGGATTTAACCACTTAACCACTACCTGAAATTCCAGTATCAAACCATATATCTACAGGTACCGTAAGTGCAATTACATGATCATTTGAAATGGAAGAAAGGTAAAACCCCAAGGAAAAGGGAAAATAAACAAAGGAAATTTTGAACCCAGGGGAAAAAAAACAAAAGGGGAAGAAAGCCGTAGTGTCCCACAGAAGTTATCAACCCAAGAGCTGGCTCCTCTCAATCCAACACCCACTACAGAGCTCTCAAATTTTAGGATACCAGATAAGCAATGTCATCTTCGCCCATGCCTGTCACATATAGTCTCAAAGTTGAGTAATACCTTGATTGATTCGGAATTTGATAACCATGTTCACTATTCTCCTTTGTACATAATTGTTTTTCCTAGGTATCCTTCCATTCAAAAGAAAAGACCTCACACATTAATTATCTTAATTCATTCACCAAATGCAATGAATATCCAACTTATAAACAATATTGTTCCATTCTGGCACCAGTTCCTGCAGGACATTCAGGTGTTTTACTCCAAATTAAATGTTTTAAGGAGGATCATCATCTCTCCTCTCCAACATTTATGTATATGCCTTTACTTTGCCTGTTATACGCAGATATAATGCAGATATAATATGAGATTGTCAGTCAGGTCTTAGTCAGATATGACTGAGCTACCGTATAACAGTAGACGGTACTACCTGGTTTCTGTTAGCGCTGAACGTTGGGCGGCGCTTACCAAACCCGACACCCCACATTGTGCCAACGGCTTCGGGCGGAAGAGCGCAATTGGGAGGGTACAAGCCTTACCCTGGTGCGAGGAAATGCAAGCTAAAGACAAAATGTCATGGCAGGGCAGACCAGGCCCTAAGCCTTGGTTGGCGACTGGTCTAGGATCGAAGCTCCGACAGGCGGACAGTTAGAGCATTGCTTTGCTGATCCGGCAGCTTCTGCAGCTTGTCTTGTTCCAGATGTAGGGGTGTTACCTTTCCTCTGGAGTAAACTAGGCAGGCCGAGAGAGGGATCATGCTGCATGGGCAACACATGATCTCTATATTTTAGCCCAGGCTTTGTGCTATGGAGAGGCAATAACTCCATCCCTGGTCTTAACTGGTCTCGGAATCAAAGCGAGAGGCAACTGTTACGGGTTATAAGTCCTTGTCAGTTGGCGTAGACATGGGGCGCCACGCGTTGCCTCTGACGGTGGGAGACACCTATAGGTGTCACTGATCAGCTACCGCCCGCCTCAAGCTGGGCAGCCCCCAGCCAATTGGGTGCTGATCCGCCACAGCCTGCCTGCTTCAATGGGTGCTTGGGGCTAGGACAAAATCTGAATCGCAGGCTGTAAAACCAATGCACCAGGTACAAACAAAAATAAAAATAGAAATCTCAAGCTACGGCTTGCAACCTGGAACGTGAGAACCATGTGTCCAGGATTTTCCACTGTATATTGCTGGCCTGCAGGAGACTCGCCTCGCTGAGGAAGGGTCACTCAGGGAAAACAACTACACCTTTTTCTGGAAGGGTAGAGGGCAGGCAGAAAAAAGGCAACACGGTGTGGGCTTTGCAGTGAAGAATTCGCTACTGGGAATGATTGAAATTCCAGCAGGAGGAAATGAAAGACTATTACCCTGCGCTTGGCAACCTCTTGTGGGTTTGCCACCATTATTACTGCATATGCACCGACACTCGATTCCTCTGATGATGTGAAGGATTCGTTCTATGAGGAGTTAGACTCCGTGATCAAGGCAGTTCCAAAATCTGACTACATTTATATGCTCGGTGATTTCAATGCTCGTGTGGGCAAGGACTCGAGTTCATGGCCAGTGTGCCTTGGAAAATACAACATCGGTCGCATGAATGAAAATGGGCAAAGGCTGCTGGAGCATTGCACCAGTAATGACCTATGTATTACAAACTCCTTTTTTAAAACAAAAGAGATGCATAAGGTCACATGGAAACATCCAAGATCCGGCCATTGGCACCAGCTGGACTTCATCATCACACGGAGACAACATCTGAACCATATATCATTGACTCGTAGTTACCACAGTGCTGACTGTGATACGGATCATTCTTTGGTTGTTGCAAGGGTTAGACTGAGACCAAAGAGAATCTACACAGCTAAACACAAATCTAGCCTCAGGATTAATATTATTAACACTCATGATCCTGAAAAGTGCTTTCAGTTTCAACAGCAACTTGAAGACGCTTTCACTGATACACCAGAAAATTGTACAGTAAATGAAAAGTGGGGTCAAATTAAGGAAACTCTTTATAAAACTGCCGTAGGGGTTTACGGCACTGTGGATCATAAGAGGCAGGACTGGTTTGCGGCCAACAGCGAGACTCTGCAGCCTTTGATTGATAAGAAGAAGAAAGCTCTCTTAAGAAACAAGGAAAGACCAACGCGTAACACTCTGAGTGAGCTTAGGCAAGCTAGGAAGGATGTGCAAAAGGCTGCCAGGCAGTGTGCAAATGATTATTGGATCAAGTTATGTGAGTCCATTCAAATCGCAAGTGATAAGGGAGACATAAGAAGCATGTATGAAGGAATAAAGAAAGCCTGCGGTCCAGTGATCAAAAGAAGTGCACCATTGAAAACCTTGACTGGAGAAATCATCACTGATAAGAAACAGCAGATGGACAGATGGGTAGAGCACTATTTGGAGCTTTACTCAAGTGAGACCAAACTAGCGGATGATGCCCTCAACGCCATAGAGGCTCTACCAACTCTTGACCACCTGGACACACTTCCCACCATAACAGAAGTTAAGTGTGCTATAAATGAACTTGCATCTGGCAAGGCTCCAGGTAAGGATGGGATTCCAATAGAGGTTATCAGGAGTGGGCAAGACACACTCACTATACAGATCCACCAGCTAATAGAGCTATGCTGGCGTGAAGGACAAGTCCCACAGGATTTCAAAGATTCAAGCATCATAACACTGTACAAGAACAAGGGCGATCGGAGCGACTGCAACAACTATAGGGGTATCTCACTTCTGTGTATTGTTGGAAAAGTATTTGCCAGAATTGTTCTGCGCAGACTTCAAGTCCTAGGAGATCAAGTCTACCCCGAATCACAGTGTGGCTTTCGACAGAACCGGTCTACCACTGATATGATATTCTCATTGCGACAAATGCAAGAAAAATGCCGTGAACAGAATCAACCACTGTTTATTGCCTTCATCGACCTCACAAAGGCATTTGATTTGGTCAGTCGTGAGGGTCTGTTCAAGGCACTAAAGAAGATTGGCTGCCCACCAACTCTTCTGTCCATTGTGGAATCGTTCCACACAGGCATGAAGGGTATAATCAAGTTTGATGGTGCAACTTCTGAAGAATTTGAAATCAAGAGTGGAGTTAAGCAAGGTTGTGTACTAGCTCCCACCCTCTTTGGAATATACTTTTCACTTCTACTGAAATATGCATTTCATGATCAGGATGGTGGTATATACATTCACTCACGCTCAGATGGCGGCCTCTACAATGCTCAGAGATTGAAGGCTAAGACCAAAATTAGGAGGGTACTGATCAGAGAGTTGCTTTTGCAGATGATGCTGCAGTTACGACCCACTCTGAGGAAGAATTGCAATGTCTACTATCTGCATTCTCCAATGCTTGTT
Organism: Cepaea nemoralis; assembly: GCA_014155875.1. Lineage (NCBI taxonomy): Eukaryota > Metazoa > Mollusca > Gastropoda > Stylommatophora > Helicidae > Cepaea > Cepaea nemoralis. Next base: position 186,116 of record JACEFZ010024233.1, on the reverse strand, counting down.
CTGAATTTGGTTTAACAATTAGCAAAAAGAAGACACAGATTATGTCACAAGGTGCACATGGGGTACCATCAATCTTTATTGACGACGCCGAACTAGAGATAGTAGACCATTTTACATATCTAGGATCAGTGGTAAATAGCAAATTATCCCTAGATCAGGAAATCAACATCCGGATTGGTAAGGCAGCAACAACAATGAACAGGTTAAGAAAAAGAGTTCTGGGAGAACAGGAAGCTTACTGCCAAAACAAAAGTCCTTGTCTATCAGCCTGTGTCCTTAGTACTCTTCTCTATGGCAGTGAAACCTGGACAACTTACTCACACCAAGAGAACAACTTAAACAGCTTTCATATGCGGTGTCTGCGAAGAATTCTTGGTAATTAAGTGGCAAGACAAAATCACAAATACTGAAGTATTGGAAAGATCAGGTTGTGTGACAGTTTATTCCATGCTCAGTCTTCGTAGACTTAGATGGATAGGACATCTTAGGAGGATGGATGATGGTAGAATACCAAAGGATATCTTTTTTGGTGAATTACAGATGGGTAAGAGATCTCAGGGTCGGCCTCTACTACGATACAAAGATGTGTGTAAGCGGGACATGATTGATACAGGCATTGATAATGCACATTGGGAGCAAGTCGCCGCTGAAACGTGTTGCATGGAGGGCAAATATCAGAAATGGAATAAAGTCAAAGGAGAAAATTATTGCAGAAAAGTCACACACCAAGCGTTTGAGACGTAAGATGGTGCATGATGGCGGAAGTGACCACTTGTTCACATGCACCCACTGTGAACGGACATTTACAGCGCAAATTGGCCTTATCAGTCACACTCGCTACCGCCATAGTTAAAAGTTATTATGCCTTTTTAAAGCACAAACTATCGTCTGTCAAGACGGCAAGGTGCCAATGTGTGTGTATACGCAGATAGTGGACATTTCTCCAGCTTAAGGAAAGATGTTCAAAATATGCACTCAGACAAAAAAAATAAAAATAAAAATTACTCCACAGCACATAGAGAGTTTGCAGATTTATATACATTGATAATGAGATATATTCACAACGCATACAAGAGTTTTAATCATAGCTAAATGAAATTGCAAGCACAGGGGAACCATGTTGAACAGACCTGTCGGTCCTGCAGACAATGAAACTGCGGCCACTTTTCAATGAAACATTAATCTCACAGTTTCCCAGTTTGTATACGGAAACAAAGGCATGGTTGTAACATATATAATGAATTTATGCAGAAAGTGCAAATTGTGGGTTCCCCCCCCCCCCCCCCCCCCCCCCCCCCCCACCAAAAAAAAAACAAAACAAAAAAAAAACAACTAAAAGAACTCCCCGAACTGGGAAGCGACTTGACTTCGTGACACTACATATTTAAAGTGATGGCCATCCTTTCGTTCGGCCCCACTCCTATTCGGAATGTAGCTACCTCACGTTAATCATCCAATCACCGAGCTTGCCTGGCGCTGTGTACATTCCAATTACGATGTCCTTTGTTCGAAATATATCGTAGCCTGTCCTTTTATGGTCATCCATACTTGAGACCAAGTTCCTGGAAATCTTGGAGGACGCGATTACCATGTCACAAACACCAATAACAATAACAACAAAAATAACAGCAAATACGACAGCAACGTCAATAATAATAACAATAACAACAATAGCAATATAATAACAGCAACAATAACAATAACAGAAGAGCAACAACAACAATAACAAGAACAATAGCAACAACATGTACATAATAATAAAAATAATCATAATAGCCACAACAACAGCAATAATAATAACAACAATAACAATAATAACAATAACAACACGAATATAATAATATTAATAATAGCAAGAACAACAACAATACATATAACAAATATGTAATACAAATATAACAACAACAACAACAATAGCAAGAACAACAACAGTAATAAACATCGTGTTAGCAACCGTTAACCCATATTGTGTAGCTAACATATGTACTACTAGTATCCTATACATATCATTGTAGACCCAGCTTGAAAAGCTCGTTTTTCACCGTTGCTAGGGCGTTCTCGTTCGATCTAGGCCTGATTGATGTCCTCTGGTAGTTTCATGACCAGACCTGCCTCCTATTTTGTCAAACCTAGATGGCCTTTCTCGTGTTATACTACCGGGTGTTTGTAAAGTCTCACTACACTTTGTATGTAGAACAAATCTGAACAGTGAAGTAACATGATGTCATAAACAATAAAATGTGCTCCACAGTACACCGTGCAGCAATATACAGCGAATGGCTGTTGTCTGCTGGAGTAATTCTTTGAACTCCAAATACCTATTATGACAATTCTTCATTGATACTTTCCAGCTTCTCCACTGCCACGGAGTTGTTGCTGTGGCTCATCTAATAACAACACCAGGCAATTTAAAGACAACTCAACAATAGACTTGACAGGGAACTTTTCCGTCCTCAATTTGACAAATAAAGTTTATTGTAGAACAGCCTTCAGCGTGGCTCCCACCCACTGCCCACCTTCAGTCGTTATCGCATACTGCGGGTGGGCCGCACACGCCCTGCCTTGCATGATTATTGTACAAATGCCTGATCGTCAAGAAAATCTCCTGTCTAACTATCTATCACATTCTTAAACCTAATTAAGTTGTTTACTCACTGCAACCTACAAATCACCGCAGACCAACAATCACTTGTCACTGCGTGCAGCTGACCGCCATTCTGGTCGAGTGTGTTGTCAAACAGTGTTGAATGTCAAACTGCCACTTGCTGGCTTTCGCGGCCTTATCATCAGGCCTCGGCTTCAGAATGTTGATTCATTATCAACAAATTCCATAAAGGGAATATAAATTGACTTGTACATCAATCTCGGATGCTATTATCGCTGACTGTTTTTGCTTAGTCGAACTGTCCCTAACCACGTCTCGGCCTTCAATGTCAAAAACATGTCTGCCGTTTTCAGCCAGAGCGCAGTCATGTGACAGCGTTAGCTCCGCCCACTCAAGTCACCGTTGTTTCCTCACTTTTCCCTAACCGTGTATGGGCGGCACTTGTCTACTCTCCTCATTTGACACATCTACTAGATTACTTGTATCCATCTCATGGCATCCACAATAGCGTTAGACGATGGTAGTGTCTATAGTTAATTTAATTAATGTTTTAGCACATTTTTAATGACATAATGTACTTCATTTTTCAAATGTGCGCTACATACCAAGTGTAGTGAAACTTTACAAACTCCCGACATTATATTTTCATATTGTGTAGGTTATGTGCATTGAGAATCATGACGTATGGGAATGTCCTGAGTGCAGTGATGATAGTTCTTAGCTCAACTCTACTCTATTCAACTCAACTCATTGTAATGTTTCGTAGGTAAAAATGTAGAAATCTGTATAATATGAATTCATGGTATCAAGGGAAATAAAATGAAATTATGTTTTAAAGGAACACAGGAGACAAGAAAAATAATTGTATTTTGGAGTATAAATAAAGGCTGTGTAATGCAAAGACTTAGTCTGAAGAAAGTGTGGCATAATATCTAAGGAACTATATTGCCACTCTGATCAAAAGCTATTAAAATACATTTTATGTAATTGCGATATATTTGATGCCCAGTGTGTGACCTCATGTGGTAGATAATATCAAAATATATTTGATGTCCAGTAGTCAACCTATGGGATAAGCTATCTCGGAACAGTCATAACATATGATTGGAGTTCCTTTGACGAGGTGCTACATAGAACCTGTAATTGTGTATGGATGTGAAGCGTGGATAATTAATTATTAGACAAACTGAAAACAATATTTTATGGATGTGGAAATTTGGTTTATGGGGGAAAATGCCACAGACAGACAGAAAAACCAATGACCAAGCCGTACAAGAAACTCACAAATTGATTAGAAAAATTAGAGGTAGATCGTCACAATGTTTTTGGACATATTATTTTCATTTTCTATCTTTTATATTTTCTTCCCCCCACCCCCACCCCGCCCCTCTTTTTTATTTTAAATGTATGTTCACCATTGTAGAGTTCGTTGTAAGGTTTGTACACCGTGTCTGTGTTTAGTATATGACTTTTTTGCAGGAGTTACACACACCAAACGGTGTTTATTTCCTTTTGTTAGATCCCACTGCAACCGTTACTTGTCTTATGAATATTGCAGCTCGTTTCGATCAATGTAATGTTTCACAGGTAAAGATGTAGAAATCTGTAAAATAGGTATCAAGGGAAATAAATTGAAATGCTGTTTTGAACGAGTAAGGGAGACAAGAAAAGTGAATTTATTGACATGTAAGTGAAGGTTTTGAAATGCAAATGGTTAGTTTGATGAATATACAGCATCATCATCATCATCATCGTCATCCACTTCTGCCGTCAAGCATAATATCTAAAATTAATTAAAATAATAGCGATATCTTAGATGTCCAGTATGTGACCTCATGTGGTAGATAATATCACAAACCAAAGGCAGTCTACATTCTGAATAATATATCACTTGCTATAAGCGATTACTGACGATAATTTAATAATATCTTCTTCTCTAATATTTTTGGCAGGCACATGTGCGTGTGCCTCATAATGATATCAAATATGGTTGTAGAGACTTGTAATGGAGCGCAAGAACAGATAATTTGATGTTTGTCTTTGATTCACAAGTGGATTACAGCAGTCGCTAATGTTTGCCTTAACGCTGGAGTTATATCTGATCATAGCAAAGACAAGCCGCCATTTGCGATGTTCATTTGCAATAACCCCCAGTCGCCGAACATGTAACAAGTTTTACCTTAGTTTTCTTTCTATAGTATATCCACATTTGTTTGCCGCAATATAAACATCCATATCTTAGTAACCAACTGAGGGAAATTTATGAGATTTAGTATGTAACCTTATCATTATGTCCACCCAACAACAACAAATTTTGTTCTGGAGATTTTACAGCCGATTTCAAAGTTTGTTTATATGCGGTATATAATTTACGGGTCTGAGATGAAATTCATAAATTTAAATGTATTACAGCGTAGCCAGACAATTAGCGCTCAATGTTGAATATTGTACATGTTTTGAAGGGATTGGCCTTATGCCAACTACCCGCGTTGTTCAAACAAGGACTGTTCAGAGGTGTCTCAAAATCTGGGTTATTTCATGAAACCTGATTAATATGTTGTTGTTTTTTTTTTAAATCTTACCACTTATCGCTAACATTGAAATGTGTGAATATTTTTCAATGGGATTTAATGCGAAATTGTACACTTCAGTCGTGTCAGGTCTTAGTCAGATATGACTGAGCTACCGTATAACAGTAGACGGTACTACCTGCTTTCTGTTAGCGCAGAACGTTGGGCGGCGCTTACCAAACCCGACACCCCACATTGTGTCAACGGCTTCGGGGGGAAGAGTGCAATTGGGATCGTACAAGCCTTACCCTGGTGCGAGGAAATGCAAGCTTAAGAGAAAATGTCATGGCAGGTCAGACCAGGCCCTAAGCCTTGGTTGGCGGTTGGTCTAGGATCGAAGCTCCGACAGGCGGACAGTTAGAGCATTGCTTTTCTGATTCGGCAGCTTCTGCAGCTTGTCTTGTTCCAGATGTAGGGGTGTTACCTTTCCTCTGGAGTGAACTAGGCAGGCCGAGAGAGGGATCATGCTGCATGGGCAACACATGATCTCTATATTTTAGCCCAGGCTTTGTGCTATGGAGAGGCAATAACTCCATCCCTGGTCTTAACTGGTCTCGGAATCAAAGCGAGAGGCAACTGTTACGGGTTATAAGTCCCTGTCAATTGGCGTAGACATGGGGCGCCACGCGTTGCCTCTGACGGTGGGAGACACCTACAGGTGTCACTGATCAGCTACCGCCCGCCTCAAGCTGGGCAGCCCCCGGCCAATTTGGGTGCTGATCCGCCACAGCCTGCCTGCTTCAATGGGTGCTTGGGGCTAGGACAAAATCTGAATCGCAGGCTGTAAAACCAATGCACCAGGTACAAACAAAAATAAAAATAGAAACCTCAAGCTACGGCTTGCAACCTGGAACGTGAGAACCATGTGTCCAGGATTTTCCACTGACTTGACCAATATTGACGATGTGAGAAAAACGGCTGAGATTGATGCCGAACTCAATCGCCTTAACATTGATATTGCTGGCCTGCAGGAGACTCGCCTCGCTGAGGAAGGGTCACTCAGGGAAAACAATTACACCTTTTTTTGGGAAGGGTAGAGGGCAGGCAGAAAAAAGGCAACACGGTGTGGGCTTTGCAGTGAAGAATTCGCTACTGGGAATGATTGAAATTCCAGCAGGAGGAAATGAAAGACTATTATCCCTGCGCTTGGCAACCTCTTGTGGGTTTGCTACCATTATTACTGCATATGCACCGACACTCGATTCCTCTGATTATGTGAAGGATTCGTCCTATGAGGAGTTAGACAGAGTGATCAAGGCAGTTCCAAAATCTGACTACATTTATATGCTCGGTGATTTCAATGCTCGTGTGGGCAAGGACTCGAGTTCATGGCCAGTGTGCCTTGGAAATCACAACATCGGTCGCATGAATGAAAATGGGCAAAGGCTGCTGGAGCATTGCACTAGTAATGACCTATGTATTACAAATTCCTTTATTAAAACAAAAGAGATGCATAAGGTCACAAGGAAACATCCAAGATCCGGTCATTGGCACCAGCTGGACTTCATCATCACACGGAGACAACATCTGAACCATATATCATTGACTCGAAGCTACCACAGTGCTGACTGTGAGACGGATCATTCTTTGGTTGTTGCAAGGGTTAGACTGAGACCAAAGAAAATCTACACAGCTAAATACAAATCTAGCCCCAGGATTAATATTATTAACACTCAACTTAACACTCACGATCCTGAAAAATGCTTTCAGTATCAACAGCAACTTGACGACGCTTTAACTGATACACCAGAAAATTGTACAGTAAATGAAAAGTGGGGTCAAATTAAGGAAACTCTTTATAAAACTGCCGTAGGGGTTTACGGCACTGTGGATCATAAGAGGCAGGACTGGTTTGCGGCAAACAGCGAGACTCTGCTGCCCTTGATTGATAAGAAGAAGAAAGCTCTCTTAAGAAACAAGGAAAGACCAACGCGTAACACTCTGAGTGAGCTAAGGCAAGCTAGGAAGGATGTGCAAAAGGCTGCCAGGCAGTGTGCAAATGATTATTGGATCAAGTTATGTGAGTCCATTCAAATCGCAAGTAATAAGGGAAACATAAGAAGCATGTATGAAGGAATAAAGAAAGCCCGTGGTCCAGTGATCAAAAGAAGTGCTCCATTGAAAACCTTGACTGGAGAAATCATCACTGATAAGAAACAGCAGATGGACAGATGGGTAGAGCACTATTTGGAGCTTTACTCAAGTGAGACCAAACTAGCGGATGATGCCCTCAACGCCATAGAGGCTCTACCAACTCTTGACCACCTGGACACACTTCCCACCATAACAGAAGTTAAGTGTGCTATAAATGAACTTGCATCTGGCAAGGCTCCAGGTAAGGATGGGATTCCAATAGAGGTTATCAGGAGTGGGCAAGACACACTCACTCTACAGATCCACCAGCTAATAGAGCTATGCTGGCGAGAAGGACAAGTCCCACAGGATTTCAAAGATTCAAGCATCATAACACTGTACAAGAACAAGGGCGATCGGAGCGACTGCAACAACTATAGGGGTATCTCACTTCTGTGTATTGTTGGAAAAGTATTTGCCAGAATTGTTCTGCGCAGACTTCAAGTCCTAGGAGATCAAGTCTACCCCGAATCACAGTGTGGCTTTCGACATAACCGGTCTACCACTGATATGATATTCTCATTGCGACAAATGCAAGAAACATGCCGTGAACAGAATCAACCACTGTTTATTGCCTTCATCGACCTCACAAAGGCATTTGATTTGGTCAGTCGTGAGGGTCTGTTCAAGGCACTAAAAAAGATTGGCTGCCCATCAACTCTTCTGTCCATTGTAGAATCGTTCCACACAGGCATGAAGGGTATAATCAAGTTTGATGGTGCAACTTCTGAAGAATTTGAAATCAAGAGTGGAGTTAAGCAAGGTTGTGTACTAGCTCCCACCCTCTTTGGAATATACTTTTCACTTCTACTGAAATATGCCTTTCGTGATCAGGATGGTGGTATATACATTCACTCACGCTCAGATGGCGGCCTCTACAATGCTCAGAGATTGAAGGCCAAGACCAAAATTAGGAGGGTACTGATCAGAGAGTTGCTTTTTGCAGATGATGCTGCAGTTACGACCCACTCTGAGGAAGAATTGCAATGTCTACTATCTGCATTCTCCAATGCTTGTTCTGAATTTGGTTTAACAATTAGCAAAAAGAAGACACAGATTATGTCACAAGGTGCACATGGGGTACCATCAATCTTTATTGACGACGCCGAACTAGAGATGGTAGACCATTTTACATATCTAGGATCAGTGGTAAATAGCAAATTATCCCTAGATCAGGAAATCAACATCCGGATTGGTAAGGCAGCAACAACAATGAACAGGTTAAGAAAAAGAGTCTGGGAGAACAGGAAGCTTACTGCCAAAACAAAAGTCCTTGTCTATCAAGCCTGTGTCCTTAGTACTCTTCTTTATGGCAGTGAAACCTGGACAACTTACTCACACCAAGAGAAACATTTAAACAGCTTTCATATGCGGTGTCTGCGAAGAATTCTTGGTATTAAGTGGCAAGACAAAATCACAAATACTGAAGTATTGGAAAGATCAGGTTGTGTGACAGTTTATTCCATGCTCAGTCTTCGTAGACTTAGATGGATAGGACATCTTAGGAGGATGGATGATGGTAGAATACCAAAGGACATCATTTTTGGTGAATTACAGATGGGTAAGAGATCTCAAGGTCGGCCTCTACTACGATACAAAGATGTGTGTAAGAGGGACATGATTTATACAGGCATTGATAATGCACATTGGGAGCAAGTCGCCGCTGAACGTGTTGCATGGAGAGCAAACATCAGAAATGGAATAAAGACAATGGAGAACATTATTGCAGATAAGTCACACACTGAGCGTTTGAGACGTAAGATGGTGCATGATGGTGGAAATGACCACGTGTTTACATGCACCCACTGTGAACGGTCATTTACAGCGCACATTGGCCTTATCAGTCACATTCGCTACCGCCATAGGTAGAAGTTATTATGCCTTTTTAAAGCACAAATTATCGTCTGTCAAGACGGCAAGTTGTACACATATTTTTGTCAAGAAGCTGATCGCAGGAAACTGTTTTGTACTATTACAAATTCCGAAAAAAGAACAGTGCATGCATTTGATTTGAGTCGATGGGTGCAAGAATCTGGAATTAAACCACCACGCAATAACAAACAGGTAGGTAGGAAGATTATTGTAGACAGCTGTGACAAAGATGTCATAATACGAGCTATTATAAAAATGCTTTTAAATGTCGACAGGGTCGACTTCATTGCACCGGTTTCTATCCCATATGGCTCGGTCTCTTTCCGCAGCGCGGAAAGCATCGGACAAAGCACGAACTCCGCAGCTCTAGCGACAACCCACAGAAGTCTCCGAAAAATGTAACTCGTGAACCGAAGTATGCGGCCCGGAATCGAACCCACGATCTTTGGAGCCCGAGTCAAAAGGCTTGACCACTTAGCCACGGAGATTCCTAAAATTATAAACATTTTGGATTTTATATCCAGGATTATCCAGCATTATAAAAAAGCTGGATGCTAAAGAAACAGTGACTGTAAGAAAACTTAGGGTTTGGTTGAGAAAGAACAATAACATAGAGCTATCCAAAACAACTTTATGGAAAATTATAAGGACATTATCGTCACTTTTTGAAAGTACAAGGGAGGTAGAAATATTCTTTGCGAGCAACCGCATTTAGGAGCCTTGAGAAGCAGATACCTACGTGAAATAAGGGAAATGCGCAAAGAAAAAAATTATGACATAGTGTATTTGGATGATACGTTGATCAATGCGCACCACACTAGTGAAAAGGAATGGCAATCAATGGATTTAAAGATAAAGCGTTATGTGCCCAGTAGTAAAGGACAGCCTATGCTTGTAGTACTCATAATGGCTTACTACAGAATGCTGGGCTCGTGTTCGTATCAAAGCATACAGTCAATAGGGATTATCATAATGAGATCAATGATAATGTATTTAGAGATTGGCTCGAGAATACAGTACTTCCATCCCTTGATAGACCGTCTTGTCTAATCATGGACAATGCATCATATCACAATGTTGTTGCCCAAGAAGACAAAATATCTACAACATCGGGCACAAAGGAAGCAATAAAGATATGGCTCCGAAGGGAAAATATACCATTTCCAGAAACAAATTTCAAGCTACAGTTGTTGTCCCTTTTAAAACAGGCGCAAAAAAAGCAAGAAATTTCAAAACGGCAAGTTGATAGAAGAGCACGACCATAGGTGCTTGAGACTTTCGCCGTATCATTCTCATTTAAACCCTATAGAACTTGTGTGGGCTAAAATTAAAGGACAAGTGGCAGCTGCCAATACTACATTAAAATTGTCTGACGTCAAGATACTAACCCAATCCGCGCTATTAAACATTGATAAAAGTTACTGGAAAAAATGTAAGGACCATGTGTTGAAAGAGGAAGAGGACTATTGGAGAACGGATGGATTGAATTTTATGCAACCGAGAGCAATCATCAACCTACTGGAATCGCCCGACACAGATTAAGGTCTGAGCAGATCGCAGACCTGGATCTATGTACACACTTATTGGGATATTTTGCCACAACTATTCAGACGAATTGCAGGCCCTAAACATTACAGCACCAGCATAATGTCAATGGCAACAGTTTGTATTCCACAGTGATGAATTTTCAATTCCGCAAGCCCTCAGCGTGACAAACAACTGTATTGAAAAGAAAAAAAAAAAAACACACACACACTAAACGCATTGAATACCAACAGAAGAGTAATATTGCAGTGGAAACTGACATATTGTGGCATAACAAGAAACGTACAGAGCAAACATGTTGTCAAATTAGGGGACAACACACGTGCATATGAATCAATCTATAAACTTCAATGAAAAGAGGACCAACATCTTGGTCGTTAAGAAGAAAACCCACTACAGAGACACTGACAACTATTTACATAGTGCAAAACAGGTAATAATCATGTTCCGTCTCTGAACGGTAAGGAAAGAAGAAGACTCAACGAAGACTTCACGAAGACTCAAATCGGGTCTGTCACCCATGTGTACGTGTGAACAAACTACACAGACAGTTGAAAAGATCCTTAAAAATGGAAACATGATAACTAAATTTCGGTATCATTTCTGGTCACTCCAAACGCACATTAACGCACAGCTATTTGGAAGCTTTTACGAACTCAATATAAAAAGCTAAATGCATCCTAGTAACATGAATACGTGTGTACAATTATTAACCAGCAGCTGAAGAAACAAGAAGGAAATGAAAAATAAGGTAAGAAATATATTTCTTCTACTTTCCTGTCAATTTACACATTATTTACCCCATACTTCTGTATATTCTCTGTCTTTAATAATATTACACACTGCACCCATCTCGGGAGTCTCCGTGGTGAAGTGGTCAAGCCGTCTGACTCGGGCTCCGAGGGTTGTATGTTCGATTCCTTCATTTCACGAGTGCATTTTTTTAGGAGACTCAAGAGGGTCGTCGCTGGAGATACGGAGTTAGTGCTTTGTGCCACGATTTCAGCCCTGCGGAAAGAGACTGAGCCATATGGGATAAAAATCCGGTGCAATGCTACTTTAAGCTACTTTTTTTATTGCACTCACTCCCATACGAATCTGGCTTGGCCTTGTACTTGTGTCCTTACCAGAGCAAATATGGTCGTAGAGACAATTAATGGCGCGACGAAACATGATATCGATGATCGTCTTTGATACACAAGTGTAGTACGACAGTCGCTGATGTTTGCCTTAACGATGCAGTTGTATATGATCCTAGCAAAGACAAGCTACCATTTGAGGTGTTCAGCTGGACTCTCAGTGGCCGAAATGTAAAATATTTGACCTAGGTTTTCTTTCTAATACAAGAATTTGGTGATAAAAAACATAATGTCTTACCACTTAGGTGATTTGCTCATCACCGCCTCGGCATTAAGCCATAACGGTGACAATACCGCCCTACTTATCATTTTCCGCCATCTAATTTTGTTAGTCCAAACCTACTTTTTGTTAGGAACTGAATCTGGCAAGAAGATCGATTTCATTGCATCGGGTTTTATCCCATATGGCTCAGTATATTTCCGCAGGGCGGTTTTCCGAAAGCGTCGCACAAAGTACGAACAACGCAGCTCCAGCGACAATCCCCCAAGGTTTCTCCAAGATAACTGCATCCGTGAACGAAACGACGTACGCGGGAATCGGTTCCATAAGGCCGGTGGCGTAATCACTTCGCTTGTCCTGTCTAGAACTTTACTCCCATAATAGTATATTTAAATGTCTTCCCATCGTAAACCTCTGCCGCTGTCATGTGTCATACATCTTCAAAACATTTAATTTTCTTTACACACTGAAGCCGTAAACAATATGTGACACCATTTATTGCCTGACATATTTCCTCGCATCTGGTCTCGTCATCCGTCACTGCCAGGCAGTCGTGCAACATATTGTTTATGGCTTCTGTGTTTAAATTCACTAAGGGAATACATTGTTTTGAATGTCATTTTCTCATTTTTATTTATCTTAATAACCATTTTATTTTTCAGTTCTGAGTTCTTGTTGGATAGACATGTTTGTTCACTTCTTCCATCCAATTCAATAGTAATATACATTTTATATGTGTCCACTTCTTCCTGTAGTGCATGCCGTATGCCATTGGTGACCATGTCTGTCCACAGCCTTCTGTCTAGTGTACCGCCGCCCATTTCCGTTACAGACGTTCCCCCATGCCATGATGTTAAACTGTCCAGCATCTACTCTCTTGTTCTCCCTCTGTCTTTCTTCCCCTCCAGTTGTGACAACATGCCCTAGTTTTCCACTTCTCATGACATGCCCAAAGAATGTAAACTGTTCTCTTCTGATGCGAGTTGAGTAGTAAGGGACACGCAAACTAAGTATCATTTGGGGTTTCAAACCCCCGATAAATCGTTCTATACGGTGTTATCCCGCCATCTTGTTTCGTCACAAAACCGGCGCTCCATTGACCCAGATATTTTGAACTTGGCGGGTGTTTTTCTTGGTTTGGATGACCACTTCCGGTTGTCACTTCCGGTTCCTGGGCACACGGGCGGGGCGGTGGTGGTGGTGGCGGCGGCGACACGAACCGATCCGACGCGAACTGGCGCGAACCGAACCGATCCGAGCGGACGTCAGCGCGAACCACGGAGCTAACCGAGCGGACCTCGGCGCGGGTGTGCACCCAGGCGGTGGTCGCGTGGTGTGAATATCGATCCTCGATGAAGAAGACTGAAGTCAATATGTCATAAATTGATTTATTTCATCTCTCGAGCGAACCCGAGTAGGTCAAGTAATGACCGTCTTAATAAACTTTTGCACTGCTCAGAATGCTAATTCGACAGAAGTGCCGACCCCATGTATAGCGTCTACGCGTTTGATGAAAATCTGCTTTATGAATATTCTAACCGACCATAGAATATTATTAAAAATTAAACCCAAAAATTAATTAAACCTTCTAAATTCCTGTATGTATATTGGCGAGTATGTACTTCTATATAAAACTTTGACTCTCGTTTAAAATACACCATACGTTCCCGAGATATACATTAAATTATGTAATATTATTAAACAAATAACGTCCCCTTTATACAAACATAAATAGAATTAACCAAGGGAGATTAATCGTGGTCCCTTGGCTCAAACCAGAATTTTTCCCCTTGAATGCCCGGTTACCTGCGCGCACAACCAACAAGTGACGCTTCACCGAACACACCCCAGCGAGAAAAATACAAGGGCTGACCAGCGACTGCGAAATTAAACGATACCACTGAAGCGCGCTGACAACAGAACTGGTCATCTCGAGTTGATCTTACTTGAGATAAACTCATCAATTGAGGCGTTCTGGGTGACCGCTAACATAATTAACACAGTGACACAGCCCAGGGTGTGAAGTGGGTTTTTGGGTAGGAAAAAAAATAGGGAGCTCTAGTCAAATATGGAGTAGTCCTGCATACAAGAAGTCTCTCTCTCTCTCTCTCTCTCTCTCTCTCTCTCTCTCTCTCTCTCTCTCTCTCTCTCTCTCTCTCTCTCTCTCTCTCTCTCTCTCTCTCTTCTCTCTCTTCTCTCTCTTCTCTCTCATAATACTGAATACGTGTGTGCGTGCGTGGGTGTACTGTCGAGTATGTGTGTGTGTGTGTGTGAGAGAGAGAGCGTATGTGTGTATGTGTGTCTCCTATCAATTACAGGACGTTGCAGTCAACCCCAACATTGTTTATGCAATGCATTTACAGAACGTTCAAACAACCCCAACATTGATTGGTACGCGTGGACCATCAGGACATCTGTGCGCATGTGTGCGCGCATGTAGGCGTGTGTGCGTGCGTGGGTGTGCTATCAATTACAGGACGTCGCATGCAGCCCCAACATTCATTGATTGGTCGTGTGCCACCATCATGTACCATGTTATTTCACGAACAAAGCGTGGGTGTACTGTCGGGTGAGCATGTGTGTGCGTGTCCTATCAATTACACGACGTCGCAGTCTACCCCAACATTGTTTATGCAATGCATTTACAGAACGTTCAAACAACCCCAACATTGATTGGTATGCGTGGACAATCACGACATCTGTGCGCATGTGTGCGCGCATGTAGGCGTGTTTGCGTGCGTGGGTGTGATATCAATTACAGGACGTCGCATGCAGCCTCAACATTGATTGATTGGTCGTGTGCCACCACGATGTACCATTTTATCTCACGACCAAAGCGTGGGTGTACTGTCGGGTGAGCGTGTGTGTGTGTGTGTCCTATCAATTACAGGACGTCGCAGTCTACCCCAACATTGTTTATGCAATGCATTTACAGAACGTTCAGACAACCCCAACATTGATTGGTACGCGTGGACCATCAGGACAACTGTGCGCATGTGTGCGCGCATGTAGGCGTGTGTGCATGCGTGGGTGTGCTACCAAGTACACGACGTCGCAGTCAACCTCATCATTCTATGGATTGTCATATGACCCCGGCAAGTTTGCACTTCTCTTTTTGAATTAACACCAATCAGGTCAGGGGCGTATGAAGAGGGTGTATCAACAGCTAGTTGTCTATCTATTACAGGACGTCACAGTCTGTCCCAACATCGTTTATACAATGCATTTACAAGACGTTGCAAACAGCACCAATATTGATTAATGTCTGTGTAACATCAGGACATCTGTGTGTGTGTGTGTGTGTGTGTGTGCACGCGCATCCATGCGTGAGTGTTTGCGTGCATGCGCGGGCATGTACATGCGCGCGCATGTGCGCGTTCGTAGGAAAACTTCAATATTTGGTGAGTGGCTGTGGAGTGGGTGTAGAAGAGGTTTGCTGGTAGTAAAAAGATGGGTGGATCAAGAGGCGCTGTGGGGGAAATACGTGCGTGAGTTTTGTGCTTGTGTGTGCGCGCATGTGCGCGCTCGTAGGAAACTTCAATAATGGGTGTCAGCTCTCAACCAAAACTAGCCCTCGTACTATAGTTGTGTCTGTCTATTATATACTACAGCCAAGTTGTAATGGATTGCATTTACACGACGTCGCAGTCAGGCCTAGCATTCATGCTTCTTGGGCAAGCTTGCCGATATCTTTCTGACCAACCGGTACCCATGATCATCTGTAGTGTCTGTCACCAAGATTACAAGCATCAGCATCACCCAGATCCATCAGCAAAATCACTATCATCAGCATCATCAACAGCAGCATCATCAGCAGCTGAAGGTGACTCACCACAGGGCTATGCCGGCGGAGTAAACGTACGTGAACGTGCTCAGACATGTCTTTGGGGAAAACTGGAGGTTGACTCAGATCGTACTGACAACATAACGATACAACCGATCAAATATGGTGATGCTTCCAAGCATATGTCTAAGGTATACAATCGAAACACGTGACTAAAAACCGATTAAAGATGGCGTCGCACTCGATCACATGTTTAAGTGTACATTCGCGTGACTAAAGCCGTTCAAAAAAATGACGCTGTACCTGGTCTCGTGTCTTATGGGATACATCCTAAACTCGTGACTAATGGTCAAAGACGGAGTCGCATCCGGTCACATGACCAGAGAATATACTGCTGAGTCAGGAGTCTTCACAAGCAGAAATCGTGTATATAACACCCACCATTCGCCGTCTAGATGTCCCGGTCTCAGTGAACATCATTCAGGTCACAATGTGCCAAGTTTCTAATGGTAAGATGTGGTTTTTGATAAGTCTTTCACATTTTCGGTGTGGTTCTCCAAGTAGGCATACAGTTAACCTAACAATACTAGTATAATAAAGAGATGTATGATGCTAATCACATATAACTATAGTATGTGCTCTGCTGGCTGCGACACCAATCAACACATGCACATGGCTGATCCAGCAACCCTGCATACAGAAAGTAGTGTCCTTTGGACCGGCAATGTCTCACAAGGAGTGACTCGACCACTGATTTTTGCATTTGCTAATAGCAACTAATGATACAACCGAGACACGCGTGTAATGACCCAGTAGGTCAAAAACAGTGGTAATGGAAGAAACCATCGTGGAAACTAACACACAAAATACCCCAGAGTTGGAAAGAAATTCTTTCTGGTGCATGTGTGGTCGGCGAGTGCCACGACTAGAGATTGTTTGCTTCTATCAACTGGTCGCTATATACACAGTCATTGGCGTATCACTATTCAATCTGTCTCGAGACAGCGTCCACACAGTCGAGGGCAAGTTGTGGATAGCTCTTCTAAGCAGCTGTCTGGGTTACATGCTACCAAACCCTAAAATATGAGCTTCTACCTGACGTTACCGAGTAATGCGTCGCCGAAAATGTTTCCCAAGAACACACCGGGTCACTATTTCGTCAAGTTACCGCAGACTATTGAGGTGAGTCAACATTTCGAAGTGGGTCTGGCCGAAATTCAGTTCCCCAACTACTACTGCAATGTGCTAGAGAATGAAGTATGGTTAAGATACATACCACCAAATGGTAGAGTGATAAGAAAGGCGTGTCCCCCGGGTCTGTACAGTTCACCAGACGCGTTTATAACTGCCCTGAACCGCCTAATGAAAGATCGGAAGGTGGACGAGCAGCTCTGTGTTCTATTCCATTTCGACAATACATCAAAGAAAGTCATCGTGAATATACTCGAACCCGGGGCCATTATTACATTTAGTGAGAAGTTGCAAGAGATACTAGATACAATTGAAGGTGAAGGGGCGATAGACCTGAATTCCGACCTACAAAATGTCTACGTATACTGCGATCTCATTGCGGCGAGACCAGTCGGAGACGTCCTGGTCCCACTACTAAGGACGGTTCCTATCATGAATCAGCACTCGACCTCAGTGTTTTGCGCCTACGACAATCCTCATTTCATACCGCTAAGTCGTTACTCCGTCGACACGGTGGAAATACTTCTAACCACTGATACGGGTACAGAGATCGCATTCACTACAGGGACTTCAGTGCTGACGTTACATTTTCGAGTTCGGAAGAGATCAGACCTAGAATAACGGTAAAATACGGGGCGCTACGTCGAAACCACAGACTGTCCGAAGACATGATGTGCCCGACACTCAGATGATTGATGCCTCGGTTATCTACAAGACTCAGAAATCAGCCCACCAATTAGGAGACCAGTTTTATGACTACAGGCTAAGTGACATGTACATACCAGGCTACCAGCTGAAAAAAAAACAACCTACCCAGACAAGGGTGTGAAGAAATCCAGATACAACATACATTGTGTATAGCTCTGCATGTGAAAATAAATGGTTGTGATGATACTATGTATACCACCTCATTTCACATCATTCATTTCGTATAATGACATTATGCGATTTTATTCTTGAAAAATGTACTGAAATACTGTAAAAATGTACAGAAATACTGTAAAATAAACAGGTCTATATTATAATTACGTCTTGTTTGTTGAATTTTTTTTTCTTGTCAGTGTTTACGTTGTATATAGTTGTCATGTGATGAGAGAATGAACGGCAAAAATCTTGGTCAAGTAAGAAAATTTGTTAGCCAAAAGGGGAAAAATGTTGGCTACATTTCAACCAGACTTATAAAAAACTCACTTAAGCTTATGTAAAGTAGGAAAATTTGTTAACCAAATGTGAAAAGGTTAGCCGAATTTCAAACCAAACTTATAAAAAATCTCAGTCAAGCATATGAAAAGTAGGAAAATTTGTCAACCAGACGTGAAAAGTTTGGCCAACTGTCACCCAAGCTTATGAAAAGTGGGAAATTTTGTTGTCCAGAGGTGACAATTTTGACCACATTTCACCCAAACTTATGAAAAGTAGAAAAAATTGTGTTACCAAAAGGGCAAAAAGCTTGGCCAAGTAAGAAAATGTGTTAACCAAATGTGAAAAGGTTAGCCAAATTTCAAACCAAACTTATAAAAATCTCAGTCAAACTTATGAAAAGTAGAAACATTTGTTAACCAAAGGTGAAAAAGTTAGCCGAATGTCAAACCAAACTTATAAACATCTCAGTCAAACACATGAAAAGTAGGAAAATTATTTAACCAAGCATGAAAACGTTGGTCAACTTTCACCCAAACTTATGAAAAGTAGGAAACTTTGTTAACCAAATGGCAAAAAGATTGACGAAGTAAGAAAATGTGTTAACCAAATGTGAAAAGATTAACCAAATTTCAAACCAAACCTATAAAAATCTCAGTCAAACATATGAAAAGTAGGAAAAATATGTTAACCAAACAGGAAAAAGTTTGGCCAACTGTCACCTAAACTTATAAAAAGTGGGAAATTGTGTTGTCCAGACGTGGAAAGTGTGACCTAATTTCACCCAAACTTATGAAAAGTAGGAAACTTTGTTAACCAAAGAGCAAAAAAATCTTGGCCAAGTAATAAAATTTGTTAGCCAAAGGGGAAAATTTTGGCTACATTTCAACCAGACTTATAAAAAGCGCACCCAAGCTTATGAAAAGTAGGAGAATTTGTTAGCCAAATGTGAAAAGGTTAGCCGAATTTCAAACCAAACTTATAAAAAGCACAGTCAAACATAGGAAAAGTAGGAAAATTTGTTAACCAAACGTGAAAAGTTGACCAACTGTCACCTAAACTTATGAAAAGTGTGAAATTTTGGTGTCCAGGTGTGAAAAGTTGGACCACATTTCACCCAAACTTATGAAAAGTAGGAAACTTTGTTAACCAAATGGCAAAAAGCTTGGCCAAATAAGAAAATGTGTTAACCAAAGGTGAACATTTTTGGACAAGTTTGACCAAAGTTCAAACAAAACGCATAAAAAACTAGGAAACTTTGTTAACCAAATGTGAAAAGTTTGACCAAAGTTCATCGAAGCTTATAAGATATTCGCCTGTCCCCTATGCAAACGTGAAAAGTTTGGCCAACTTTCACCCAAACTTATGAAAAGTGGGAAAATTTGTTGTCCAACTTGTGAAAAGTTTGACCAAATATCACCCAAACGCATAAAAAGTAGGAAACTTTGTTAACCAAATGTGGAAAGTTTGGCTAAAGGTCATTGAAACTTATAAAAAGTAGGAAACTTTGTTAACCAAAGGTGAAAATTTTTTGGACAAGTGAAGAAATATTACATCCAAATCTTATAAAAAGGAGGAAATTTTGTTAACAAAATAGGAAACATTTCAGCCAAATTTCAGCCAAAACTTATAAAAAGTAGGACAATTCCTTAACCAAAGGGGTCTGCCCCGTAGGCAAACAACAGTTGTATTTCAGAAAATTAAATGTATCTCATGTAATAAGTCACTTTGGTTGAATGAAAAAATAAAATCTCCACCATTAAATTGTACAAAAATTAACAATTAAATTATTACATGAAACATTCAAATTGGAAACATAAAAGAGAAATGACATTCTGAAAATATAGTGAAGGGGTGCACGGGCCAAAAAAGGTTGAGAACCACTGCCCTACACATTTCGTTTAGACTATTCATGTGGTCTTGTAATTCAGCTTCTGATGTTGCTATTAGTGCTTCGTCGTCTGAAAACAGGAGTTCTCTAATGGTTAGATTTGCAGATGGTTCTTCTTCTGTGTTGTCGTCATGCGGCATTCTTGCTGTTTCTGCTTGGCTGGTTTCTTTACATATGTTGTCTATATATGTTATTAAGCAGTCAAGCAGGAAAAAAATTATGCTATTTCTCAGATGACATTTTTTATCAAAATAACTACACAGGTTCATGATTCACACATCTCGCTTTAGTAATCGATTACGGTTATGTTTACAATGTTTGTCTAGTCACGGTTACAAACTGCCATAGCACTAATTTCACTCGATGATCCAGCGGTGAAATAGTTTACACACAAAAGAATGTCGATTCAATATTTTAATACAGTTTTAACTTATTCTCTTCAGCACATTATTTTTGTCACAATTGGTGATGTTCTCATTGACATCGGCCTATACATTTCTTAACCTTGAGACTATAAACATTAGTCCAGCACACGTATCCCCTTAGTCGTTCACTGCAGCACGCATCACAAACTGGGAATCCCCCTCCTATGGTATGACGCAGTTATACTGTCTGGCCTAAAATTAGGATCCCCCTGTGTTATATTTCGGAAGTTGTCTGTCATACGTATCTTGTTCCCAATGATATTGCTTTCTTTCAGTACCTATATTCGCCACTCCTTTCGTATTTTGATGTTGTTAGAATCATCAATTGTCTCTATAATTGCAGGATTTACGTTGATTATCATCTCAACTTTTGGTATAGAAACGCCTTAAGACACTTTGTCTCGACAATTCAGTGTTTGGCCAATCCCGAATTTTACATTAGCGTTCTTTAAACACATTGGAACCATTATTTGCTGGTAATTAGTAAACACAGTTCTGATACTTTAAATACATTGGAACCATTATTTGCTGGTAATTAGTAAACACAGTTATGATACTTTAAATACATTGGAACCATTATTTGCTGGTAATTAGTAAACACAGTTATGATACTTTAAATACATTGGAACCATTATTTGCTGGTATTTAGTAAACACAGTTCTGATACTTTAAATACAAGTTCTGCAAGATTTTTTCAAGGATTGTCCTGTTGAACATCTAATTTTAATCTTACGAATTTCATGTTTGAGACAAGCCAAATTGTCCATGTCATACTGAGCTCTGTGGCAGCCGTTGACCTTTGACACTACTGACCTTTCGTGGTGGTGGTGGCATGCTGACACTTCTCTATATACCTCTGACAAAAGTACAGGATGAATTCTGGCTTCTAATATTTCTTTTACACCATTTACCTCTGACAAAAGTACAGGATGAATTCTGACTTCTAATATTACTTTTACACCATTTACCTCTGACAAAAGTACAGGATGAATTCTGGCTTCTAATATTTCTTTTACACCATTTACCTCTGACAAAAGTACAGGATGAATTCTGGCTTCTAATATTTCTTTTACACCATTTACCTCTGACAAAAGTACAGGATGAATTCTGGCTTCTAATATTTCTTTTACACCATTTACCTCTGACAAAAGTACAGGATGAATTCTGGCTTCTAATATTTCTTTTACACCATTTACCTCTGACAAAAGTACAGGATGAATTCTGGCTTCTAATATTTCTTTTACACCATTTACCTCTGACAAAAGTACAGGATGAATTCTGGCTTCTAATATTTCTTTTATACCATTTACCTCTGACAAAAGTACAGGATGTATTCTGGCTTCTAATATTTCTTTACACCATTTACCTCTGACAAAAGTACAGGATGCATTCTGGCTTCTATTATTTCTTTTATACCATTTACCTCTGACAAAAGTACAGGATGAATTCTGGCTTCTAATATTTCTTTTATACCATTTACCTCTGACAAAAGTACAGGATGAATTCTGGCTTCTAATATTTCTTTTACACCATTTACCTCTGACAAAAGTATAGGATGCATTCTGGCTTCTAATATTTCTTTTACACCATTTACCTCTGACAAAAGTAGAGGATGAATTCTGGCTTCTAATATTTCTTTACACCATTTACCTCTGACAAAAGTACAGGATGATTTCTGGCTTCTAATATTTCTTTTACATCATTTACCTCTGACAAAAGTACAGGATGAATTCTGGCTTCTAATATTTCTTTTACACCATTTACCTTTGGTGTCGTTGGAATTCTTGACACTTTTAATCCATTAGCCTTGGTGGCTGCGGTGGGATTCTCGACTTCTGACACCATTTAACTTTTTTGGCGGCGATGGGATTCAGCCACTTCTGATACCATTAACCTGTCGAGATGTTTTATTATTGAATAGTTCAAGTTGTATTTTGATTTCGCTGCTTCTGCAACCACCCCCATTTTACGGCGCCGCCTGATGCGGCTGACTCTCTGTATCATAGCACGGCGCGGCTTTCATTGGTAAACATGTAGAAATAGGCATAACATTAATTCTTAGTATCAAGGGAAGTAAATTGAAGTGAGATGTTTTAAGCAGCAAGGGAGACAAGAGAAATAATGTATTGGAGTATAAATTTAATTATTGCGAAGTCTTATAATTTCAGTATGTGATCTCGTGTGATAGATAATATATTAAAGGTAGTGCAGTCTACATACGAATAATATATAGTGCAATATCCGTTTAATCACTACTGTTCGGTGGCATATCAACATATTATTTTTGGCAAGCACATGTGCCTCATAATGATAACAAGTATTATCGTAGAAACTATTACTGGGGTAAACAAACAAAGGATATCGATGTTAGTCTTTGATATACAAGTAAACAACGACAGTCGTTGATTTTTACCATAACGCTGGAGTTATATTTGATCTTAGCAAAGAGAAGCCACCTTTTGAGGTGTTCAGCTGCAATGACTCTCAGTCGCAGAAAATGTAACATACTTTGCCTTAGTCTTCTTTCCAATACAGGAATTTGATGACAAAATACACCCGTGTCTTACCCCTTACTCCGTCTGCTCATCACTGTTTCGGTATTCAGTTATAACTGTGACAAAATCTCCCTACTTATCACTTTCCGCTATCTATTTTTGTTAGGTCCTGTCGTATATCATGATAAATCTCAAAGAGATAGAGGACAACTAGAATTCCTCTTTCCCAATGTGATTCTGACCCTCTATAATTTTAATAGCCTTCAATGGCTCAATTACTTGAGGCTATCAATAGAGTCCAGGAATGCCAAGGAAGTCTTCAAGGTCAACAAGGAAACGATTTCCTTGAATAATAATACATCTGTGGAGTTTCCTTGCCACTGTGCTCTCAGATAAATAATTAATGTCCAGTGTGGATTAATGGTTAACATACATTAGCATGAACACTCAAAGAATTAATAGAACAATTGGAGTGAAAAATGAAATATCTATTAAACTTAATAACAATCAAACTAGGGATAGGGTTTTGCAATTCTGATCACACAATAATCACCCAATTCAAAAAGCATGGCATGTATTCATTAATACATTAAACATTCACCCTTTTGGAAAAAAAAAAAAAACATAACCCACATTTACCCAGTGGATTGAATCATACCCATAGATCTGTTGGGATATAATAATAATTATAATTCTCTATCTTAAGCTCAATCCACTCCACTGCATGTTGGGTTTTTGGACCATAAATGTTCAAATATTCTGTGAGACTAAATAAATTGGGTCCATAGTAAGTTTGTTGTTCTGGTTCAGGTAGGATGATCGTCAAGGTTGCCTCTGTAATCACAGGTACAGGCTAAAAGTCCCCTGGTTGATTCATAGTGATACTGGGTTACCTGCTTTATGTGGTTAGATGGAACTCTCGCCTGTAAGTTCTTCCAAAATAGGATTTTTCATCTCTCCAGCCAGGAGCTCCCTAACCACCACCCGAAATTCCAGTATCTAAACAAATATCTACTGGTGCCATAAATGCACCTATGTGGTCATTGGAAATGGAAGAAAGGTAAAACTCCAAAGAAATGGGAAAATTTACCCCAGGAAAGAGCAATTTGACCCCAGGGAAAAATAAATAAATGGGGAAGCAGGCTGTAGTGTGCCCCAGAAGTTATCAACCCAATAGCTAGCTCCTCTCCATCCGATACCCACTACATGGATCACAAGGTGTATAATACCAGATAAGCAGTGCCATATTCTCCCATGCCTGTCACATATAGTCTCAAATTTGAGTAATTCCTTGATCGATTCAGAATTTAATAACCATGTTCACTAATCCTCATTGTACATAATTGTTTTCACTAGTTATCCTTCCACTCACAATAAAAGGCTTCCCACTTAAGTATCTTAATTCATTCACTGTCAGCGACTTGTGCGCTGCAGATTATCAAGACTCTCCTACTTTCGCACCACACGAAATAACAACTCGTGACATTTGCGAAAGGAATGCAATTTATTCAGAGCCGACATTTGAATGGCTCTACGAGCGTTGTACTTCATCATCAATATACAACATGAATGCATTGACATGATGATAGATGATGCTAGTATTTCACAATCTAAATGAACAGCCCTATGTTTGCCTATTGCCTAGAAACTATAGCATTGGTCAAGGATACGTCTGCTCTCTCTACCGTCTCCAGTCAGTCTGTCCACACGCTACACATTGCGTGGACACGCACGGACACTCTTCTCCGTGCAGCAGCTATTATTGCGTGCATGGTCTTGCCAGCACGCTGGCCTGTGAGTACGAGTAACCGGGTCCTTCACGGTACTCGCAAGGACAAGCTTCCCAATTGCTTGGGGAAAGCCCTCGCTCAGTTGTACTTCTCGACCTCTGGTCTGACACAATTGTGTCTCCTTGTGAGGCTATTAATAGCGCGCTCGTGTCTCTCCTGTCTGGTGTCCCCCTACTAGACTAGTGTTAACTCCTATTGCTTTAGTAAGGCCTTATTGGGGATGTTGACATTCACCAAATGCAATGAGTATCCAACTTATAAACAATATTATTCATTCTGGCACCAGCTCCTGCAGGACATTCATGTGTTTTACTCTAAATTAAATGCTTTAAGGAGGAACATCATCTCTCCTTTTCAATATTTATGTATATGCCTTTACCTTAATAATTCATAAGATTTATCATAATCATAACATCAAGACAAAATTGCACAATTCAAAAACAGAACCAAAAGTACCCGTAGCATGAGAGTTATGGAATAAAGTGTGGCGCCATACGCAGAGGCACAATAAATTACCAATTAGTGCTTGTTTACCGCTATCATTTTCTCCTCTGATAGAAATGGCAGTATTTATCATATTGCCTACTATCAGGTGAATGATTTATTGATTATAATCTTCCTCTGTACTTCACCTCTCCTCACTTACTCTACAATCATTCATTGTAAATTATTAAAAAGAATACAAAAACATGCTTGCATGGATGATTAATATACATATTTATGTGACTCACAATTAATAAGTTAAAAGATAAATTCACACATTGAACACTTATGAAGTCACAATTGAATCACCACATGAATGTTTCAATAGAACACCCAGGATTTCATGATAACACATATGGAACCGTTTAACACTGAATGCGCCCCCAGGTACTGTTTCCCGGATTTATGTAACGATCTTTAATTTGAAATATATAATACAACGCGTCTGCTACCATATTAACAACTGTTAACCATAGAACTATCTTGGGGGTCACATGGATCCCAGTGTCAACTTTCGCGTTTATCGTTGTTTCATAGTATACTTATTTTTATTGTTTTCATTTTATTATATTCTTTTATCCATATGTCTTTAAAAATGTATGTTCACGATAGTGGACCTCGTTGTAAGGTATGCACACTGTGTCCGTGTTTAGTATATCTCACTTTTTTTCGCAGGAGTTACAAATACCTAAATGATTTTATTTCCTATTTGAATAACGAAGACACAAACAATAGATTGCACGATTTATTGCCTGGCATATTTCGCTGCATCTCGTCAGGTACATATTGCAGAAATCACACAACTTACGTGAAATTAACTAGATAAATCCTCCAAGTTGAAATATACACAATTTCGCACAGTAATGTCACTTATCTACCACGGTAATTTTAAGCTGACTAACATGTCTTTCTGTTTACACAATTCTGGCTTGCGTTGATAGATCATAATTGCTTCTGCAAATTTTAACAAGCGAGTATTAATATAAAAATAAAATAATACTCGCTTGTTAAAAAAATTTGCAGAAGCAATTATGATCTATCAACGCAAGCCAGAATTGTGTAAACAGAAAGACATGTTAGTAAGCTTAAAATTACCGTGGTAGACAATCGACATTACTGTGCGAAATTGTGTATATTTCAACTTGAAGGATTTATCTAGTTAATTTCACGTAAGTTGTGTGATTTCTGCAGTATGTACCTGACGAGATGCAGCGAAATATGCCAGGCAATAAATCGTGCAATCTATTGTTTGTGTCTTCGTTATTCATATTCACTACGGGAAAACATTGTTTTGAATTATTTCCTATTGTTACTTCCTGCTGCATCCGTTATTTCTCTTATGAATATTGCAACTCATTTCAATCATTGTAATGTTTCATATTAAAAAAAAAAAATATATAGAAATATTTATAATAGGAATTCCCAGTCTCAAGGGAGATAACTTGAAATGAAATGCTTAAGAACAAGGGAGACAAGAATCATAATTTATTTGAGTATAAATGAAGGCTCTGTAATGCACATAGTTAGTTTGAAAAACGTATAGCATAATATCTAAAACCAAAAAAAATGTCCACTCTGATCAAGGGGTACTAAAATAAATTTAAGTAACTGCGACATCTTAGATGTCTGTTATGTGACCTCATGTGGTAGATAATATCACAAATGAAGGACACTCTACTTACGTGAGTATATATTTTGTGCAATTTCTGCTTACAGACAATATCATATATGGATTCTTAAATAATATTTTTGGCAGGCACATGTGCATGTGCCTTATAATGATAGAAAATATGGTCTTAGATACTTTTAATGGCACTAAGAAACAGATGATATCGATGATCGTCGTTGATACGCAAGTGGATTACGGCAGTTGCTGATGTTTACCTTAACGCTGCAGTTATGTTTTATCCTAGCAAAGACAAGCCACCGTTTGAAGTGTTCAGCTGCAATAACAATCAGTCGCCAAACATGTAACATATTTTACCTTAGTTTTCTTTCTAATACGAGAATTTGGTGACAAACACACCCGTGTCTTACTCTCTTGGTCTGTTCAGCACTGTCTCAGAATTAAGTCATAACTGTGACAGAACCTTCCTACTTATCATTTTCTGCCATCGATTTTTGTTACGCCCAAACAAACTTTTTTTTTGGAACTGAATATGTTAAAGGTCAAGGGAATCGACTTCATTAGCACTAGAATTGTATCCCAGTTTAGCGTACTCTGCCACTCAGTTGTGGAACAATCTTCCACATGAAATCAAAGACACCACCAATCACTATACATACATTCGTTACCTGTTTGAAAACTATCTCAGTACAGACTACATGACCCCCTAAAGCAAAACAACAACAATAAAAATTACCTTGCATCTCGTCTCGTCATTTGACGAGATGCCGCGAAATATGCCAATCAATCAATCGTGCAACATATTGTTTGTGGCTTCTGTGGTTAAATTCACTAAGGGAATACATTGTTTTAAATTTCATTTTCTAATTTTTGTTTATCTTTAAAAGTGTTGTACAATTCTGCGTCTGTTGGATAGATCTATTTGTTGACTGTTCCATCCAATTATATTGTAATATATATGTTGTATAGATCTATTTGTTGACTGTTCCATCCAATTATATTGTAATATATATGTTGTATAGATCTATTTGTTGACTGTTCCATCCAATTATATTGTAATATATATGTTGTATAGATCTATTTGTTGACTGTTCCATCCAATTATATTGTAATATATATGTTGGATAGATCTATTTGTTGACTGTTCCATCCAATTATATTGTAATATATATGTTGGATAGATCTATTTGTTGACTGTTCCATCCAATTATATTGTAATATATATGTTGGATAGATCTATTTGTTGACTGTTCCATCCAATTATATTGTAATATATATGTTGGATAGATCTATTTGTTGACTGTTCCATCCAATTATATTGTAATATATATGTTGGATAGATCTATTTGTTGACTGTTCCATCCAATTATATTGTAATATATATGTTGTATAGATATATTTGTTGACTGTTCCATCCAATTATATTGTAATATATATGTTGTATAGATCTATTTGTTGACTGTTCCATCCAATTATATTGTAATATACATGTTGGATAGATCTATTTGTTGACTGTTCCATCCAATTATATTGTAATATACATGTTGGATAGATCTATTTGTTGACTGTTCCATCCAATTATATTGTAATATACATGTTGGATAGATCTATTTGTTGACTGTTCCATCCAATTATATTGTAATATACATGTTGGATAGATCTATTTGTTGACTGTTCCATCCAATTATA
This sequence comes from Cepaea nemoralis, assembly GCA_014155875.1. NCBI lineage: Eukaryota > Metazoa > Mollusca > Gastropoda > Stylommatophora > Helicidae > Cepaea > Cepaea nemoralis. Next base: position 157,517 of record JACEFZ010024233.1, on the reverse strand, counting down.
TTGTAATATACATGTTGGATAGATCTATTTGTTGACTGTTCCATCCAATTATATTGTAATATACATGTTGGATAGATCTATTTGTTGACTGTTCCATCCAATTATATTGTAATATACATGTTGGATAGATCTATTTGTTGACTGTTCCATCCAATTATATTGTAATATACATGTTGGATAGATCTATTTGTTGACTGTTCCATCCAATTATATTGTAATATACATGTTGGATAGATCTATTTGTTGACTGTTCCATCCAATTATATTGTAATATACATGTTGGATAGATCTATTTGTTGACTGTTCCATCCAATTATATTGTAATATACATGTTGGATAGATCTATTTGTTGACTGTTCCATCCAATTATATTGTAATATACATGTTGGATAGATCTATTTGTTGACTGTTCCATCCAATTATATTGTAATATACATGTTGTTTGTATCTTATTCTACATGTAGTCCATCCCGTATGCTGTTGGTGACCATGTCTGTCCACAGTCTTCTGTCTAGTGTACCGCCGCCCATTTCCTGTTTCACAAGTTCCTCCATGCCATGATGTTAAACTGCCCAGCATCTACTCTCTTGTTCTCCCGCTGGCTTTCCTCCCCTCCAGCTTTCCCGTTGTGACAACATGCCCCAGTTTTCCCTATCTCATGACATGTCCACAGAATGCGAACTGTCCTCTTCTGATGCGAGTTGCTAGTTCTCTTTGTGAGTCTGTCTGAACAACACCTGGATTAGGTGTTGACAATGGTTGGGGCATCTTGCAGTCTGTGCTATACAGTAACTCTGTGAAACTAATAATATATGATGATACTGATGATGATGATGATGATGATGATGATGATGATGATGATGATGACGATGATAACAGATGCGACGGCGACAACAATAACAATAAGAATAACAACAATAATAGTAAGAACACTAAAAACAATAATAACAACAATAACAATATCAAAATTAACAATAACTGCAGCAATAATAACATAACAAAGACACCACCACTAACTATAATAACAACAAAAATATACGAGTAATAACAACAGTAACAGGCATAACAATAACAGCAGCAACATCAACAATAACACCAATATTCGCAACAATAATAACAATAATAGTATGTATATAATAATAATAATAATAATAACAGTCACATTAGCAATAATAATAACAACAATAACAAGGCCATGCATATAATAATACAACCAATAACAGTAACACCAAAAATAACAAAAACAATACTGACAATCGCAACAACAACAACAACAACAATAAACATCATATTATTGTGATGCAACTTGTAAAAGGCTTCATACTCACTGCTAAAGAATATAAAATAATACAGCAATGCAGCTTTACACAACATAATTATGAAAAATACATTATGTTGTGACGACTAGCCTTCATCCTCAAACGAATACATACACAAAACGCAACATATAATCACGGAGAAGACCCTCCGTTGGCTACATTAAGGTGTAGAACGGGATGAGAGAAAAAACAGTGAGAACAATGAAGAAAAATGAAAATTTGAAAGAAACATTTTTGCAACTGAACTCAGGATTCCAGACTGTGATGCTAACATGAATTTCACCTTGATACTCTTATATAGACAGTCGTGTTAGTCTTTGGGTCACACTCACCCCATTCGACTAGACGCGCTATAGAAAGCAAGTCACCTAATCGGAAACCGGACACGTGCTAGAAAATGGCACGTGGCAAGAAAAACTCCACAAGTCACTCGACGTTCAAAATGAGCAGCGTGGAAGATGCCAAGACTATCAAGCAAGATGCAAGAAGAAAACCTGTCTGCGAGCCGCAGCGAAACGCCAGAACTTTAAGCAACATTAAAGGAGGCTACCACACCCACACCAGATGAAGCTGCTACTGTCGCTGTTTCGACGCCGCAGATTACAACTACAACTGAAGCCAACAGCAGCCGTAAAGTATTCAGACGCCGGAGATTACAATTGAAGCAAGCAGCAGCCGTGAAGCTTTCAACAGCACCAAGATGAAGCAGCCCAATTTACAAAGACCCCCACACAGGAGGAAACAACAACAACAGATGACTTCACCGGCAAAATACTGCTAAAACAGACAAGAGTGAGAGAAGCCAAACTGTCGGCGCTACCAATAGACAAGATACTGAGTCTATTAGAAAACGAGCTGGGAAGAAACAGCATCAACCAGTGCGCGAGACAACCTGAATGGAGTAGTGATCTCCATCAACAAAAACCCAAAGACCACAGCACTAATGCAGAAGATGTCTCAAAACGAGAAAGCCGATATCAAGCTACCCAACGGCTATACCCATGCTATGTCCGCTTTGCGGACATCAGTGTATTTTGATGTTTCAGTATGGGTGATGCCGGCTTCCTGGCTTAGAGGTTACGACTTTTCTCCGTAATCTCGTATACTCTCGTGGTTAACGTGAAGACGGTGAGAATCAGCAGTGGTTCGAATCGCATCGGTAACCTACGGGGTATGTGAGCCGGCCGCTCAGAAAGCAATGGCAAACTACTGAGCGTAATCTTGCCGAGAGATCAACATACAGCTGAAAGATGCTGGTGGTGACAGCGATGTCCTGTAAAGGATATGCAACAACAACAAGTATGGGTGATAGTTGATATGTAAGTGCACTTGCTTTTTAACATCTGATTTCGATTTCTCTGTCCAATCTGCCATCTTCTGTGATCATACTTCCAAGATATTTGAATTCTTTAACTTGTTTCAGAGATGTGCTATTTATCTGTATATTTGTTGTTTGTCAATCAAGAATGATGATGACCATTCATTTCATCCAGTGGGGTCGGAAGTATGGAGCCGTGAGTTCTAAGATGGCTGATAAGGCCTATTTTGGCTCGAATTGTTCTTTGACAATGTGGACAAAGAATGCTTGACGTTTCTGGAGGAGGATTTCCTGCAGTGGTTTTTCGGTCCTGCCTTTTCTTCACAGCTCTTGCAGTCCTGGTTGCCTCACACGTGACTGCACCCTTGCATAATGGTGCACGCCACGATTTTCAGTCTCTGGCTGTAGTCTCTCATACTTAGTGGCCCAGGAGATTTGCTAACTTGCATTACGTCGGTTTTTTCTTATATGTATGCTTATATTGTATCTTCTGATGTTGAACTCAGATTATTAATATGATTTTTCAGTCTGCCCTCGTAGGCACTGATTGTCTGCAAATAGTAGTTCATATATTTCCTGTGGATCAGTTGTTTTCCGAATCTGTTCTGTCAAGGCTTGCTTCTTGGATATTTTGTACATGTAGATATTGAATAGCAGAGGAGAGAGCACACATCAATGTCTCACTGTTGTATTGACTATGAACATATCTGATATGCCTTATTGTGTTCTTAGTGCACTTTGGATCGAGTGGTGCATGGTTATTATGTTTTCTAGCAGTTGTTCTTGTATCCCGTAGTCTTCAAGGATGATCCATTATTTGTTTCTGTCTACTCTATAGAAAGCCTTTCCCTGATCTACAAACACAATGTTTTGATGGTTACTATATTTGATGGTGTTTTCACATATTTGTCTAAGTGCATCAGTGCAACTTTTACTTTTCCGAAAACCGAATTGTACTTTGCTTAACTGTTGTTTAACTATGGGTCTAGCTCTTTGTTCCAATAGTTTTTGCATACATTTTCCCTATATGGCCCAGGAGTTATATAACTCTGTGTGTTTCGCACTCTCTCATATTGTCTTTCTTTTTTTTTCATATCGGCACTATTATTGCCTGTTGTCAATCGTATGGGGTTTTTCTTTCTTCCCACGCTATATTTAAAAAAAAAAGTCTTGTCAGCCATTTAACTCCTGTTTCCCCATAGGCCTGAATAGCTTCTGTTGTTATTCCAACTGGACCCGGTGATTTGTTTTTAGGACTTTTCTGTATAACTGATTTGACGTCTGCGGGGATGAAGTTTGGTTCTTGTTGTCCATAGCTTTTAGGCACAAAAGTGAGGTTTTCTATGTTATTATGTGTGGTTTTACGTAGTTCTTGAAAGTATTCTGCCCACCTTGCTAGTCTTTGTTGTGGATTAAATAATGGTATACCACTTTTGCTCTTTATGATGACGGTTGGGTTGTAGCATGCATTTCTGTTTCTCATATTATTGACACGTTTATACAATTTTTGTTGGGCAGTCTTTGCTAAGGGTGGCCATCTGTTCACCATATATTCTCCAGGAGTAATCTTTAGATGCTTTAATTGTTCGTTCAACATTTCGTCGTGCTATTCTATAAGGAAATGTAAAATGAATTCAATCTGTTTGGCTGCAGAAACAACTGTTACAAAATTAAAGAAAGTGGTTCGTAAGAAATTGATGACTGAAGAAATTTTACAACTAGTCGAAACAATAAGGAATAGCAAAAATAATCCTGCCAAATATGAAGACATTCATAGAAAAGTTAGAACATTATGTAAGGAGGCGAATGAAGCATTGCTTGAGAAAACTTGCATAGAAAATAAAAAACAACACATACATTAAAATACAAATTTAATGCTCAAAAGAATTCAGAAGCTTACTAATCAAAGAACACATACATTAACTAGGCTGCCTAAAAACAAAGGATGGAAAAATCATAATAGAAAAGTATTTTACACATATGGCCAGATTATGTGAAATACCTGTATGATGATAACGGAGAAATATCAGTATGGTATTCGAAATAATAATGAAGACCCATCAATTTCGAAGATGGAGGTTCAAAATGCTCTTAACCATATGAAAACGATCAGGAACCTCGGTTCAGATAACATCACAACATAAATGATTAATGATTTAGAATAAAATGGAATAGATCAAGAGACCAGACTGCTGAATACAAAATATAATACTGGAGATATAACCTCATGAATTATGTAATTCTGTATTTATTGGAATCCCAAAGAAATCATGATTTCGATTGTGATCAGCATCGAACAATTAGTTTAATGAGTCTAATCACGAAGATTTTGCTAAGAATTAGTATGCAAAGAGTTAGGAAGAAATATAACCCAAAATAGGAGAAGAACAATATGGGTTTGTAGAAGGCAAGGATACAGTAAATACTGTGTATATGCTTAGAACAGTAATTGAACGTTCCATAGAAGCAAACGAAGATCTACACCTTTGCTGTATTGACTACACAAAGGCTTTCGATAAAGTAAGACATTTCAATATGATAAAGATGTGTGAAGATCTACAAATTGATGGGAAAGACCTTAGACGTGAAAAGACAAAAAAACATATATTGGAAACAACAAGCTACCATAAGAATTGACAATGAAGCAGGTCAATATCAGCCAATTAAGAGGGGCGTGAGAAAGGGGTGTGTAAAATGTTCCCAGTTGTTTCCCCCCTGTACAGTAAAGATATTTTCAGAAATAAAGAAGTTATGGAAGGAAACATCATTGGAGGACGATACATTAATAACATTAGATATGCAGATGATACAGTCTTGATTGCAGACAATGAACAGGACCTGCAACATTTAGTAGATGCGGTTGTTGCACACAGTGAACAACTTGGAGTAGAATTGAATTGTAAGAAAACACAGATTATGGTCGTCACTGGGACGAAATAAATACCACAATGTGATATACAAGTCAATAGGCATATTCTTAAACAAATGAATCAGTAAAAATTAACTGGGATCTGATGGTAAACTTTCCTCCATGGTTTCTTTTCTAGACATTCATGTTTAAATAGAAAATGTGGCTTTTGCAGGACGTTGCGATCAATCCCAACCTCAGGTCGTGTTTGTATACAAGTTTACATTCAGTAGTTTGCCATTGTTTCCTGAACGGGTAGTCAACGTATATAATGCACCAAGTCTGATACCACATTAACGACATTTAACCCTAGAACTGCCAAGGGGTTCAAATAGACCCCAGTGTCAACTTTCGCGTCTGTCGTTGTGTCGTTGTGTCGTAGTGTACTTATTATTATTTTTTTTAAATATTTTATTACACCCCGCTGCTTACCATTGTGGAGTTCGTTGTAAGGTATATATGTACACTCTGTCCGTGTTTAGTGTATTTCACTTGTTCGCAAAAGTTACACATACCTAACTGTTTTTAGTTTCCTATTGCTACATACTGCTGCAGCCGTTATTTCTCATATGAATATTGCAACTCGTTTCGATCATTGTAATATTTCAGAGGTAAAAATGGAGACATCTGTATAATTGAAATACTTAGTCCCAAGGGAAATAAATTGAAACGATGGTTTTAAGGAACAAGGGAGACAAGAGAAACTAATTTATTTGAGTAGAAAAGAAGGTAACTTAATGCAAATGGTTAGGTTGATGAACCGTTAGCATATTATATAAACAAAGATATGACAACCCTGATCAAAACCTACTAAAATAAATTTAAATAATTGTGATATCTTAGAATCCCAGTATGTGAACTCATGTGGTAGATAATATTATAAAGAAGTGCAGTCTGCCTACGGGATAATATATGTAGTGTAATGTCTATTTAATAGCGACTTTGCATAGGATTCCAAACTTAGTATTTTTGGCAGGCACATGTTCACGTGCCTCATAATGATAGCAAATATGATCGTTGAGACCCCCAATGGCGCGAAGAAACACACGATATCCATGTTCATCTTTGATACACAAGTGGATTACGATAGTCGCTGATGTTTGCCTTAACGCTGGAGTTATATTTGACACTAGCAAAGACAAATATGTTCATATGCTCATCGTCTGCTGCGTCCATTCGCAGTCTTTTTTTCGGACATGATCGTAGTGTGCCTGTTTACAGCGGGCGTTTGTTGACCGGGTTAAACTTCCTGGGTTTTTTCGAAGGACCTTTTGGCTCCGACTCGGAGGTAATTGTGTTGTGCCTGTTTACAGAAGAGCTGCGACACTGCGCCTTTAGGCCGACAAATGCGACTTATGCGTACATGTGTGGACCGGGTTAACCTTCCTGAGAATTTCGACGGATTTCGACTCTCACTTTTGTGGTGTCACCTACATCCCAGCTGGTCCAGTTAGGACAGCCGAAGGCATCCCGGTCAGCCCTCAGGGGAAGGCAGGGGCAAACCATGGGAAAAGTCCGCCATCCAAGGTTGGCCTCCATAATTGTACTCCCGCATGCCCTGGCACGAAGATGAAACTAATCTTTGTCAGCCGAGACCGCTCCAGAGATAGCAACCAATCTCTTCGGATCCCCCCATCTCTATCCTCTGGAGCATGTTCATTGAGTCGCTAAGGAAACATGCCCTAGTGAATGTCTGTGTCTCGAGCCATGTTATTGCTTTACTTACTGCCATGACTTCCACATGGTCAGGCTACATTGTGGTTTCAGTGAAAGCACCAGAGTCCTCCTTCACAATTCTCCCTCCTGCCCGAGCCTGTAAAGGCCCCATGAGCTTCTCATCATGTCGGACGACCGACCCATCTGTGTAGATGACAGCAGTCACCGTCCTAGCGAATCCTCGAAAATCAACGCTTGTACTTCAGCCTCCACAGCAGCCGGATTTTCTTGTCTGCATTTTCTATCTAGTTGGATGCAAACTGAAAAGGATGGGCAGAAATCTGTTGGCACTTGTACCCACTCCTCGCCAGGTTCTAAGTCCTCAAGTGAACAGACCTGTTGAAGAATGTCTTCAGGCTTGACACATCCACGACCGTCCTCTTTTTAACCTGCTGCCCTTCACCTTCATAATTTCACTATGCAGTGGATGTTGTGTGTTTGCGTTAACTCTGAGGTAGGTGCGTGCTCTGCAAACTTGTATTCTGTCTTCAATGGTTGTAAAATCAAAATGGTCCCCTGGTTGATTCATAGTGATACTGGGTTACCTGCTTAATGTTGTAGGATGGAACTCCCGACTGTAAATTCTTCCAAAATATTATTCGTCATCTCTCTAGCCAGGAACTCCCATCAAGAGTCATAGCTCGTTATGGTTGGATTTAACCAATACCTGAAGTTCCAGTATCAAAACATATATCCACTGGTACCATAAATGCACATGTATGTTCATTGGAAATGGAAGAAAGGTAAAACCCCATGGAAAGGGGAAAACAAGCAAAGAGAATTTTGATCCCAGGGAAAAATAAAAAAAGGAGAAAGAAGGCCGTAGTGTCCCCCAAAAATTATCAACCCAATAGCTGGCTCCTCTCCATCCAATACCCACTACAGAGCTCTCAAGGTTTAGGATACCAGATAAGCAGTGTCATCTTCGCCCACGCCTGTCACATTTCCCGTTGTAAATAATTGTTTTCCCTAGTTATTCGTCCAGTCAAAAGAAAAGACCTCCCACATTAATTGTCTTAATTCGTTCCCCAAGTTCAATGAGTATCCAACTTATAAACAAAGTTAAACCAACTTGTAACAACAAAAACAAAACTAACAACAATATCAACATCAACAACAATAACAACAACATTAAACATCGTGTTAACAACTATTACCCCAAATTGTGTAGCTAACATGTGTACTACTGGTATCTTATATATATATCATTGTTATGCAGGTCTTAGTCAGATATGACTGAGATACCGTATAATAGTAGCCGGTACTACCTGGTTTCTGTTAGCGCCGAAACGTTGGGCGGCGCTTACCAAACCCGACACCCCACATTGTGTCAACGGCTTCGGGCGGAAGAGCGCAATTGGGAGGGTACAAGCCTTACCCTGTTGCGAGGAAAGCAACCTAAAGACAAAATGTCATGGCAGGGCAGACCAGGCCCTAAGCCTTGGTTGGCGGCTGGTCTAGGATCGAAGCTCCGACAGGCGGACAGTTAGAGCATATCTTTGCTGATCCGGCAGCTTCTGCAGCTTGTCTTGTTCCAGATGTAGAGGTATTACCTTTCCTCTGGAGTGAACTAGGCAGGCCGAGAGAGGGATCATGCTGCATGGGTAACACATGATCTCTATATTTTAGCCCAGGCTTTGTGCTATGGAGAGGGAATAACTCCATCCCTGGTCGTGAGACCAAAGAGAATCTACACAGCTAAATACAAATCTAGCCCCAGGATTAATATTATCAACACTCACGATCTTAAAAAGTGCTTTCAGTTTCAACAGCAACTTGAAGACGCTTTCACTGATACACCAGAAAATTGTACAGTAAATGAAAAGTGGGATCAACTAAAGGAAAATCTTTATAAAACTGCCGTAGGTGTTTAAGGCACTGTGGATCATAAGAGGCAGGACTGGTTTGCGGCAAACAGCGAGACTCTGCAGCTCTTGATTGATAAGAAGAAGATATCTCTCTTAAGAAACAAGGAAAGACCAACGCGTAACACTCTGAGTGAACTAAGGCAAGCTTGGAAGGATGTGCAAAAGACTGCCAGGCAGTGTGCAAATGATTATTGGATCAAGTTATGTAGTCCATTCACATCGCAAGTGATAAGGAAAACATAAGAAGTATGTATGAAGGAATAAAGAAAGCCTGTGGTCCAATGATCAAAATAAGTGCACCATTGAAAATCTTGACTGGGGAAATCATAACTGATAAGAAACAGCAGATGGACAGTTAGGTAGAGCACTATTTGGAGTTTTACTCAAGTGAGACCAAACTAGCGGATGATGCCCTCAACGCCATAGAGGCTCTACTAACTCTTGACCACCTGGAAACACTTCCCACCATAACAGAAGTTAAGTGTGCTATAAATGAACTTGCATCTGGCAAGGCTCCAGGTAAGGACGGGATTCCAATAGAGGTTTTCAGAAGTGGGCAAGACACACTCACTCTACAGATCCACCAGCTCTACAATGCTCAGAGATTGAAGGCCAAGACCAAAATTAGGATGGTACTGATCAGAGAGTTGCTTCTTGCAGATGATGCTGCAGTTACGACCCACTCTGAGGAAGAATTACAATGTCTACTATCTGAATTCTCCAATGCTTGTTCTGAATTTGGTTTAACAATTAGCAAAAAGAAGACACAGATTATGCCATAAGGTGCACATGGGGTACCATCAATCTTTATTGACGACGCCGAACTAGAGATGGTAGACCATTTTAAATATCTAGGATCATTGCAGTTATAGACATATTTCAAGCGAACGAAAGAGGAAGAAGAAGAATATCTAGGATCAGTGGTAAATAGCAAATTATCCCTAGATCAGAAAAATCAATATCCGGATTGGTAGGCAGCAACAACAATGAACAGGTTAAGAAAAAGAGTCTGGGAGAACAGGAAGCTTACTGCCAAAACAAAAATCCTTGTCTATCAAGCCTGTGTCCTTAGTTCTCTTCTTTATGACAGTGAAACCTGGACAACTTACTCACACCAAGAGAAACCTTTAAACAACTTTCATATGCGGTGTCTGCGAAGAATTCTTGGTATTAAGTGGCAAGACAAAATCATAAATACTGAAGTATTGGAAAGATCAGGTTGTGTGACGGTTTATTCCATGTTCAGATCTTCGTATGACTTTAAAAAAACTCAATCTCAGGGTTCAATTTGGTATTTCATCCTGTCCTGGTGATTTGTTTAATGGGGCTATCCTGGTGGCTTCTATAATTTCTTCTTTTAGTATGTCTGGTTCTAGTTCCTCGGTGACATCTGTGTAGGTCTCTTGAATTCCTGTGACATCTGATGGGATGTTGAGAAGTTGTTCGAAATACTGCTTCCATCTTATTAGGATGTGTTTTTGTTCACTTATTGGTTCTCCATGTTTCGCTGTTAATTATTTCAGTAGGGTCAAAGGGTTTTCCTCTGGTTCGCATTGCACTTATTTTTTTTGGTAGAAGTTTCTGGTTGCCTCCTTGTAGTTTTTATTTAGGGTTTCTCCATACTCTTCCCAGTCTTTTTGTTTTTCCCTCTTTACTATTCTACTCACATGTCTTCTCGCTATTCTGTATTCTCTGTAATCACATTCCTGTTTGCTCTTCAACCACTTTTTATCTTTTACCGCTTTCTTTACTTCTGCGTTCCACAAACTTGTTATTTTCTTTATCCGTGTTTTGCGTTTTTTCGTGGTTCCGCATGTTATTTTTGCAATATTTAAAATGCTTGATTTGAACATCTCCCATTCTTCTTCCACTGTTTTTCTTTCCGTAGGTAATTTTACAAAGAGTTCAGTTAGTTCTTTCTCATAATTTTCCCTTACTGCCTCGTCTTTAAGGTTTTTTAAGTTTACTGATTCGCATGGCGTGTATTTTCCTGCTCTTTGTTTTCTTCTTCTAATGGTTCTTATTGTGGGCATTAACATTGCCGGGTCGATAGCCGTTTGGGTCAGTCCGTTTATACTTCTTAGTTTTTCTACGAGCAGTATGAAGATCCCCTGCCGGCTTGCTAGGCCAGTCGCAGGTTTAGGACACTAATCTGACCACAGGGAGTCCATCCCCTATGGCGAGCCATAGCCCCGTTAGCCCATGACCTCGCGGTCATGGTTGCCCGGTCTGCACCACGTGGAGGTGGGGGTTGACTTGTGTAGTCTGCGGGTCATCGGCAGGCTACTAATTTTCGCTCTTCACCCTTCCTGGGAGAGACTAGCCGATCCTAACCCTGCTGGCTGCAGGGCCAGGCGCATTCCACACCTTACAGACCTGGAGATATAACCTCGTGAATTATGTAATTCTGTATTTATTGGAATCCCAAAGAAATCATGATTTCGATTGTGATCAGCATCGAACAATTAGTTTAATGAGTCTAATCACGAAGATTTTGCTAAGAATTAGTATGCAAAGAGTTAGGAAGAAATATAACCCAAAATAGGAGAAGAACAATGTGGGTTTGTAGAAGGCAAGGGTACAGTAAATAATGTGTATATGCTTAGAACAGTAATTGAACGTTCCATAGAAGCAAACGAAGATCTACACCTTTGCTGTATTGACTACACAAAGGCTTTCGATAAAGTAAGACATTTCAATATGATAAAGATGTGTGAAGATCTACAAATTGATGGGAAAGACCTTAGACGTGAAAAGACAAAAAAACATATATTGGAAACAACAAGCTACCATAAGAATTGACAATGAAGCAGGTCAATATCAGCCAATTAAGAGAGGCGTGAGAAAGGGGTGTGTAAAATGTTCCCAGTTCTTTTTTTCCCCCTGTAGAGTAAAAATATTTTCAGAAATAAAGAAGTATGGAAGGAAACATCATTGGAGGACGATACATTAATAACATTAGATATGCAGATGATACAGTCTTGATTGCAGACAATGAACAGGACCTGCAACATTTAGTAGATGCGGTTGTTGCACACAGTGAACAACTTGGAGTAGAATTGAATTGTACGAAAACACAAATTATGGTCGTACTGGGACGAAATAAATACCACAATGTGATATACAAGTCAATAGGCATATTCTTAAACAAATGAATCAGTACAATTAATTGGGATTTGATGGTAAACTTTCCTCCATGGTTTCTTTTCTAGACATTCATGTTTAAATAGAAAATGTGGCGTTTGCAGGACGTTGCGATCAATCCCAAAATCAGGTCGTTTTTGTATACAAGTTTACATTCAGTAGTTTGCCATTGTTTCCTGAACGGGTAGTCAACGTATATAATGCACCAAGTCTGATACCACATTAACGACATTTAACCCTAGAACTACCATGGGGTTCAAATAGACCCCAGTGTCAACTTTCGCGTCTGTCGTTGTGTCGTAGTGTACTTATTATTATTTTTTTTTATATTTTATTATACCCCCGGCCTCTTACCATTGTGGAGTTCGTTGTAAGGTATATATGTACACTCTGTCCGTGTTTAGTGTATCTCACTTGTTCGCAGAAGTTACACATACCTAACTGTTTTTAGTTTCCTATTGTTACATCCTGCTGCAGCCGTTATTTCTCATATGAATATTGCAACTCGTTTCGATCATTGTAATATTTCAGAGGTAAAAATGTAGACATCTGTATAATTGAAATACTTAGTCCCAAGGGAAATAAATTGAAACGATGGTTTTAAGAAACAAGGGAGACAAGAAAAACTAATTTATTTGAGTACAAAAGAAGGTAACGTAATGCAAATGGTTAGTTTGATGAACCGTTAGCATAATATATAAACAAACATATGACTACGCTGATCAAAACCTACTAAAATAAATTTAAATAATTGCGATATCTTAGATTTCCAGTATGTGACCTCATGTGGTAGATAATATCACAAAGAAGTGCATTCTGCCTACGGGATAATATATCTTGTGTAATATATCTGTTCAATAGCGAATGGGGCGTTTACCTGATGACTTAGTATTTTTGGCAGGCACATGTTCACGTGCCTCATAATGATAGCAAATATGGTCGTTGAGACCCCCAATGGCGCGAAGAAACACACGATATCCATGTTCATCTTAGATACACAGCTGGATTACGATAGTCGCTGATGTTTGCCTTAACGCTGCAGTTATATTTGACACTAGCAGAGACAAGTATGTTCATATGCTTATCGTCTTCTGCGTCCATCCGCAGTCTTTTTTCGGACGTGATCATGTTGTGCCTGTTTACAGTGGAGCTAACCATACTGCGCCTTTTGGCTGACACATCCGACTTCTGCGGGCGTTTGTTGACCGGGTTAACATTCCTAGGTTTTTTCGAAGGACTTTTTGATTCCGACTCGGAGGTAATTGTGTTGTGCCTGTTTACAGCAGAGCTGCGATACTGCGCCTTTAGGCCGACAAATGCGACTTATGCGAACATTTGTGGACCGGGTTAACCTTCCTGAGAATTTCGACGGATTTCGACTCTCACTTTTGTGGTGTCACCTACATCCCAGCTGGTCCAGTTAGGACAGCCGAAGGCATCCCGGTCAGCCCTCAGAGGAAGGCAGGCTCAAACCATGGGAAAAGTCCGCCATCCAAGGAGGCTTCCATAATTGCAGAGCCAACATATAGAGTTCTGGTGCCGGGCTCACCCAAGGAATCATCACGTCCTGCACATGGCTGCTTAGCCTCACACTCGTATATTGGGCATTTCTTTTGCCACAGGCCGCTCCTCATGCAAATCAGGAGAGGTCAGTCTGCAGATGACATCCACTTAGCGAGCTCTCGGTTTGAACATTTCACAAAATGGATTTTCTAGCAAAGCAATATTCCAATTCGCGCCACTGGGACTGTTTTTCTACCTTTTGGTGAAGCCCACGCAGTGAATCTTTGATGCTGACATTCCACATAATGGATTTGCTGTTTGAGGTGTTCAGCTGCAATAACTCAGTCGAAAAAAAAAATGCATCATGTTATCTTAGTTTTCTTTTTAATACACGAATTTGGTGACAAAACACACCAGTGCCTTACCGATCTTTGTCTGCTCACCACTGTCTCGGCGTTAAGTCATAAATCTTTATTGCTCCGTGTTTTATCCCATATGGCACAGTATCTTTCTGTGGGGCGGGTTGCCGAACGCGTCACACAAATTACGAACTACGCAAGTCCAGCGACAAGCCCCAGGGTTTCTCCGATATAATTTCACTCATGAACAAGACGACGTACGCCGGAATCGAACCCACAGCCTTCGGAACGCATAGGTGGCGTAACCAGTTCGCTTTTCCTGTCCGGAACTTTACTCTCATAACTTTCTATTTAAATGTCTCTCCATTGTAAGCCCCTGTCGCTGTCATGTGTAATCTACCTATCACATCTTGAATCCATCTACGTTGTGGTCTTCCTCTTTTCCAACTTAATGGCACACTATATGACATAAATTATCATTGAGGTACGTAACATCAATTACATTTGATATGAGAGGAATCATCATTGAGAGGACGTAACATCAATAACATTAGATATGAGAGGAATCATCATTGAGAGGACGTAACATCAATAACATTAGATATGAGAGGAATCATCATTGAGAGGACGTAACATCAATAACATTAGATATGAGAGGAATCATCATTGAGAGGACGTAACATCAATAACATTAGATATGCGGACGATACAATGTTCATTGCAGACAATGGGCAGGATCTGCAACATTTAGTAGATGCCTTTGTTGCACACTATGAACAACTATGGTTAGAATTAAATTGTATGAAAGTCACACATTGTGGTCCTCACCAACAAGGAAGAAATACAGCAATGTAATATTCAGGTAAATGGGAATATTCTTAAACAAGTGAATCGGTACAACTATCTCATCTCATCTCATCATGTTCCTCTTGTACCTTGCGGTGTCGAGATGAAGTATACACATTGTGAGAGTGCCCGATTATGGGCTTCATATATCGGTATTCCTATGGACTCTGCTATTCCCTCCGTCCAACGGAACAGTCATAACATCTGATTGGGGGGGGGGGGGGTGTCTTGACGAGATTAGAACATGAATCTCCATGGCAAAGGTAGCCTTTTACAAGATGAAAAACTTACTGACGAATAAACAGATGTCAATTGCAACGAGAAAAAGTGTTGAGGTGCTATATAGAATATGTGCTTTTGTATGGATGTGAGACGTCGATGATGAGCAGACAATCTGAAAAACATCTGATGGCTGTGGAAATGTGGTTTCTGATGAAAATGAAAAGAATACCACGGACAGACAAAAAAACCCAATGAGAAAGTCATAGAAGAAAGAAATGAAAACCGTAAACTGATTATAGAAATTAGATGATTAGAGAAATTAGAATTAGACAGTTACATAATTTTGGACACGTTATGGGAAGAAATAAATTGGAGAACTTGATGGCAACTGGCAAGATTGAGGAGGAAAAGAACAAAGGGAAGGCAGAAAAATAAATACCTGAATGGCTTGGCCACGTAGTATGGTTGAGACAAGAACACAGAGCGGATCCACGACTCTGGTGATCGTGTGAGTTGTGAAACATGACTTATCGATATGACACATGTTATTGATGGTAACAATATACTAGTTTCCTACATAGTTATCTTTTCTAGACTTTCATGTTTAACAAAAAATTAATGTTATGTTATATGTCTTTTGCAGAATGTTGCGATAAAATCCATCCTCAGGTTGATCTTGTGTACAAGTTTCCATTCTGTAGTTTGCCATTGTTTTCTGAACGGGAAATCAACATTGAAGCCCGACTAGCCCGTGTACTGAACGATTCCCCCACCCCGAATCAGGCGCATTGGAAGTAGTTCAAGAGCAAGCGTTTTAAGCCCCGCGATCACGCATACTGCCCATGTTTTTATGCATCCTCATATCAATTCATTTTCTTTAAACACAGAAGCCATAAACAATATGTTGCACGATTTAATGCCTGGCATATTTCCTCGCATCTGGTCTCGTCACTAGACGAGATGCAGCTAAAATGCCAGGCAATCAATCGTGTAACATATTGTTTGCGCTTTTGCGTTAACATTCACTAAGAGAATACCTTGTTTTGACTATCATTTCTCCATTTTTGTTTGTCTTAATAGCCAATCTTGTACAATTCTAAGTTCTTGTTGGATAGACATATTTGTTCACTGTTCCATTCAATTAAAGTATAGTGTACATTGTGTATGTGTCTTCTTCTTCTTCCCATAATCCATGCAGTATGCTGTTGGAGACCATGTTTGTCCACAGCCTTCTGTCTAGAGTACCTCCACCCATTTCCGTTTAAGACGTTCCGCCATGCCACGATGTCAAACTGTCCAGCATCTACTCTCTTGTTTTCCTCCTGGCTTTCCTCCCCTCCAGCTTTCCCGTTGTGACAACATGCCCTAGTTTTCCACTTCTCGTGACATACCCAAAGAATGTGAACTGTCCTCTTCTGATGCCAGTTGCTAGTTCTCTTAGATAGTTAGTTAGTTAGTCGACAGATCATCCTCATTGCACATCGAACCATTCAGTCCATAAGTGCTCGGATCCCCTCCTCAGCAAATCCCGCAGAGTTAAGCGGCTAACTACGCCAGTTCTGTGTTGGTTTATCAATCTTCTTTGGTTTCCTGCGTAGTGTTCTTGTTTGGCCACCCCTCTTTTAATTTGCTGTTCTCGCAGCCTGGCCATGGTTGTAGATTCACAGTCTATCACTTGGTTCACGCTAAAGTCTTACTTCTCGTAGAGCATTTAGAATGTCAGCCTGGTCCATGGCGCGTCCGCCTTCCACAGTAGCCTCACCTGCGAGCTTGTCAGCCTGCTCATTTCCTTGTACTCCCGCATGCCCTGGCACGAAGATGAAACTAACCTTTGCCAGCCGAGACCGCCTCAGAGGCAGCAACCATTCTCTTCGGATCGACCCCTCCTCTATCTTCTTGATCATGTTCATTGAGTCGCTAAGGAAACATGCCCTAGTGAATGTGTGTCTCGAGCCATGTTATTGCTTTACTTACTGCCATGACTTCCATAGTCAGGCTACTTGTGGTTTCAGTGAAAGCACCAGAGTCCTCCTTCACAATTCTCCCTCCGGCCCGAGCCGTAAAGGCCCATGAGCTTCTCACATGTCGGACGACCGACCCATCTGTGTAGATGACCGCGTAACTGTCTAGCGAATTCTCGAAAATCAACGCTTGTACCTCAGCCTCCACAGCAGCCGGATTTTCTTGTCTGCATTTTCTATCTAGTTGGATGCAAACTGAAATAATGTATTGGTGTATAAATAAAGGCAATGTAATGCAAATAGTTTGTTTGAAGAACGTATAGAATAATATTTAAGGAAATATATTGCCATTCTGATCAATATCAACTAAAATAAATTTAAGTAATTGAGATATCTTATTTGTCCAGTAGGTGACCTCATGTCTTAGATAATATCACACATGAAGGACAGTCTACCCACGGGATAATATATCCAGTGCAATATCCGTGTACTCGAACTTAGCGCCCTGCTCATTAAGGTAATCTTTTTGGCAGGCACATGTGCATGTGCCTCATAATGAGACGAAATATCGTCGTAGAGACTTTTAATGGCGCGAAGAAACAGAAGATATGGATGTTCGTCTTTGATACACAAGTGGATTACGACAGTCACTGATGCTTGCCTTACCGCCGAATTTATGTTCATTACTTTCAAAGACAAGCCGCCGTTTGAGGTGTTCAGCTTCAATAACACTCAATCGCCAAACATGTAACATGTTTTACCTTAGTTTTCTTTCTAATACGAGAATATGGTGAAAAAACAAACTTGTGTCTTACCCCTCTTTGTCTGCTCATCATTGTCTCACCATTCAGCCATAACTGTGACAAAACCTCCCTACTTATCATATTCCGCCATCCAATTTTGTTGGGTCCAAACCTACTTTTTGTTTTTGACAGAATCTGGTAAAAGGCAAAAGGATCGACTTCATTGTACCGGGTTCTATCCCATATGGCTCATTATCTTTCCGCGGGTCGGCCTGCGAACGCGTCGCACTAAGTACGAACTACGCAACTCCAGCGACAAGCCCCAGGGTTACTCCGACAAAATTGCACTCGTGAACCTAGCGACGAGCGCCGAAATCTCATCTCATCTCATCATTTTCCTCTTCTACCTTGCTGGTGTCGATGTGAAGTATAAATAGCATCTGTGTCGGTTTCTTGAATTTCTTTGACATTTTGACCTCTGATCGGATGTTGAGAAGTTGTTTAAAGTTGTTTCCATCTTATTAGGATTTGTTTTTGTTCACTTATTGTTTCTCCATTTTCGTTGTTAATTATTTCAGTTGGGTCAAAGGGATTTCCTCTAGTTCTTATTGCACTTATCATTTTGTAGAAGTTTATTTTTGCTTTCTTTTAGTTTTCATTTAGGGTTTCTTCACACTCCTCCTAGTCTTTTTGTTGTTCTCTATTTACTATTCTATTCACATGTCTTCTCGCTATTCTATAGTCTATGTAATCACGTTCCTGTTTGCTCTTAAACCACTTTTTTATATTTTTCCTTTTTGTTTTTAAAGCTTTCTTTACCTTTGCGTTCCACCAATGTATTTTCTTTATCCGTGTTATGAGTTGTTTCGTGGTTCCACGTGTTATTTTTGCAGTATTTAAAATGCTTGATTTTAACATCTGCCATTCTTCTTCCACTGTCTCCGTGGCGAAGTAGTCAAGCCGTAAAAACTCGGGCTCGGAATTTTGTGGGTTCATTTCCAGGCCACGTTCTTCGATTCACGAATGGATTTTTTCGGAGACTCCATTGAGTCGTCGCTGGAGCTACGGAGTTCGTGCTTGGGGAGACGCTTTTCGCGCTGGGGAAAGAGACCGAGCCAAATGGTATAAAAACCCGATGTAATGAAGTCTTCCCTGTCTACTTTCAAGCGACTTTTTTTTTCTTCCACCGTTGTTGTTTCTATAAGTAATTTTACAAAGATTTCAGTTAGTTCTTTCTCATAATTTTCCTTCACTGTCGCGTCTTTGACGTTTTTTAAGTTTACTGATTCGCGTAGCATGTATTTTCCTTGTTTTGCTTTCTTCTTCTAATAGTTCTTATTGTGGCAAAGGACTGCTTTGTGGTCTGTGTTTATACTTAAGTTGGGCACTGCCCTTGCATCTAATATATTTTTATTTATGTTATTTTTTGTTAATATCAAATCATTTTGGCTTTTAGTATCTAGATCGTTTTCTTTATACCAGGTGTATATTTGTGAGTCTTTGTGTTTATATAATGTGTTTGTTATATAGAGGTCGTGTTGGCTGCATAGCTCTATCAGTCTACTTCCGTTATTACGCCGGAATCGAACCCATGAAATCCGGAACTGGAGGCAGGTTTCGTAACCAGTTCGCTTGTCCTGTCTAGAACTGGTCTCCTATAACAGTCTATTTAAATCTCTCTCCATTGTAAGTCTCTGACGGTGACATGCGTAAACTAGCTTTCACGTTGTGCTCTTCATCTTTTCCGACTCCTTCGTACACTATACGAGAGGAATCATCATTTAGCGACCTAACGTCAACAACATTAGATATGAGAGGAATCATCTTCGGGGGACGTAACATCAATTACTTTAGATATGAGAGGAATCATGATTGAGGGACGTGAAATCAATACATTTAGATATAAGCAGAATCATCATTGGCGGACATAACATCAATCACATTAGATATGCAGATGATACAATATTCATTGCAGACAATGAGCAGGATCTAACCAATAAAGAGATGTCAATTCCCACTAGAAAAAGTGTCGAGGTGCTACATAAAAACTTGTCGTTTGCATGGATGTGAGACGTCGACCATGAGCAGACAAGCTGAAAAACATCCAATGGCTGTGGGAATGTGGTTTCTGAGGACAATGCAAAGAATATCATCAAATGAGCAAGTCGTACAAGGAAACAATGAAAACCGTACACTGATTAGTGAAATTAGGCGTTGACAGGCACACTATCTGGACGCGTTATGGGAAGAAATAAACTGGAGAACTTGGTGGCAACTGGCAAGATTTAGGCGAAAAGAACAAGGGGAAGGTAGATACGTAAATACCTGGATGGCTTGGCTACGTGGCATGGTCGAGAGAAGAACACAGAGCTCATCCACGACTCCGGTGATCGCGTGAGAGGGTGAAACATGACAGCCACGCTTAAGACCTGGCACAAAATAATAATGATGCTAATACACTTTCATCCATAATGATCTTTTCTAGACAATTATGTTTTTAAAACAAATGTTATATGACTTTTGCAGGACATTGAGATAAACCCCAAACTCAGGTCGATTTTGTATACAAGTTTATTTTCAGTAGTTTGCCATCGTTTTCTGAACAAGAAGTCAACGTTGAAGCACAACTGGCCCTGCAGAGAACGATTTCCCCACCTCCCCCCCCCCCCACCCCGCCATCAGAGCACTGGAAGTTCAAGCAATCAATCGTGCAACATGTGACTTTGGTCTTTTAATTCACCAAGGGAATATATTGTTTTGAATTTCATGTTCATAGTTCCATTTATCTTAATAACCATTATGTTACAGTTCTGAGTTCTTGACCTGTTTGTCCACCGACTTCTTCCTACAGTCGATGCCGTATGCCGTTGGAGACCATGTCTGTCCACAGCCTTCTGCCTAGTGTACCACCGCCCATTTCCATTACAGTCTGTCCTCCATACCATGATGTCAAACTGTTCAGCATCTAATCTCTTGTTCTCCTTCTGGCTTTCCTCCCCTCCCGCTTTCCCATTGTGACAACATGCCCTAGTTTTCTACTTCTCATGATACACCCAAAGAATGTAAACTATGAGCCTCTGATGCGAGTTTCTAGTTCTCTTTGTGAGTCTGAACAACACCTAGAATAGCACAATGGTTGGGGCATCTTGCAGTCTGTGCTACATATTAAATGTGTGAAATTAGTTGTATATGTTGATGATGATATGGATGATAACAAATGCGACCACGACGACAACAAAAACAACAACACAATAACAACAACAACAATAACAACAGCACAAAAACAACAATAACAGTGACAAAAGTAACAATAACAACATCAATAATTAAAAAAAAACAATAACAACAATAACAAAACGACTATAATAACAATACCAACAATAAAAATATTAACATCAGCAACATCAACAGCAACAATAACAACAACGATCGCATCAATAATACAATAACAACAATAATAATATCAATAATAATAACAACATTATATAATATTATTATTAATAATAGTAATAATAATAACAGTCACAACAACAGCAATACTAATAACAACAATAACAACACCATGCATGAAATAATAATGCCAATAACAGCAAAAAGAAAAACAAAAATAGTACTTACAATATCAGCAACAATAACAACAACAATAAACATCGTGTCAACAGCCATCACCCCATATTGTGTAGCCAACATGTCTACTACTAGTATCTTATATATATCATTGTGATGCAGCTTGCAAAACGCTATATACTCCCTTTTTTGCTTTGCATATCCTTTACAGGACATCACAGTCAACCCCCGCATTTTTGCCGCTGTGGTCTCTTGGCAAGTTTACGTTCAGTAGTTTGTCATTGCTTTCTGATCGACCGGCACCGATACCAACGCAAATCCAACGCTAAGTGGTCTGCTACTAAATCACGCGCAGCTGTGTTTAGAACACGGGTATACGGGAGTACGAACCTCGTCGGTAACCCATTCGCCACAGAGACCATCCCATACTCACTGCTAAACAATATAACATAACACAAAGTAACGCAGTTTTACATAAGATAATTACTAAAATATAAAGGATATTGCTTCGACTAGCTTTCATCAGCAAACAAATACATACACACAACACAACGTATAATCACGGAGAAAACCCTCCTGTGACTACCTTAAGGCATAAGAACGAGATAAGAAAATTGTTTAAACAAAAATTGAAGCAATGAAGAGAAAAGGAAAATCTTTTAAAAAAATAATTTTGCTACTTTTCTCAGAATCTCAGGCTGTGATTTTTTTGGGGTTTAAATTCGCATATCCTTTTACATGACATCGCTGTCAACATCAGCATCTTTCAGTTAATTGTTGATTGCTTGGCAATATTACGCTCAGTAGTTGGCCATTGCTTTCTGAGCGGCCGGTTTAGTATCCCGCAAGTCACCAACGCGGGTAGAACCGCTTCCAATTCTCGCGCGCTGCGAGACCCTGCTTGGATAAACGGGATTACGGAGAAAGTCGTGTAACTCCTCGGCCAGAGAGACCGGCCAGGCTGTGATACTAACATGAATTTCACATTGATAATCTTATATAGACAGCCGTGGGAGTCTGCGGGTCATGGTAACTGAAGTAGGGGATGGTAACGGTTCAGTGACGATGTCAGGTAAATGAGTGGACGCGGTATGTGAAACATGTGGGTGGAATGTAAGGTGGGAATCTCTAAGCAATGGAGATGTGATGTTGGTCCGAGTGGGAAAACTAATAGGGAGTCCCGGTCGCTGTCCGCACTGCTAGATCGTTCTCATTTGATCTAGCCCTGGTGTGTGTCCTCTGGTAGTTTCATGACCAGACCTATCCCTATCTTGGATAATCCAAGATGATCGTTCTCGTCTGATTTAGTGTTATAATATTACATTTTCATATTGTATAGGTTCTGTAAATTAAGAATCATGACGGAAAGAAAGCAAAAAGAAGGCAGAAATATAGATATTTGTAAGTCTAGGCAATATTAAATAAACGGGCCACGACCACCGACCTGACACAAGAATGGTGAGCATGTAGTCTCTGTGGCGGAGCGGTGATGACACAATCATCATCATCATCATCATTTCCGGCGTTAGTATGCATGTACGGTCATGGTTGCCATCTTAGGTTTAACTGATTAATTGCCATGGGATGATTATTCGTCTCTAGTGACTTCCCCCATCTGCCATGGGCTTAAACACAGAAGGTTTCCTTATGCAACGAACGCTCTTTAATTTGATATATAATACAATATGTCTGCTACGATATTAACAAATTTTAATCTAGAACTGTAGTTCCCAAGCTTTTCAAGCAGAGGGCAATATCTACTATTTTCGGTAGTTAAACGGGCCACGACGTCATAAAATTATAAAAGCCGTGCAATATCATTCTTACCTTTCTTACCAAATTCTAAATCTTTAAAGGCAGTCATTGTCAGTACTACACTGCGGTAATTTTTTAGGTTTAAAATCAAAAGTTCATTTAACAATAAATTTTACATCAGTTTCGAAAATCCCTATTAATGCACGAGGGTAAGTTAATAAGTAAGTAACAAATGGCTGTAGAAAAATAATTAAATATAATAACAACATGAAACCAATTTATTTGTATACATACATTGTCCCTTTATTTCTCAACATAATTTCCACTAACATTGATGCACTTATCCCATCGTTTTATCAGTCCTCCCACACCGGATGCATAGAACTGCGTGCTCTGATTTCTAAACCACGTTTTCACTTCACATTTAACTTCGGCGTCATTCGCGAAATGCTCTGGAATATCCACCTCACAGCCTCGACTTAGCCCTTAGCGAATTTCCGTGAAGTATAGCATGGTAGAATAAGTTACGAGGGTTAGTCAATAAGTAAGTCACACAGTTCTGTGGGATTGCAGGTAAATGAAAACAGAGTTCGCAGTTCTATGCAGCCGGTTTGGGAAGACTAATAAAACGATGGGATAAGTGCATCAATGTTGGTGGAAATTATTTTGAGAAATAAAGGGACAATGTATGTATAAAAATAAACTGGTTTTAAGTTGTTATCTTAGTTATTTATCTACAGCCATTTGTGACTTATTAACTTACCCTCGTACTTAATTTACAATTGTAACTGTTCTTCATAGCCAGTTACTTACGTTCAGATGTCAATTTATCAATATCTGGGCACATATCTGTCGTGTCAAAAGTCATAAGCTCAGCTAGGTTACTGTCGGTGAGCGTAGAACGTTGCTTGTTTGTTTGTTTGTCTATTTGTTTTTATAACGGTCATTGCGGAAAATGACTGCTCGCATCTGTAAGTCAAACCAAAACGACAATTGTATCTGTAGACAAATGAACACAGGTGTTCAAATTGTTCGACAGGCAATAGTCGCCAGAATGAAATCAGATGTTTAGCTGAAGGTGAAGCAGGCAGCTTCGGAAATTTACATCTCATTCAGAATTGCATTTCAAATAAATTACTTCGTGCTGATGGTGTTACTGCGGTGGATACTCGGTCCACAGGGCTGCGTTAGTCATAACGTGATGGGTTTACCATCCTCTACATTTAGGATGTGCAGTTGGGATTTTCCCTTCCTAAAGTTATGGTCTATTATGGCCAAAGCTCTCAAGTATTTTTAGAAGAATCATAGCATCAAGGGAAATAAATTGAAATGATGATTTTAGGGGAAAAGGGAGATAAGACAAATTATTTATTGGGATGCACTTGAAGGAAGTTCAATGCAAATACTTAGCTTGAAGAAAGTACAGCCTCATATATCAGGGAACACATTGTCACTCTGATCAATATATGCTAAAATAAATGTTAAGTAATTAGGATATCTTAGACGTCCAGTATGTGATTTCAAGTTGTAGTTAATGTAACAAATGAAGGGCATTTTACACACGGGATAATATATCTAATGCAATATCCGTTTAATCGTTAGAAAGTAAAAAACACTATGGGTAATATTTTTGGCAGGCATATGTATATGTGCTTCATAATGACAGCAAATATGGTCGTAGAGACTATTAATGGCGAGAAGAAACAGATGATGTCGATGTTCGTCTTTGATACACAAGTGGAATACGACAGTCGCTGATGTTTGCCTTAACGCTGTAGTTTTATATGATCCCAAGAAAGACAAGCCACCGTTTGGGGTGTTCAGCTCAAATTACGCTCAGTCGCCGAAATGTAAAATATTTGACCTAGGTTTTATTTTTAATACGACAATTTGGTGACAAAACACATAGTGTCTTACTACTTAGTTGATTTGCTCATCTCGGTCTCGCCATCAAACCAAAGCTGTGACAATACCGCCCTACTTATCATTGTCCATCATCTATTTTTGTTAGGACCAAACCTACTATTTGTTTGGAACTGAATCTGGCAAGGGGATCGACTTCATTGCATCGGGTTTTATCCCATATGGCACAGTATCTTTCCGCAGGGCGGCTTGCCGAAAGCGTCGCACAAAGTAAGAACAACGCAGCTCCAGAAACAATTCCCATAGTTTCACCGAGATACCTGCACTCGTGAACCAAACGACGTACGCCGGGATCGAAGCCACACGACTCGGAGCGAGAGGCAGGTGGCGAACCACTTCGCTTGTCCTGTCTAGAACTTTACTCTCGTATCATTCTATTTACATGTCTCTCCATTGTAAGCATCTGTCTCTGTTCGCTTGTGTCATGCGTCATACATGTCCAAAACATTTAATTTTCTCTAAACACAGAAGTCATAAACAATATGTGTCACGATTTATTGCCTGGCTTATTTCCATGCATCTCGTCTCGTCACTTGACAAGATGCCGAGAAATATGCCAGGCAATCAATCGTGCAACATGTTGTTTGTGGCTTCTGTGGTTAAATTCACTAAAGGAATACATTGTTTTAAATTTCACTTTCTAATTTTTGTTTATCTTAAAAAAATAAACCAAAAAAAACCCCCCCCAAAAAAACACGTTTCTTACAATTCTGCGTTCTTGTTGGATAGACCTATGTGTTTGTTCACTGTTCCATCCAATTAAATTGTAGTACACATTTTGTATGTACCTTATAATAATGTAGGGAGTCTCCGTGGCGAAGTGGTCAAGCCGTTTAACTCGGTCTCCTAAGGTTGTGGGTTCGATTCAGGGCCTCGTTGTTAGGTATACGAGTTAAATTTTTCTGAGACTCCTGTTGGTCGTCGCTAAAGTTACGGAGTTCGTGCTTTGTGCGACGCTTTCCGCGCTGCTTAAAGAGACCGAGCCATATGGGATAAAATCCGGTGCTATTAAGTCGACCCTGTCGACTTTTTTTTTTACACAAGGAGTCATGTTACTAGGATCCATTTAGCTTTTTATATTGAGTTTGTGAAAGCTTCCAAATAGCTGTGCGTTAATGTGCGTATGGAGTGGCCAGAAATGATACCGCAATTTAGTCATCATGTGTCAGTTTTTAAGGATCTGTTCAGCTGTCCGTGTAGTTTGTTCACATTTACACATGGGTGACATACCCACTTTGAGTCTTCGTGAAAGATTGTCTACTCTGCTGTTTACTGTTGAGAGACGGGACATGATTATTACCCGTTTTGCACGACGAATATAGCTGTGAATGTCTCTGTAGTGGGCTTCCTTCTTAACGGCCAAGCTGTTGGCCCTCTTTTCATTGAAGTTTATAGGTTGAATCGTATGTATGTGTGTTGTCCCCTCATTTGACAAAGTTTTGGTCTCACGTTTCTTGGAATGTCACACTATGTCAGTTTCCACTGCAATATTACTCTGCTGTTGGTATTTAATGCGTTTAGTGTTTATTATTATTTTTTTTTTCAATACCAGTTGTTTGACACCGCTGAGGGCTTGCGGAATTGAAAATTCATCACTGTGGAATACAAACTGTTGCCATTGACATTGTGCTGATGCTGTAATGTTTAGGGCCTGCAATAGTTGGAGCAAAATATCCCAGTAAGTGTGCACGTGGATTAAGGTCTGCGATCTGCCCAGACCTTAATCTGTGTCGCACGATTGGAGTAGGTTGATGACTGCTCTCGGTCGCATAAAATTCAATCCATCCTTTCTCAAATAGTCCTCTTCCTCTTTCAACACATGGTCCTCACATTTTTTCCAGTAACTTTTATCAATATTTAATATCGTGGACTGGGTTAGTATCTTGACGTCAGACAATTTGAATGTTGCTTTGTTAGCTGCCACCTGTCCTTTAATTTTAGCCCACACAAGTTCTATAGGGTTTAAATGATAATGGTACGGCTGAAGCCCCAAGCACCTATGGCCATGCTCTTCTATTAACTTGTCGATTTGATATTTCTTGCTTATTTGCACCTGTTTTACAAGGGACAACAACTGCAGCTAGAAATATGTTTCTGGAAATGGTATATTTTCCCTTCTTAGCCATATCTTTGTTGTTTCCTTTGTGCTCGATGTCGTAGGTATTTTGTCTTTTTGGGCAACGACATTGTGATATGATGCATTGTCCATGATTAGACAAAACGGTCTATCAAGGGATGGATGTACTGTATTCTCGAGCCAATCTCTAAATACATTACCATTCATCTCATTATGATAATCCCTATTGTCTGTATGCTTCTATACGAACACGAGTCCAGCATTCTATAGAAAGCCATTATGAGTACTACCAGCATAGGCTATGACCAAACGCTGTCTTTTACTACTGGACACATATCGCTTTATCTTTTCATCCACTGATTGCCATGCCTTCTCACTTGTTTGGTGCGTATTGATCTACGTCTAATCTAAATACACTATGTCATAATTGTCTTTGCGCATTTCCCTTATTTCACGTAGGTATCTGCTTCACATGGATCCTAAATGCGGTTGCTCGCAAAGGATATTTCTACCTCACATGTACTTTCTAAAAGTGAAGCTTTATGTCTTTATAATTTTCCACAAAGTTGTTTTGGATAGATCTATGTTATTGTTCTTTCTCAACCAAACCCTAAGTATTCTTACAGTCACTATATTTTTTTTGGCATCCAGCATTTTTATAATAACTCGTCTGATGACATCCTTGTCAAAGCTGTCTACAATTGCCTTTCTACCTACTGTTTGCTTATCTAGTGTTGGTTACATTCCAGATTCTTGCACCCATCGACGAAATGACCGTTTACTCAAACCCAGTGCATGCTCTGTTATTTTTTCGGGATTTGTAACAGTATGAAACGGTTTCCTGCGATCAGCTTCTTGACAAAATTATGTGTACAACTTCATAGCGATGCTTTGAAGTGTACACAATTTCACAATCAATCTCATTCAACATTATAAACACATTCCGATGTTTGCGATAAATGGTAAGATTAATAAAATAATCACGTTTCACGAAAGGACCCATATTACGACGACACCTCTGAACACTCTCATTTAACTGCGCGCCATTCGTGCCAAAAAGTTTCCACGAGGAAATTTAAAAAAAAAACGCGGATGTGTCTGGGTGTAGGTGAAATACATTTAAAATTGTGGACTTAATCTCTGACCCGTCCGTAAATTATATACCGCATATAAACAAACATTGAAATTTGCTGTACAATCTCTAGAACCAAATATTTTTTGTTGGTGGACATACTGGTAAGGTTTATATGCTAAATGCCAACATTTTCCCCTCAAATGGTTACTGAGATATGGAATCTCATATTGTGGCAGACACAAGTAAACAATCTATAATCGCTGATGTTTGCCTTAACGCCGCAGTTATGTTTGGTCCTAGCAAAGACATGCCACCGTTTGAGGTGTTCAGCTGCATTAACAATCAGTCGCTGAACATATGTTACCTTAGTTGCCTTTCTAATACGAGAATTTGTAGTTGGCATCATCATCAAGCGTTTGCGGTCATGGTTGCCATCTCAGATTTAGCTGATTAAGTGACATGGGATGATTAATCGTCTTAAACGACTTTCCGCATCTGCCATAAGCTTATACAGAGCAGTTTTCAGTATGCAACGCTTTTTAATTTGATATATAATACAACATACCTGCTACCAAGTTAAAGACCTTTAACCACAGAACTACCATGGGGTCCAAACGGACTCCAGTGTCAACTATCGAGTCCGTCATTGTGTCGTAGTATACTTATTTTTATTTTTTTAATGTTTGAATATTTTATTCCCTCCCCCCCCCCCCCCCCCCCCCCCCCCCCCCCCACACCATCCCAACAAACAAAAAATTGTGTCCACTATTGTAAAGTTCGTTGTAAGGTATGTACACACTGTCTGTGTTTGGTATGTCTTACTTTTTCGCAGGAGTTACACATACCTAGCAGGTCTCCGTGGCGAAAGAGTGACGGACACGGTTTTTATTCCCGTATACCCGCGTTCAAAAGATGTTGTAGAACATCTAATGGATGTGGTAATTTGGTTTCTGAGGAAAACGCAAGGAATACCATGGACATACAGAAACAACAATGATCAAGTCCTACAAGGAAAAAATAAATAAACGGAAATTGATTAGATAAATTAGACCTAGACAGTCACAATTTTGGGGACACGTAATGAGGATAATTAAATGGAAGAACGGGGTTACAACTGGCAAGACTGAGAGGAAAAGAATAAGACGAAGGCGAAGAATAAATACCTGGATGGCTTAACCAAGTGGCATAGGCGAGATAATAACACAGAGCTGATCCACGACTCTGGTGATCGTGTGAGATGGCGAAACATGACCGCCACGCATTTCGGCATGGCATATGTTGATGATGATGATGATGATGATGATGATGATGATGATGATGATGATGATGATGATGATGATGATGATGATGATGATGATGATGATGATGACGGTGATAATGATGATAATGATGATGATGATATTACACTTTCCTCCATAGTTACCTTTTCCAACACTTCATGTTTTAAAAGAAAATTGTATGTGGCTTTTGCAGGACGTTGCGATAAACCACATCCCCATCTTACGTTTGTATGCAAGTTTACATTCAGTAGTTTGCCATTGTGTTCTGAACGGGTGGTTTACGTTGAAGCCCGACCAGCCCGTGCACTGAAAGATTCCCCCACCCCGAATATGACGCCCTACAATTTCAAGCGGAAGCGTTTTAATCCCCAAGATCAAGCAGACTGCCCTTGTTTTTAAACATGTCCAAAACATTTCATTTTCTTTAAACACAGAAGCCACAAACAATATGTGACACGATTTATTGCCTGACATATATCCCTCATCTCGCCTCGTCACCTGACGAGATGCAGCGAAATATACCAGGCAATCAATCGTGCAACATATTGTTTGTGGCTTCTGTGTTTAAATTTACTAAGGGAACACATTGTTGTGAATTTCATTTTCTCATTTTTGTTTGTCTTAAAAGCAATTTTTTTACAATTCTGAGTTCTTGTTGGATAGACATGTTTGTTCACTATTATTTTTGCATGTGTCTTCTTCTTCCTGTAGTCCATGATGTATGCCGTTGATGACCATGTATGTCCACAGCCTTCTGCCTAGTGTACCATTTCCGTTACAGACGTTCATCCCTGTTATGCTGTCAAACGGTCAAGCATCTACTCTCTTTATCTCCCCCTGGCTTTAATCCCCTCCAGCTTTCTCCTTGAACCAACATGTCCTAGTTTATCACCTCTCATGACATACCCAAAGAATGTAAATTATCCTCTTCTGATGCGAGTTGCTAGTTCTCTTTGTGAGTCTGTCTAAACAACACCTGATAGAGTAGCATAATGGTTGGAGCAACTTGCAGTCTGTGCTATACAATAACTAAGTGAAACTAGTAATATATGATGATGATGAAATCGATGATAACAAATACGACGACGACAACACCAACAATAACAATAATATCAACAATAACAATAACAATAGCACAAAAACAACGATAACCGTGACAACAGAAACAATAACACAGAAATGCAAACAAACCATAAACAAAAATAATAACATCAACAATATCAATAGGACTATAATAACAATAATAATATTGACATCAACAACATCAACATCAACGATAACAACAATGATCGCATCAACAATATAATAACAACAATAATAATAACAACATTAATATCAGTATATAATAATACTAATAATAATAGCAATAATAATAACAGTCACAACAACAGCAATTCTTATAATAAAAATAACAACACCGTGCATGAAACAATAATAGCAATAACAGCATTAAAGAAAACAACAATAATACTAACACTATCAACAACAACAACAACTTTAAACATCGTGTCAACAACTATTACCCCATTTCGTTTGTTTGCATATCATTTACAGGACATCGAAGTCAACTCCAGCATTTCTGCCGCTGTGGTTTCTTGGCATGTTTACATTCAGTAGTTTGTCATTGCTGTCTGAACGACCGGCACCGATACCAACTCAAAATATACGCTAAGTGGTTTGCCGCTAAATCGCGCGCAGCTGTGTTTAGAACACGGGTATATGGGCGTACGAACCTCGTCGGTAACCCATTCGATACAGAGACCAGCCCATACTCACTACTAAACGAAATAACGTAACACACAGTAATGCAGTTTTACATGTGTTTAAAGTTAAACCACGTTTTCACTTCACATTCAACTTCGGCGTCATTCGCGAAATGTTCTTGAACATCCACCTCACAGCCCCGACTTAGCCCCTAGCGATTTTCTGTAAAGCAAAGCTGGGTAGAATAAGTTACGAGGGTTAGTCAATAAGTAAGTCACACAGTTCTGTTGGATCGCAGGTAAATGAAAACAGAGCACGCAGTTCTATGAAGCCGGTTTGGGAGGACTGATAAAACGATGGGATAAGTGCATTAATGTAGGTAGCAATTACACTGAGAAATAAAGGAACAATGTATATATAAAAATAAACTGGTTTCAAGTTGTTATCGTAGTTAGTTATTTTTCTACAGCTATTTGTGACTTACTTATTAACTTACCCTGGTACTTAATTTACAATTGTAACCAATTTTACAATTTTACAATTGTTCTTCATAACCAGTTACTTAAGTTCAGATGCCAGTTTATCCATGTCTGGGCACAAATCTGTCGTGCCCAACGTGGCTTGTTTTTTGTTTGTTTGTTTGTTTATGTCTTTGTTTTTATAACGATCATTGCGGAAAATGACTGCTCACATCTGTATGTCGAACCAGAAAGGCAAGTGTATTTCTGGGCGAATGAACGCAGGTGTTCACATTGTTTGACAGGTAATTGTCGCCAGAATGAAATTATATGATCAGCTGAAGGTGAAGCAGGCAGCTCCAGAAATTTACATCTCATTCAAAATTGAATTTCAAATCAATTACTTCCCGTCCCGTTCTGTAATCAATTCATTTATTTCAGACAGAATCAGATAGACAATATTTTTCAGCGCCCCAATCTTTGTTGAATTTACGACAAGCAACGTCTTCACATTTTCGTATTTTACCATTGTTTGATTTTAGATTTTCCACACTCATGTTTATGGGCATTAGCGGTAAAATTTTATTTGAAAAAAAATCTAATTTCAACACAATACTACCGACTTTGCTAATCAGTTGTAACAGACGACAACATGGCGCCTTGCGCACTCTGATTGGTCAACGGCTGGGATATAGGAACTTCATAACGTTTCTTTGCGAACTGAACAGACGCATTCGATAATATCTGAGCATAACAACCACGAGCAGAGTCAATTATTACACGCTGACGGGGCGCTCCAAGTGCATTTTTGAAATTATTAAGATATATTATATTAAATGAGAGGCCTCGCGTGCCACTTTCGGACAGCTGGCGGGCCACAGGTGGCCCGCGGACCATGGTTTGGGAGCCTCTGCCATGGAACTACCATGGGGTCCAGCTAGACCCCAGTGTCAACATTCGTGACTGTCAATGTGTCGTAATATACTTATTTGCATTTTTGATTTTATTGTATTTTATTATCCCCCAAGCCTACTCCCCTTCAAAAACAAAAGTATGTTCATCATTGTGGAGTTCGTTGTAAGGTAAGTACATTGTGTCCATCTTTAGTATTTCTCATCTTTTCGCAGGTGTTACACGTACTTAACTGTTTTTATTTCCTATTGTTATATCCTGCTACAGCCGTTACTTATCTCTATGAATATTTGCAACTCGTTTAAATCAATGTAATGTTTCATAAATGGCCGTGTGGTATATTTCCTCAGAATGATGCGAGTCTTCGAAATGCCGCACCTTAAATGTTTTTGTTTTTTTTCTTTTCAAAATGCTGCCCGTTAAAGATTTTTAATTGTTGAATAGTTCAAATTGTATTTGGATTTGACAGATTCTGCCGCCCCCTTACGGTGCCGCCTGATGCGGCCGCCTCTCTGTATCATAGCACGGCACGGCCCTGGTTTTATATGTAAAAATGTTGAAATATCTATAACAGGAAGTCTTATTGTCAAGGGAAATAAATTGAAATGAAATTTTTAAGCGACAAGGGAGACAAGAAAAATAGTTTATTGGAGTATTTATGAAGGATGTATACAGCAAATAATTAGACCAAAGAACGCATAGCAAAATATCTAATGAAAAGAATGTTTACTCTGATCAAAAACTACTAAACTAAATTGAAGCAATTGTGATATCTTAGAAATCCAGTATGTGATCTTATGAGGTAGATAATATAATAAAGGAAGTGCAGTTTACACACGGATAATATATATTGCAATACCCGTTTAATCATTACGATGTCAGTATCTAGAGACTTAATATTTTTGACAGCACATGTAGGCCCTACATGTGCCTCATAATGATAGCAAATGTGGTCATAGAGACTATTAACGGAATAAAGAAACTGATGATATCGATGCTCGTCTTTGATACACAAGTAAAATGTAAAAAAACGACAGTCGCTAATTTTTGCCGTAACGCTGGAGTTATATTTGATCTTAGCAAAGACAAGCCACCGTTGAGGTGCTCAGCTGCAATGACACCCAGTCGCCGAACATGTAACATACTTTTACCTTTCTAATACGAGAATTTGGTGACAAAACACGTCCGTGTCTTACCCCTTATTTGGTCTGCTCATCACGGTCTCGGTATTTAGTCATAACTGTGACAAAATCTCGCTACATATAACTTTCCGCCATTTATTTTTGTTAGGTCCTGTCGTATATCTTAGAAAATCTCAAAGTTGATAGAGGAAAACTAGAATTCATCTTTCCCAATGTTATCCTGGCCCACTATGATTTTAGTAGCCTTCAACGGCACAATTACTTGAGGCAATCAATAGGGTCCAGTGGAAGTCCCCAAAGTCAACAAAGAAACATTTCCTTGAATAATAATAAACTTGCGGAGCTTCCTTGCCACTCTGATTTCAGATAAATAATTAATATATAGGGTGAATTAATTGTTAACAGACAATAACATGAACACTCAAAGAATTAATGGAACACTCAGAGGGCAAAATGAAATATCTATTAAACTTAATAACAAACAACTGGGGTGGGTTTTGGCTATTCTGATCACAAAATAATCTCACATTTCAAAAGGCATGGTATGTATTCATTAATACATTAAACATTCACCTTTTTTAGAAAAAAACATAACCCATATTTCCCCAGTGGATTGAATCATACACATAGATCTGTTAAGTTATAATGATAATTATAATTCTCTATCTTAAGCTCAGTCCTCTCCATTCCAATCTTTGTTTATGGACCCTAAATGTGCAAATGTTCTGTAAGACTAAATAAATTGGGTCCATAGTAAGTTTGTTCAGGTTCAGGTAGGATGATCGTCGAGGTTGCCTCTCTAATGACATGTACAGGCTAAAAGTCCCCTGGTTGATTCATAGTGATGCTGGGTTACCTGCTTTATGTGATTGGATGGAACTCTCGCCTGTAAGTTCTTCCAAAATAGGATTCGTCATCTCTCCATCCAGGAGCTCCCATCAAGAGTCATATCTGGTTATGGATGGATTTAACCACTACCTGAAATTCCAGTACCAAAACAAATATACACTGGTACCATAAATGCACCTGTATGTTCATTGGAAATGGAAGAAAGGTAAAACCCCATGGAAAAGAGAAAACAAACAAGGGTAATTTTGATCCCAGGAAAACAAATAAAGGGGGAAGATGGCCGTAGTGTCCCCCAGAAGTTATCAACCCAATAGCTGGCTCCTCTCCATCCAATACCCACTACAGAGCTCTCAAGGTTTAGGATACCAGATAAGCAGTGTCATCTTCGCCCATGCCTGTCACGTGTAGTCTCAAAATTGAGTAATACCTTGATCGATTCGGAATTCCCAGTTGTAAATAATTGTTTTCCCTAATTATCTTTTCATTCAAAAGAAAAGGCCTCCCACATTAATTATCTTAATTCGTTTCCCAAATGCAATGAGTATCCAACTTATAAACAAAGTTAAACCAACTTTTAACAAAAATAACAATAATAGCAACAATATCAACACCAACAACAACAACAACAGTAAATGTGTCAACAACCATTACCCCATAATGTGTAGCTAACATGTGTACTACTAGTATCTATAGTAGTATATAGGGATAATAGCATAATCTCTAGTATATATATATATAATTGTCATGCAGCTTGTAAATCGCTCCATGCTCATTTTTTTGTTTGCATATCCTTCACAAGACACCGCAGTGAACACCAGCATCTCTGCCGCTGTGATCTCTTGGCAAGTTTACGTTCACTAGTTTGCCTTTCCTTCCTGAACGACCGGCACCAGAAACTATGCAAAGCCAACGCTACGGGGTCTGTTGCTAAATCTCGCGCAGCTGTGTTTAGAACGCGGGTATACGGGAGTACGAACCTCGTCGGTAACCCATTCGCCACAGAATTAGTTAGTTAGTCGACAGATCATCCTCATTGCACATCGAACCATTCAGTCCATAAGTGCTCGGATCCCCTCCTCAGCAAATCCCGCAGCGTGTAGCGGCTAACGACGCCAGTTCTGTGTTGGTTTATCAATCTTCTTTGGCTTCCTGCGTAGTGTTCTTATTTGGCGACCCCTCTTTTAATTTGCTGTTCTCGCAGTCTGGCCTTGGTTGTGGATTCACAGTCATCACTTGGTTCACGCAGAAGTCTTACTTCTCGTAGAGCATTTAGAATGTCAGCCTGGTCCATGGCGCGTCCGCCCTCCACAGTAGCGTTACCTGCGAGCTTGTCAGCCCGCTCATTTCCTTGTACTCCTCATGCCCTGGCACGAAGATGAAACTAATCTTTGCCAGCCGAGACCGCTCCAGAGGCAGCAACCATGCTCTTCGGATCGACCCTTCCTCTATCCTCTTGATCATGTTCATTGAGTCGCTAAGGAAACATGCCCTAGTGAATGTTTGTGTCTCGAGTCATGTTATTGCTTTACTTACTGCATGAATTCCATGGTCAGGCTACTTGTGGTTTCAGTGAAAGCACCAGAGTCCTCCTTCACATTTCTCCCTCCGGCCCGAGCCGTAAAGGCCCATGAGCTTCTCACATGTCGGACGACCGACCCACAGAGACCAGCCCATACTCACTACTAAACAAAATAACATAACACAAAGTAATGCAGTTTTACAGAACGGAATTACGAATCATAAAGGACGTTGCTTTGACTATCCTTCATTAGCAAACAAATGCATATACACAACACAACGTATAATCACAGAGAAAACCCTCCAGTGACTACATTAAGGCTTAACAACGAGATAAGAGAAATGAAAAAAAACACACACACAATGAAGACAATGAAAAGAAAAGGAAAATCATCAAATAAAGAAAAAGATTTTTTTGCTACTTATATCGGAATCTCAGGCTGTGATACTAACATGAATTTCACATTGATACTCTTATATATACAGCCGTGGTAGTCTGTGAATCAAGGGGACCGGGATAGGGGATGGTAACGGTTCAGTGAAGATCCCAGGTAAATGAGTGGAAGTGGTATGCGAAAAATAGGGGGAGGAAGGTAAGGTGTAAAACTGGAAGCAATGGGGATGTGATGGTGGGAAAACTAAGAAGGAGTTCCGGTGGATGTCCGGACTGCTAAATCATTCTCGTGTGATCTAGCCCTTATTTGTGTCCTTTTGTAGTTTCATGACCAGGCATATCCCTATTTTGGATAATAAAAGATGACCTTTCTCGTCTGATTTTTTGTTTTTGTTGCGTATCCCTTACAGGACGTTACAGTCAACACCACCATTTTCCAGCTGCTGTTGATGTACTAGGCAAGATTACGCTCAGTAGTTTGCCATGGCTTTCTGAGCGACCGGTTCACATACCCCTAAGTTACCGACACGCCGAGAACCGCTACCAATTCTAGCGCACATTACGCCAGTCACGAGAGTATACGGGATTACGGAGAAGGACTTCAACGCCTATGCCAGGGAGACCGGCCGTCTGATTTAGTGTTATAATATTACATTTTCATATTGTGTAGGTTCTGTAAATTGACGGAAAGAAAGCAATAGAAGGCAGAAAGATAGATATTTGTAAGGCTAGGCAATATGGAATAAACGGGCCACGACCACAGACCTGACACAAGAATGGTGATCGTGTAGTCTCCGTGGCGGAGCTGTGATGACACAGCCGGCGTCATCATTTCCGTCGTCAATATGCGTGCACGGTCATGGTTGCCATCTCAGGTGTAACGGATTAATTGCCGTTGGATGATTAAACGTCTCTAGCGACTTCCCGCGTCTACCATGGGCTTATACACAGTAGGTTTCCTTATGCAACGCTCTTTAATTTTATATATAATACATCATGTCTGCTACGATATTAACAACTTTTAACCCTAGAACAGTAGTTCCCAAGCTTTTCAAGCAGAGGGCAATATCTACTTTTTTCGATAGTTAAACGGGCCACAACGTCATAAAATTATAAAAGCCGTGCAATATCATTCTTACCTTTCTTATCTTTCGTCAACAAGATTCTAAAACTTTAAAGGCAGTCATTGTCAGTACTACACTGCGGTCATTTTTTGTTTCGGGTGGGGGGGGGGGGGGGGGGGGGAGTTAAAATCAAAAGTTCATTTAACAATAAATTTTACATCAGTTTCGAAAATCGCTATTAATGTACGACGGTAAGTTAATAAGTAATTCACAAATGGCTGTAGAAAAATAACTAAATATGATAACAACATGAAACCAGTTTATTTTTATCCATACATTGTCCCTTTATTTTTCAACATAATTTCCACCAACATTGATGCACTTATCCCATAGCTTTATCAGTCCTCCAAAACCGGATGCATAGAACTGCGTGCTCTGTTTTCTAAACCACGTTTTCACTTCACATTCAACTTCGACGTCATTCGCGAAATGTTCTGGAACATCCACCTCACAGCCCCGACTTAGCCCCTAGCGATTTTCCGTAAAGCATAACTGGGTAGAATAAGTTACGAGGGTTATTCAATAAGTAAATCACACAGTTCTGTGGGATCGCAGGTAATTGAAAACAGAGCACGCAGTTTTATGCAGCCGGTTTGGGAGGATTGATAAAACGATGGGATAAGTGCATCAATGTTGGTGGCAATTATGTTGAGAAATAAAGGGACAATGTATGTATACAAATAAACTGGTTTTAAGTTGTTATCTTAGTTAGTTATTTTTCTGCAGCCATTTGTGACGTACTTATTAACTTACCCTCGTACTTAATTTACAATTCTAACTGTTCTTCATAACCAGTTACTTAAGTTCAGATGCCAGTTTATCAATGTCTGGGCACATATCTGTCGTGCCCAAAGTTATAAGCGCAGCTAGGTTACTGTCGGTGAATCTGGAACGTGGCTTGTTAGTTTGTTTGTTTGTTTGTTTGTTTGTTTTTATAACGGTCATTGCGGAAAATGACTGCTCACATCTGTAAGTTGAACCAAAACGACAAATGCATCTCTGGGCGAATGAACGCAGGTGTTCAATTGTTCGACAGGTAATAGTCGCCAGAATGAAATCATATGATCAGCATGAAGGGGAAGCAAGCAGCTCATAGAAATTTACATCTCATTCAGAATTGCATTTCAAATCAATTACTTCGTGCTGAAGGTTTTACTGTATTTGACAGAGCTTGGCATCAGGAAATATGAACGGATTTATGAAAAGGGCAACATTATCCACCTCTATTGTAACTCTTGAAATCTCGACTGAAAGATATCCAGAAGACTTTCAACTTTTACTTTGTACTGTAATAAGTCATATTTGTTTTCCACCACAAGCGTCTTCAGAGTTGGAAACGCCTCTAAAGTCCTTTCAGTAAGCTATCCGATAAACAGTCGTAGTCTCATTTTAAATGAAGAAATCTCATTGCACAAATTTGTGAATAGTTTGTTGTTTTCCCTGATCCTCGCATTTAAAGAGTTTAAATGATACGTATGTGCACCAAAAATACCAGGTCATTAAGAAAGTCATCGTTTAGCAGAAATTCCCATTCTGTAGGCAATTCATTTATTTCAGACAGAAACAGATAGACAATATTTTTCAGTGCCCCAATCTTCGTTGAATTCACAAGCAACGTCTTCACATTTTCGCTTTTTACCATTGTTTGATTTTAGATTTTCCACACTCATGTTTATAGGCTTTAACGGTAAATTTTATTTGAAAAAATCTAATTTCAACACAATACTACCGACTCTGCTAACCAGTTGTAACAGACGACAACATGGCGCCTTGCGCACTCTTATTGGTCGACAAGGCTGGGATATGGGAACTTCATAACGTTTCGTTGCGAACTGAACAGGCGCATTCGATAATATCTGAGCATAACAACCACGAGCAGAGTAAATTATCGCACGCTGACGGGGCGCTCCGAGTGCATTTTTGAAATTATTAAAATATATTATATTAAATAAGAGGCCTCGCGTGCCACTTTCGGACAGCTGGCGGGCCACAAGTGGCCCGCGGACCATGGTTTGGGAACCTCTGCCATAGAGCTACCATGGGGTCCAAATGGACCCCAGTGTCAACTTTCGTGACTGTCAATGTGTCGTAATATGCTTACCTGCATTTTTGATTTTATTATATTTTATTATCCCCCAAGACTACTCCCCTTTTAAAAAAAGTATGTTCATCATTGTGGAGTTTGTTGTAAGATATGTACACTGTCTCAGTGTTTAGTATTTCTAATCTTTTCGCAGGTGTTACACAAGATGTTTTATCGTTTCTTTACTTATTCAGTCTCTCGGTAGAGATTTGTTCGCAGCAGACTAGCATAATCTCCGGCGGGCTTATTCCCGCTGGTCGCGGAGTCCACTTAAAGTCAGGTGGAGAGTCTGACGATAGTGCACGCTTTACACAGGTCCGGACACTTGTGATCGACAGATGTGCGCGCCTTTTTGGTCCGGGCTCGTACGAGGCCCTCACCTGTGGGACTTGGCTGAACGCCTCTAAGCCGGGCCCCTTGGGTGTCAGGGTCTGGCCATAACGCGCCACCGGCTCATGGTGGCGAGGTCTCGGAGGATTGACGCTGCGCCGCCAGCGTCTGCAGCCTACCTTGTGCCAGACGTATTGGTTACCCATTCCTCTGGACAACACGAGGTCAGGCCGAGAGAGAGGACTTGTCTTTTGGGCACCACATGTTTCTCTGAAGCTCTGCCCAGGCATTGTGATGGAATATTGGCCACATTCCAACTCACATACTTTGGTCTGTCAAGACTGCAAGGTGCCAACAACATGCACCTACCTGTTTTTATTTCCTATTGTTACACCTTATGTAACAATAGGAAATAAAAACAGTCAGAACCTTATGTGATGAGGCAAAACAAACATGGATTGAGAAAAATAGCAGAGAAATTAAAGAACAACACAACAGTAAAAATACGAAACTAATGCACAACAGAATTCAGGAGCTTACTAATCAAAGAACACGTACATCAGCAAGCTGCATAAAGACAAAAGATGAAAGAACCATAATAGAAAAAGATCAGATCTTACATGTATGGTCAGATTACGTGAAAAACCTGTATGACGATAATAGAGACGAACGGTATGATGTTCAAAATAATAATGAAGGACCAGCAATTTTGAAGATGGAGATTCAGAATGCTTTTAACCATATAAAATGTGGCAAGAACCCCGGTTCAGACAGCGTCACAACAGAAATGATTAATGCTTTAGAAGAATATGGAATAGATAAAGTTACCGGTCTGCTTAATACAATATATGATACTGGAAATATACCTCAGGAGTTATGTAATTCTGTATTTATTGCAATCCCAAAGACATCCGGAGCCTTGGAATATGATCAACATCGAACAATTAGTATAATGAGTCACATCACGACGATTTTGCTAAGAATTATCATGCAAAGAGTTAGGAGGAAAATACAACCTGAAATAGGAGAAGAACAATGTGGGTTTGTAGAAGGCAAGGGTACAGTAAATGCTGTGTATATACTGAGAACCGTAATCGAACGTTCTATAGAAGTAAACAAAGATCTACATCTTTGCTTTATTGACTACACAAAGGCTTTTGATAAAGTGAGACATGTCAACATGATAAGGATGCTTGAGGATCTACAAATTGATGGAAAAGACCTTAGACTTGTAAAAAACATATATTGGAAACAACAAGCTGCCATAAGAGTTGATAATGAAGTAAGCCAATATCAGCCTATTAAGAGAGGTGTGAGACAGGGATGTGTAATGTCTCCAGATCTGTTTTCCCTGTACAGTGAAAGTATTTTCAGAAATATTGAAGATATGGAAGGAATCAACATTGGGGGACGATGCATCAATAATATTAGATATGCAGATGATACAGTCTTTATTGCAGACAATGAACAGGACCTGCAAAATTTAGTAGATGCGGTTGTTACACACAGTGAACAACTAGGGTTAGAATTAAATTGTAAAATGACACAGATTATGGTCGTCACTAGGAAGAACGAAATACCACAATGTAATATACAAGTAAATGGGAATATTCTTCAACAAGTGAATAGGTACAATTATCTCGGAACAGTAATAACATCTGATGGGAGATGCCTTGAAGAGATTAGAACAAGAATCGCCATGGCAAAAGTAGCCTTTAGCAAGATGAAAAACATACTGACCAATAAAAAGATGTCAATTGAAACGAGAAAAAGAGTGTTGAGATGCTACATAGAACCTGTACTCTTATATGGATGTGAAGCTTGGACAATGAGCATTCAGGCTGAAAAACATCTGATGGCTGTAGAAATGTGGTTTCTGAGGAAAATACAAAGAATACCATGGACAGCCAGAAAGACCAATGAACAAGTTCTTCAAGAAACAAAAGAAGATCGTAAACTGATTAGAGACATTAGACGTAGATAGTCACAGTTTTTTGAGCATGTTATGAGAAGAAAAGATCTGGAGAACTTGGTGACAACTGGTAAGATCGAGGGGAACAGACCAAGGGGAAGACCTAGACGCAAGTACCTGGATGGCTTGGCCTTGTGGCATGATCGAGACAGAAACACGGAGCTGATCCACGACTCTGGTGATCGAGTGAGATGGCAGAACATGACCGCCCACGCTTACCGGCATGGCACATGATCAAGGGATGGATTGTTACACCCTTCTGCAGCCGTTGTTTCTTTTATGAATATTGCAACTCGTTTCAATCATTGTAATGTTTCATAAAGGGCCGTGAGGTAGATTTTCACATTATGAAGCAAGTCATCGAAATGCCGCCCCTTAAATGATTTTTTTTTCTTTTCTAAATGCCGCCCGTTAAAGATTTTTAATTGTTGAATACTTCAAATTGTATTTCGATTTCACTGCTTCTGCCGCCCCCGTAGGGCGCCGCCTGATGCGGCCGCCTCTCTGTATCATAGCGCGGCACGGCCCTTGTTTATATGTGAAAATGTAGAAATATTTATAACACGAATTCTTAGTATCAAGGGAAATAAATTGAACTGACATTTTTAAGAAACAAGGGAGACAAGAACACAATTTTATTGGAGTAAATATGAAGGATGTGTACAGCAAATAATTAGACCGAAGAACGTATACCGTAATATATAATTTAAAATGTTACCACTCTGGTCAAAAACAACTAAACAAAATTTAAGCAATTGCGATATCTCAGAATTCGAGTATGTGATCTCATGAGGTAGATAATATAATAATGGAAGTGCAGTCTACATACGGATAATATATGAATTACTATATCCGTTTAATCGTTATAGTGAATATTTATACATAAGCATATTTTTGGCAGCACATGTACATGTGCCTCA
Source organism: Cepaea nemoralis (assembly GCA_014155875.1). NCBI lineage: Eukaryota > Metazoa > Mollusca > Gastropoda > Stylommatophora > Helicidae > Cepaea > Cepaea nemoralis. The sequence goes on along the minus strand of JACEFZ010024233.1, from coordinate 114,527 downwards.
TAATTATAGCAAATGTGGTAATAGAGATTATTAATGGAGTAAAGAAACATATGATATCGATGTTCGTCTTTGATACACAAGTAAAAAGTAAAAAAGTAAAAAAAAAACGACAGTCGCAGATTTTCGCCGTAACGCTGGAGTTATATTTGATCCAAGCAAAGACAAGCCACCGTAGACGTGTTTAGCTGAAATGCCACCCACCCGTAGAACATGTAACATACTTTACCTTAGTTTTCTTTCTAATACGAGAATTTGGTGACAAAACGCATCTGTGTCTAACTCCTTACTCCGTCTGCTCATCACTGTCTCGGCATTCAGTCACCACTGTGACAAAACCTCCGTACTTATCACTTTCCACCATGTATTTTTGTTAGGTCCTGTCGTATATCTTAGGAAATCTCAAATAGATAGAGGAAAACTATAATTCCTCTTTCCCAGTGTGATCCTGTCCCACTATAATTTTAGTTGCCTTCAATGGCTCAATTACTTGAGGTTATTAATATGGTCCAGGGGAGCCAAGGAAGTCCCCAAGGTCAACAAGAAAACGATGTCCTTGAATAATAATAAACTTGTGGAGTTTCCTTGCCACTGTACACTCAGATAAATAATTAATATCCAGGGTGAATTAACGGTTAACAGACATTAACACGAATACTCAAAGAATTAATGGAACACTTGAAGTGAAAAATGAAATATCTATTAAACTTAATATAAAACAAACTGGGGATGGGTTGTGGCTATTCTGATCACAAAATAATCATCCATTTCAAAAGGCATGGCACGTATCCATGAATACATTAAACATTCACCTTGTTAGAAAAACATAACCCATATTTCCTCGGTGGATTGAATCACACCCATAGATCTGTTAGGTTATAATAATAATCTTAATTCTCTATCTTAAGCTCAATCCACTCCACTCCAAATTTGGTTTTTGGACCCTAAATGTTCAAATGTTCTGTAAGACTAAATAAATTGGGTCCATAGTAAGTTTGTTGTTCTGGTTCAGGTAGGATGTTCGCGAGGTTGCCTCTCTAATCACGGGTACAGGCTAAAGGTCCCCTGGGTGATTCATAGTGATACTGGGTTACCTGCTTTATGTGGTTGGATGGGACTCTCGCCTGTAGATTCTTCCCAAATAGGATTCGTCATCTCTCCAGCCAGGAACTCAGATCAACAGTCAAATCTGGTTCTGGATGGATTTAATCACTTAACCAGTACCTGAAAATCCAGTATCAAAACATATATCTACTGGTACCATAAATGCAATTATATGATCATTTGAAATGGAAGAAAGGTAAAACCCCAAGGAAAAGGGAAAATAAACAAAAGGAATTTTGACCCCTGGGAAAAATAAACAAAAGGGGAAGAAAGCCGTAGTGTCCCATGAAGTTATCAACCCAATAGCTGGCTCCTCTCCATCCAACACCCACTACAGTGCTCTCATATTTTAGGATACCAGATAAGCAATGTCATCTTCGCCCATGCCTGTCACATATAGTCTCAAAGTTGAGTAATACCTTGATTCATTCGGAATTTGATAACCATGTTGTCACCGCCTCACCTTTAGATATATTATTAGAGGGCTGCAACTCCAGCCCAAGGGATAGAAGCGAGTCGCTCAGGACCCGAGTAATCTAGAGCCTTCTCGAAAGACTGGTCATCGAGTCCATGGTTCCGTGGACACTGACGTGGCCCGCCTATTGCGGGGTCCACGAGGAACTCGGACAGAGTTACCGCCCGTGTCGGATTGGGACACGTGGAGACCGGCAGAGGACAGACGGACTTGAGAGAGGCAACAAGGCCTGCCTGAGAGGGACTCAATAGATATTCATAGATATATATATACATAGGCTAGATAGTGTGCTAGATTGTTGTATGATAACTATGTGGTTGCTGTTAACTATCTGTGATATGTAATATAGCGCGGGCTGTTAACCCACTGCGCCAACGCAATACAATAAATGTTCTATATCATAGCGAACGGAGTTTATTGTTGCCTGTGTGAACCCGAGCTCAGATACACCTAGATAGGAGCAAGACGATGACAGGCTTTTTGGGGGCTAGTTTTCCGGTTTTGGCATAAAATGTTTTGTGAAAGAGCTATTAATTGCCATGTAAAATTACTTAATTAATCATATCAAATTGATTGTTGTACCACAAATTGTTATCTTTACAAGTTTAAACATTAGTAGCTATCTAGCGATAAAATAGAATTAATCCGAGTCCCTCAGCAGCGTCTCATCAGTGCCTCAGCAGTGTGCCTCATTATTGTAATTCTGTAAACTATTTTTGACATGACTGTGACATTTTTTGACTGTGACTAATGTTTTCTCACTCTACGAGCAGATTGTTCCGCGAACAGTGACGCGTGCAACCTATGTAACCTTTCCAACAGTGACGAGAGTACAAGACAACATCGGCGAGTTCTGGGATTGAAAGCTAAGTTTCATATCATACCCATTGCAACTCTAAGCTGTACTTCTCACCTTCCATCAATGTATCATTTTGTATCATATTGATTTGTTTGCATATTCATGACCTTGTAACCAACATAACTTTGCATTTTGATTTACACATTTAATAATCAAGGGAGTTAACTAAATTTTCCACTCCCCAACATTTTTTTCTAAGGGATTTAACTTTATAAACATTACCAACAAGTAAAACACAAAATGTCTAGCCTAGATAAATGCATTGAGCAAGGAATAAAATTAGGTTATAAAGAAGAGAAACTGTCAGAATGGGCACAGAAAACGCACGCAGAAAACATTGCCCGTGAAGACGGACTTGAGAGAGGCAACAAGGCCTGCCTGAGAGGGACTCAATAGATATTCATAGAAATATATATACATAGGCTAGATAGTGTGCTAGATTGTTGTATGATAACTATGTGGTTGCTGTTAACTATCTGTGATATGTAATATAGCGCGGGCTGTTAACCCACTGCGCCAACGCAATACAATAAATGTTCTATATCATAGCCCATGACTCCCCTTTTGGAGGTCATATGGGGTATGAAAAGACCAGGGCTAGGGTCCTCACCCAGTTTTATTGGCCAAAGTTTTGCCAAGATATAAAAACCTTTTGTAGATCTTGTGATATATGTCAGAAACTGGTGAAAAAGGGAAAAAACCCTACAGCAGAAGTCCAATCAACAACAACTGCCTCGAGGCCTTTCCAAATCGTGGCAGTTGACCTAGTAGGTCCGTTGAATCACATTTCAAATAAGGGGAATAGATATATTTTTACTCTTGTGGATTTATGTACGAGATGGCCCGAAATGCTGCCATTAAGATCGATCTCCTCTAAGGATGTGACGGACATATTACTAAATATTTTCTCCCGTTTTGGCTTCCCGGAGAAAATCATTTCTGATAGAGGAACCCAGTTCATATCGAATGCCACCCAATCAGTAACTAAGTTACTAGGCATCAAGCAATGTTTCACCAGTCCCTATCGACCGGCCGCAAATGGTATCTGCGAGAAATTAAATGGGGACCTGAAACATATGCTATCTAAAGTGACAGCTGAAAATCCAGCCGATTGGGACATACTTCTCCCAACGGTGCTGTTCGCATATAGAGAAGTCCCGCAATCAAGTACAGGGTTCTCTCCCTTCGAATTGATGTATGGAGCGAACCCAAGAGGACCTCTCACCATTTATAAAGAGATCATATCACAACCTGTAGATATCCAACTTCCCATTTCTACCTATGATTTGGTCACTGACACCAGAGACAAAATCATACGTTCCTGTATATTGGCCAGAACATCACTACAGGAGAAAGGTTTTAAATACAGGCAGTACGCCAACAGAGGTGCAAAAACAATTGTACTACATCCAGGTCAGGATATTTTACTACTCCTACCTGACAAAAGTGATTTACTGTCAACCTCTTGGCAGGGACCTTTTAAGATCATTAGAAGAATTTCAGAAGTGGATTACGAAATATCTTTAAATGGAAAGTTGAAAATATTCCATGTAAATATGTTGAAACCATACTATGCTAGACAGGACATTGAGACAGATGAACAGACGCAACAAACTGGTGACAAAGACCAAACAACAATTTCCCAACGGATTGACATCTCGACAAACGAAGCATCGTTAACGACACACTCTTACGACAACGAAAACGACGGAGACATATGGACATTACCGACAATCTGTGATATCGACAAAGACGACAAATTTGACGACATATTGACAACTATTGATCTCGACGACGGCGACAATGACATTGAAGACAATTTACAAACAGTAGCATCTGTGATAAATCAGACAGACGCGGACAATACTGACATCCCTGTACCAATTATGACTGACGACGGCAGTATAAATGACATACAGATCTCTGACACTTTGACACAACAACAGCGAAAAGACATTTTGACTCTCCTTGACGAGTATAAATCTATCTTTTCTAACAAACCTGGACGCACTGATAAAATAACACATTCAATTGTGCTGACAGATCTAAGACCGGTCAAATGTAGACCATATTCTATTCCTCGCCATTACAGATCTAATTTAGATAAAGAAATTTTAGATTTAGAGAAGAATGGCATAATTCAAAAATCGATGTCTCAATATTCTTCACCGATTGTCCTGGTGAAAAAGAAGGACCAGACAATACGTTTGTGCATCGACTATAGAGTATTAAATACAAGAACAACAACGGATGCAGAGCCAATGAACAGTTGTGAAGATCTTATTTTAAATATGGCTCAATCATCCTTATTTTCCAAGACCGACTTAGCGAAAGGATATTGGCAAGTTCCACTACACCCTTCTTGTAGACATATAACAGCATTCGCAACACCTCTCGGTTTGTACGAATGGCTATATCTTCCTTTTGGCCTGAAGAACGCACCGGCCACATTTGTTAGACTAACAAGATTGTTATTACACGGAATTAAAGATGTAGTAGCCTATATTGATGATATATGCGTCCATTCTTCTGATATGACTTCTCACTTACTTACCCTGAAACAAGTCTTCAACCAAATCTCTCTTTTTGGACTTACTATCAAACCTTCCAAGGTTGAAATAGGCTATACACAAATAGACTTCCTTGGTCATAGAATTTCTGAAGGCAAATTGTTGACAGATGATAAAATTGTTTCCAAGATTCTTAATCTAGAAGTGCCTACCACAAAGAAACAAATTAGAAGTTTACTAGGTCTTATTAACTATTATTCTAAATTCATTCCACATTGGGCAGAACTCACCTCAGTCTTTTCTTATATGTTAACTAAAGATCATCCATCAAAAATTTGTAAAAGTACCAGCTTAGATGATGCAATGTGTAGATTGAAACATATTTTTTCTAATCCACCAGTCTTACGATTACCCAACATAAATTTACCCTTTATTTTGACCACAGATGCGAGCGCTATCGCAATAGGAGGATGTTTAATGCAGGAAGTGGATGGAGTGAGACACCCGATTCTCTACGTGAGCCGCAAACTAAAGAAGGCGGAGACACGTTATGCCACAGTGGAATTGGAGGCTTTAAGCCTATTGTTTTGTATATTGAGATTATCTAAGTTCCTCTTAGGTAGTCATTTTGTGGTCCTCACAGACAGTTCGCCATTATTAGTCCTTAACCATGGGTCGCCCAAAAACCACCGGTTACAAAGATGGTGTCTTCTACTTCAAGATTTCGACTTCGAAATCCGCCATATCAAAGGCACCGATAACATTATGGCTGACCTATTATCACGGCAAACGAATGCGCCAGTAGAATGACTCTTAGCATATCGCCATTCGCCATACTAGAAACTGTGATACTTTTAGTCGGTTGCATATAACAGTGTAACTCTACACCTGCTAGAGTACTCTCAGTGATTAGGTTACTTACGACACCCATGACCATGATACGTTAAGAACTATACATTAAGACCTATACTTTAAGAACTATACTATCAAGTGCCCAAGCTCTAGAACGATCCCAGCAAGAAACGGTAACTGTGTTTCAACCAATAATATCAACCAGTGAACTGACTCTGAATACGGTAATATTTCATACGGGACATTGAGAACAATCCATACTTGCTGTTGCTACGAAACTTTGCAAACAGCCGAAACAGAACAACATCGACGACAACACTCAAGAGACAGCCATACTAACTTTAACATTCATGGCATAACACGCTAACAACAGGACGACAACGCGCACATCATCGTTGGATTTAGTTATTTAATTAATTAATTACTTTAGTATTAAATATGTATTATATTTGCATTAATGATGTATATAAAATGTGTTAACCTGTAATTTGTACATATTCTACATTAATATTACAGGCGGTTCCATTCATAAACTAAAGAACCGTCCTATACAATTGTCTCTGGTTAAATTATAACCTATTTTTGATTCATCGTACGAGAAGTACGTATTTTCTTAAAGGGCAAATATCGCCTAGTCCATTTTTTCTAAGGGCAATAACACTTACCTCAACTTTAATTATATATTTTAACCAAATACTATTTTGAATGAAAGGTGAGTGAATGACTGCCTGAATGGATTAAATGAGAGAACGATACACTTGGCGGACAAATTGTACGCAAAACGGATTTATTTTAATTTGTCTGCGTCTTTCATGTAAAATTGCATGACTTGTCTAATTTGTTAATACATGTGTAGTACTTAGTTTAATAGTGAGTTTAATTTAATAGTTAGTGTAATATACTTAGTATAACAGTTAGGATACATCTAAGCACCACTACTTGGAATGCCTGATCATGCATTGCACACAGTGGAGTAATTCATGATTGAGGTTATCCCAACTCGTGACGCTTGGAAATACGCCACACATTCAGCACACACGTACACAAACCTTAAAACTCAACACTATCAATTTAAAATACAGTCACTTTATTAGAAACAGCAACTTATTAGTCAACACACTAACAAGCCAACAGGGACATATGTAGTCTGAGGGGATAAAAGAACAAGGTAACTACATATTTAGCATTATATAACATACGAGAGTAAAAGTGTATTGAAATGCACACACAGATCAAGATTTGAAGGTGTACTTATTTAGCAAGGTCTTCGGTCTTGTTAACCCTCTTTAATACAGAGGTTAATTGTCTTGGTACCAGTGGGGTACTATGAGAAGGGCGGGTTGTAAATACAACTACTAAACGTCACGTAACTTCGGTCAGATAAGCATTTTTAAGGACACGAGAGACAGAGTGATCTCTTCACCAAATCAGAGAAGTGTTGTATGGGAGAATACATGAGTTTTAATGCCAGTATGTAGGTTACCAGGTTACTGTCCACCAAACTACGAACACCAACGTTATGTGATTCGGTGACAGAATTAGAACAGATCTAATTACCCAAGAACAAATCATATCAGGGGGGAGGGGGGAATCCTGTCACCGCCTCACCTTTAGATATATTATTAGAGGGCTGCAACTCCAGCCCAAGGGATAGAAGCGAGTCGCTCAGGACCCGAGTAATCTAGAGCCTTCTCGAAAGACTGGTCATCGAGTCCATGGTTCCGTGGACACTGACGTGGCCCGCCTATTGCGGGGTCCACGAGGAACTCGGACAGAGTTACCGCCCGTGTCGGATTGGGACACGTGGAGACCGGCAGAGGACAGATGGACTTGAGAGAGGCAACAAGGCCTGCCTGAGAGGGACTCAATAGATATTCATAGATATATATATATACATAGGCTAGATAGTGTGCTAGATTGTTGTATGATAACTATGTGGTTGCTGTTAACTATCTGTGATATGTAATATAGCGCGGGCTGTTAACCCACTGCGCCAACGCAATACAATAAATGTTCTATATCATAGCGAACGGAGTTTATTGTTGCCTGTGTGAACCCGAGCTCAGATACACCTAGATAGGAGCAAGACGATGACACATGTTCACTATTCTCCTTTGTACATAATTGTTTTTCCTAGGTATCCTTCCATTCAAAAGAAAAAACCTCACATATTAATTATCTTAATTCATTCACCAAATGCAATGAATATCCAACTTATAAACAATATTGTTCCATTCTGGCACCAGTTCCTGCAGGACATTCAGGTGTTTTACTCCAAATTAAATGTTTTAAGGAGGATCATCATCTCTCCTCTCCAACATTTATGTATATGCCTTTACTTTGCCTGTTATACGCAGATAGTGGACATTTCTCCAGTTTAAGGAAAGATGTTCAAAATATGCACTCAGACAAAAAATAATAAAAATAAAAATTACTCCACAGCACATAGAGAGTTTGCAGAGTTATATGCATTGATAATGAGATATATTCACAACGCATACAAGAGTTTTAATCAGAGCTAAATGAAATTGCAAGCACAGGGGAACCATGTTGAACAGACCTGTCGGTCCTGCAGACAATGAAACTGCGGCCACTTTTCAATGAAACATTAATCTCACAGTTTCCCAGTTTGTATACGGAAACAAAGGCATGATTGTAACATATATAATGAATTTATGCAGAAAGTGAAAATTTTGGGTTCCCCCCCCCCCCCCCCCCCCCCCCCCCCAAAAAAAAAAAAAAAAAAAAAAAAAAAAAACTAAAAGAACTCTCCGAACTGGGAAGCGACTTGACATCGTGACACTACATTTTAAAGTGATGGCCATCCTTTTGTTCGGCCCCACTCTAACCTATTTGAAATGTAGCTACCTCACGTTAATCACCCAATAACCGAGCTTGCCTGGCGCTGTGTACATTCCAATTACGATGTCCTTTGTTCGAAATATATCGTAGCCTGTCATTTTATGGTCATCCATACTTGAGACCAAGTTCCTGGAAATCTTGGAGGACGCGATTACCATGTCACAAACACCAATAACAATAAGAACAAAAATAACAGCAAATACGACAATCAATCAATCAATCATGTGCCATGCCGGAAAGCGTGGGCGGTCATGATTCGCCATTTCACTCGATCACCAGAGTCGTGGATCAGCTCAGTGTTCCTGTCTCGTCCATGCCATGTGGCCAAGCCATCCAGGTATTTTCCTCTCGGTCTTCCTCTTGGTCTGTTCCCTTCGATCTTGCCAGATGTCACTAAGTTCTCCAGTCCATTTCTTCTCATAACATGTCCAAAAAATGTTGACTGTCTACGTATAATTTCTCTAATCAATCTACGATTTTCATTTGTCTCTTGTAGTACTTGGTCATTGGTGTTTCTATCTGTCCATGGTATTCTTTGCATTATCCTCAGAAACCACATTTCTGCAGCCATCAGATGTTTTTCAGCTTGACTGCACATTGTCCAAGTTTCACATCCATACAAAAGAACAGGCTCTATGTATCCCCTCAACACTCTTTTTCTCGTTTCAATTGACATTATTTTATTCTTCAGAATGTTTTTCATCTTGCTAAAGGCTATTTTCGCAATGGCGATTCTTGTTCTAATCTCGTCAAGGCATCTGCCATCAGATGTTATGATTGTTCCGAGATAATTGAACCGATTCACTTGTTGAAGAATATTCCCATTTACTTGTATATTACATTGTGGTGCTTCGTTCTTACTAGTGACGACCATAACCTGTGTCTTCCTACAATTTAATTCCAACCCCAGCTGCTCACTGTGTACAACAACAGCGTCTAATAATTGTTGCAGATCCTGTGCATTGTCTGCAATCAATACTGTATCATCTGCATATCTAATGTTATTTATGTTTCGTCCTCCAATGCTGATTCCATTTAGGTCTTCTACATTTCTGAAAATATTTTCACTGTATAGGGAAAAAAGATCTGGAGACATTACACATCCCTGCCTAACACCTCTCTTAATAGGTTGATATGGTCCTACTTCATTATCAATCCTTATGGCAGCTTGTTGTTTCCAATATATGTTTTTTATAAGTCTAATGTCTTTCCCATCAATTTGTAGATCTGCAAGCATATCCCCTATGTTGACATGTCTAACTCTATCAAAAGCCTTTGTGTAGTCAATAAAGCAAAGATGTATATCCTTGTTTACTTCTAAAGCACGTTCAATAACTGTTCGCAGCATATACACTGCATTTACTGTACCCTTTCCTTCTACAAAACCACATTGTTCTTCCCCTATTTCAGGTTGTATTTTCTTCCTCACTCTTTGCATGATAATTCGTAACAAAATCTTTGTGATGTGACTCATTATACTAATTGTTCTATGTTGATAAATACGACAGCAACGTCAATAATAATAATAACAACAATAGCAATATAATAACAGCAGCAATAACAATAATAGAAGAGCAACAACAACAATAACAAGATCAATAGCAACAACATGTACACAATAATAAAAATAATCATAATAGCCACAACAACAGCAATAATAATAACAACAATAACAATAATAACAATAACAACACGAATATAATAATATTAATAATAGCAAGAACAACAACAATACATATAACAAATATGTAATACAAATATAACAACAACAACAACAACAATAGCAAGAACAACAACAGTAATAAAAATCGTGTCAAAAACCGTTAACCCATATTGTGTAGCTAACATATGTACTACTAGTATCCTATACATATCATTGTGACCCAGCTTGAAAAGCTCGTTTTTCACCGCTCCATACTCGCTGCTAGGCCGTTCTCGTTCGATCTAGGCCTGATTGATGTCCTCTGGTAGTTTCATGACCAGACCTGCCTCCTATTTTGTCAAACCTAGATGGCCTTTCTCGTCTGATTTAGTGTTATACTACCGGGTGTTTGTAAAGTCTCACTACACTTTGTATGTAGAACAAATCTGAACAGTGAAGTACATGATGTCATAAACAATAAAATGTGCTCCACAGTACACCGTGCAGCAATATACAACGAATGGCTGTTGTCTGCTGGGGTAATTCTTTGAACTCCAAATACCTATTATGACAATTCTTCATTGATACTTTCCAGCTTCTCCACTGCCACGGAGTTGTTGCTGTGGCTCATCTAATAACAACACCAGGCAATTTAAAGACAACTCAACAATAGACTTGACAGGAAACTTTTGCGTCCTCAGTTTGACAAATAAAGTTTATTGCAGAACAGCCCACAGCGTGGCTCCCACCCACTGCCGACCTTCAGTCGTTATCGCATACTGCGGGTGGGCCGCACACGCCCTGCCGTGCATGATTATTGTACAAATGCCTGATCGTCCAGAAAATCTCCTGTCTAACTATCTATCACATTCTTAAACCTAATTAAGTTGTTTACTCACTGCAACCTACAAATCACCGCAACCAACCATCACTTGTCACTGCGTGCAGCTGACCGCCATTCTGGTCGAGTGTGTTGTCAAACAGTGTTGAATGTCAAACTGTCACTTGCCGGCTTTCGCGGCCTTATCATCAGGCCTCGGCTTCAGAATGTTGATTCATTATCAACAAATTCCATAAAGGGAATATAAATTGACTTGTACATCAGTCTCGGATGCTTTATCGCTGACTGTTTTTGCTTAGTCGAACTGTCCCTAACCACGTCTCGGCCTTCAATGTCAAAAACATGTCTGCCGTTTTTAGCCAGAGCGCAGTCATGTGACAGCGTGAGCTCCGCCCACTCACGTCACCGTTGTTTCCTCACTTTTCCCTAACCGTGTATGGGCGGCACTTGTCTACTCTCCTCATTTGACACATGTACTAGATTACCTGTATCCATCTCATGGCATCCACAATAGCGTTAGACGATGGTAGTGTCTTTAGTTAATTTAATTAATGTTTTAGCACATTTTTAATGACATAATGTACTTCATTTTTCAAATGTGCGCTACATACCAAGTGTAGTGAAACTTTACAAACTCCCGACAATATATTTGCATATTGTGTAGGTTATAGGCATTGAGAATCATGACGTATGGGAATGTCCTGAGTGCAGTGATGATAGTTCTTAGCTCACCTCTACTCTATTCAGCTCAGCTCATTGTAATGTTTCGTAGGTAAAGATGTAGAAATCTGTATAATATGAATTCATGGTATCAAAGGAAATAAAATACAATTATGTTTTAAAGGAACACAGGAGACAAGAAAAATAATTTTTTTTTTTGAAGTATAAATAAAGGCTGTGTAATGCAAAGACTTAGTTTGAAGAACGTGGGGCATAATATCTAAGGAACTATATTGCCACTCTGATCAAAAGCTACTAAAATAAATTTTAAGTTATTGCTATATATTTGATGTCCAGTATGTGACCTCATGTGGTAGATAATATCACAATATATTTGGTGTCCAGTATGTGAGCTCATGTGGTAGATAATATCACAGTATATTTGATGTCCAGTATGTGACCTCATGTGGTAGATAATATCTCAATATATTTGATGTCCTAGTATGTGACCTCATGTGGTAGATAATATCTCAATATATTTGATGTCCAGTATGTGACCTCATGTGGTAGATAATATCACAATATATTTGAATGTCAGTTCTACCTACGGGATAATATATCTACTGCAATATCCGCTTAAATCCCACTAGGTACCGTAATGCTTGCTTAATTAATATTTTTTGGCAGGGCACTATGTGCATGTGCCTCATAATGATAGTAAATATTATCACAGAGACTTGTCATGGCCCGATGAAACAGATGATATCGATGTCTGTCTTTGATACACAAGTGGATTACGACAGTCGCTGATGTTTGCCTGGAGTTATATTTGATCCTAGACAAGATAAGTCGCCATTTGATGTGTTCAGCTGTAATGACTGTCAGTCGCCGAACATGTAACATATTCATATCTTAATTTTCTTTCTAATTTGAGAATTTGGTGACAAAAGACATCTCTTGATCTGCTCATCACTGTCGCGGCATTAAGTCATAACTGTGACAAAACCTTCTTACTAACCATTTCCCGCTATCAATTTTTATTATGTGCAAACCTACTGTTTGGAACTGAATCTGTTAAAAGTCAAAAAGGTCCAGCGACAAGCCCCAGACTTTCTCCCAGAAAATTGCACTCGTGAACCAAACGACGTACGCTGGAATCTAACCTCCTGAACGCGCGGCAGGGGGTGTAACCACTTCGTTTGTCCTGTCTAGAAATTTACTCACATAACAGTTTATTTAAATGTCACTCCATTGTAAGCCTCTGTTGCTGTCATGTGTAAACTACCTATCATATCCTGAATCCATCTATGTTGTGGTCTTCCTCTTTTCCAATTCCTTTGTACACTATATGAGAGGAATCATCATCGAGGGACGTAACATCAATAACATAAGATATGAGAGGAATAATCCTTGAAGGACGAAACATCATTAACAATAGATACGAGAGGAATCATCATCGGGGGTCGTAACATCAGTAACATTAGATATGAGAGGAATCATCATTTACTGACGTAACATCGATAACATTAGATATAAGCGGAATCATCATTGGCGGACGTAACATCAATAACATTAGATATGCGGATGATACAGTGTTCATTGCAGACAATAGGCGTGATCTACAACATTCAGTAGATGCAATTGTCGCACATAGGAATCATCACGTCCTGCACATTGCTACTTAGCCTCACATCCGTATATTGGGCATTTCGTTCGCCACAGGCCGCTCCCCACGCAAACCAGGAGAGGTCAGTCTGCAGATGACCTCCACTTAGCGAGCTATCGGTTCAGACTTTCCACAAACTAGGTCTGCAAGCCAAGTAATATTCCCATTTGTGCCAATGCGACGCTTTTTCCACCTTTTTGTGAAGCCCACACAATGAATCTTTGGTGCTGACATTCCACGTAATGAATTTACTGTTTGAGGTGTTCAGCTACAATAACTCACAGTCGAAAAAACATGTAATATGTGTTACCTTAGTTTTCTGTCTATTACAAGAATTTGGTGACAAAACACTCCCGTGTCTTACCACTTACTTGGTCGGCTCATCACTGTTTCGGCATTATGACATAACTGTGACAAATCCTCCCTGCTTATCATTTACCGCCATCCATATTTGTTAGATCCAAACCAATCTTTTGTTTGGAACTGAATCTGTTTAAAGGCGAAAGGATCCACTTCATTGCACCGAGTTGTATCCCATATGGCCCAGTATCATTCCGCAGGCCGGCTTGCCAAACGCGTCGTACAAAGTACGAACTACGCAACTCTAACAACAAACCCCAGGGTTTCTCCGAGTAAACTGCACTCGTGAACCAAACGACGTACGTCGGAATCGAACACACAATCTTCAGAACGCGAGTCAGATGGCGTAACCACTTCGCTTGTCCTGTGAAGAACTTTACTCCCATAACGGTCTATTTATCTGTCTCTCCACTGTAAGCCTCTGTTGTGTCATGTGTAAACTACCTATCACATCTTGAATCCATCTGCATTGTGGTCTTCTTCTTATCCATCTCCATGGCACACGACATGAGAGGAATCACCATTGGGGGACGTGACATCAATATCATTACATATGCGCAGACTTGTCCATGGGACATATTTTTCAGTCTCATCCCATCCCATGGTAATTAATGCCTGACACATCCCATCCTATCCCATGAGACCTTTTCCTCATGGAATTCCCATGGGAATAACATTCCAAAGGCCAAACCTGGCAGGCTTGTCCCTGTGACATGCTTGTCTGTCCCATCCCATCCCATGGTAATTTATGCCTGTCCCATCCCGTCCCATCCCGTGGGACCTTTCATAATATTCTAATGGCCAAGCCTAGATATGTAGATGATACAGTGTTAATTGCATACAATTAGTAGTTTCTGCAACAATTAGTAGATGCGGTTGCTGCACACAGTGAACAACTGTATGAAGACACAGATTATGGTCGTCACTAGGGAATAGCAAATACCATAATGTAATATACAAGTAAATGGGAATATTCTTAAACAAGTGAATTGGTACAGCTATCTCAGAACAGTCATAACATATGATGGGAGTTGCCTTGACGAGGTGCTACATAGAACCTGTAATTTGTATGGATGTGAAGCGTGGATAATTAATTATTAGACAAACTGAAAAAAATATCTTATGGATGTTGAAATTTGGTTTCTGGGGGAAAATGCCACTGACAGACAGAAAAACCAATGACCAAGCCGTACAAGAAACACACAAACACCGTAAATTGATTAGAGAAATTAGACGTAGACAGTCACAATGTTTAGGACATGTTATTTTCATTTTCTATGTTTATATTTTATTACCATCACCCCCTCCCCCTCCCCCCTCCACCGCCCCTCTTTTTATTTTATTTTTATGTTCACCTTGTAGAGTTGTTGCAAGGTATGTACATTGTGTCTGTGTTTAGTATATGACTTGTTTGCAGGAGTTATACGCACCAAACGGTGTTTATTTCCTTGTGTTAGATCCCACTGCAACCGTTACTTGTCTTATGGATATTGCAGCTTGTTTCGATCAATGAATGTTTCACAGGTAAAAATGTAGAAATCTGTAAAATTTGTATTAAGGGAAATAAATTGAAATGATGTTTTGAAGGTGTAAGGGAGACAAGAAAAGTGAATTTATTGACATGTAAGAGAAGGTTTTGAAATGCAAATGGTTAGATTGAAGAACGTGCAGCATAATATTTAATGAAAAATATTGCCACTCTGATCAAGTACTACTAAAATAAATTAAAGTAATTGCGATATCTTAGATTTTCAGTATGTGACCTCATGTGGTAGATAATATCACAAACCAAAGGCATTCTACATAGGTAATAATATATACTTTGCTATAAGCGATTACTGACATTAAGTTCATTAATATGTCTTCTAGTATTTTTGGCAGGCACATGTGCTTGTGCCTTATAATGATATCAAATATGGTTGTAGAGACTTATAATGGAGCGAAAGAACAGATAATATCGATGTTTGTCTTTGATAGACAAGTGGATTACAACAGTCGCTGATGTTTGCCTTAACGCTGGCGTTATATTTGATCCTAGCAAAGACAAGTCGCCATTTGAGATGTTCATCTGTAATAACCCTCAGTCGCCGAACATGTAACATGTTTTACCTTAGTTTTCTTTCTAATACGAGAATTTGGTGACAAAACACACCCATCTTTTACCCCTTACCCATCACTGTCTCTGGAGAGCTCGAGCATACTTAAAAATAAATGCAGACGAGCGGCACCCTCTGCATGAAACTATATTCAGAGAGAAGGGTGACAGGTTAAAGAGGGGCAAATCATGGATGGGTCGGGCATAAGACAGGTCGTCAGACAGGTGTGCAGTCTTACCAGTATCAACCCCGGCAAGGAATGGGTGCCGCTGCCTCCAGTTTTTAAGTGCACTTTCTCCTGCATTATCACACTCGACAGACGGTGCAGAGAGCAGAACCTTGTCGCTGTCAATGCAGAGGTCAACGCGCTCATCTATGAGCACTCAGATAGCCCCGAAGTGCTCATCTATACAGATGGATCTGTTGTAAAGCAGCAGAGAAGTACGTGGGCATTTACAGCCCATTCAGCGGGCCGAACTGTTCAAGAATCCAGTGGTGCCCACTCCATGACCACGAGCAGCATGACGATGGAAGTGATGGCAGTAACACAGGCATTCATATGGCTGGAATCACAGCATTACAGCAACGTGTGTGTACTAAGTGATTCACTGAGCATGATTCGGAAGGTCGAAGCTAGATCTGTACGTAGACAGTGGACTGGGTCGCTGCGGAAGTCTGTTGTCCGTAAAGTCACCTTCCTCTTCGTCCCGGGACATGCGGGAGTCGAGGTAAATGAACGAGCTGATAGACTGGCTGGCTCTGCACCCCCTGCAGATGGCCAGCCCATGGATAGTGCCGATGTTATGAACGTTCTTAAAGATATGTTGAGAACAGAGGACGTTGACGTCAGTGAATCCACATCGCTGTCCATGAGGAAAGACTTGGGAGTAAGAAATGGCACGGCCAGACACGAGGGTTACATCGGGAAAACGAGGTGCCTCGTCAACCAACACAGAACTGGCACTATTAGCCACCGGACCCTGATGCATATGCTGGGGGAGGGAGGGGGGAGGATCTGAGCACCTATGGACCTGTCCGGAATGCAGTGAAGATACCCCTACTCATAACTGATAACTGATAACTGATCACTGTCTCGGCATTAAGTCGTAACTGTGACAAAATCTTCTTACTTACAATTTTTAGCCATCCATTATTTGTGAGGTCAAAACCTACTCTTTGTTGGGACCTGAATCTGTTAAAAGACAAGAGAATCGACTTCACTGCTCCGGGTTGTATGCAATATGGCGAAGTATCTTTCCGTGGGGCAAGTTACTGACAGCGTCGCGCAAAGTACGAACTACGCAACTCCAGCGACAAGCCGCAGGGTTTCTCCGAGAAACCTGCTCTCGTGAACCGAACGAAGTAAGCCGGAATCGAACCCACAACATTCGGAACGCGAGGCAAGTGGCGTAACAACTTCGCTTGTCCTGGCTAGAACTTTACACCCATATAGGTCTATTTAAATGTCTCTCCATCATGCTAGTAAAAGTCAAAATAAGATTCTCCAATCAACAATGATGGTAATGTTATCAACTGAACTTTAAATTAACCATGAAGTAAAATCAAGTCATGCTTCAAAACAACAATCTGCAAATCACAATGCTTACCATGTGGTCCATCCATCCATCATGTGCCATGCCGGTAAGCGTGGGCGGTCATGTTTTACCATCTCACTCGATCACCAGAGTCGTGGATCAGCTTAGTGTTTCTGTCTCGGCCATGCCACGAGGCCAAGCCATCCAGGTATTTGCTTCTAGGTCTTCCCCTTGGTCTGTTCCCCTCGATCTTGCCAGTTGTCACTAAGTTCTCCAATTCATGTCTTCTCATAACATGCCCAAAACATTTTGACTGTCTGCGTCTAATGTCTCTAATCAGTTTACGATCTTCATTTGTTTCTTGAAGGACTCGTTCATTGGTCTTTCTGGCTGTCCATGGTATTCTTTGCATTTTCCTCAGAAACCACATTTCTACAGCCATCCGATGTTTTTCAGCCTGGCTGCTCATTGTCCAAGCTTCACATCCATATAAAAGTACAGGTTCTATGTAGCACCTCAACACTCTTTTTCTCGTTTCAATTGACATCTTTTTATTGGTCAGTATGTTTTTCATCTTGCTAAAGGCTACTTTTGCCATGGCGATTCTTGTTCTAATCTCTTCAAGGCATCTTCCATCAGATGTTATTACTGTTCCGAGATAATTGTACCTATTCACTTGTTGAAGAATATTCCCATTTACTTGTATATTACACTGTGGTATTTCGTTCTTCCTAGTGACGACCATAATCTGTGTCTTTTTACAATTTAATTCTAACCCTTGTTGTTCACTGTGTGTAACAACCGCATCTATTAAATTTTGCAGATCCTGTTCATTGTCTGCAATCAAGACTGTATCATCTGCATATCTAATGTTATTGATGCATTGTCCCCCAATGTTGATTCCTTCCATATTTTCAATATTTCTGAAAATATTTTCACTGTACAGGGAAAACAGATCTGGAGACATTACACATCCCTGTCTCACACCTCTCTTAATAGGCTGATATTGGCTTACTTCATTATCAACTATTATGGCAGCTTGTTGTTTCCAATATATGTTTTTTTACAAGTCTAAGGTCTTTCCCATCAATTTGTAGATCTTCAAGCATCCTTATCATGTTGACATGTCTCACTTTATCGAAAGCCTTTGTGTAGTCTTAGTATCAAGGAAAGTAAATTGAAATGAAATTTTTGGGCAGCAAGGGAGACAAGACAGATAAATCAACAGACCTACAACAATTGTTAAACACTGTAGTAACAGAGAGTGCAAGGAAAGGACTCTCATAGAATATCAAGAAAACAGTAACAATGGTGATATCAAAGAAAATGGTGACACCAAAATGTGACATAGAAATAGAGGGAAAAATTATTTACCAAATAGATAATTTTAGATACCTAGGGACATTTATAACATCAGATGGAAGATGTAAAACAGAGATTAAGAGCAGAATAAGGCAGGCAAGAAAATGAAGAGTATCTTTAGCCTTCTGGCTAAGGTCAAGTGCATTTGCTGCCCCTTCCAGTAGTGCGCTTGGGCTGGTCGTAGGCCGGGATCATCATTCTCGCTTCCTTGGCTAAGATCAGACGCATTTGCTGCCCCCTGAAGTAGTGCGCCTGGTCTGGTCGTGGGCCGGGTGATCCAAAAAAATAAAAAAAACCACCTCACATAAGCATCACTTTAAATGTGGACCACTGTGGGCAATAGCTCACAGTGGGTCTAAGGGTCCACGCCAAAAACAGGGGAGGCGGGGAACCAGCTAGTCTGGGATGACCGCCAAACCCCCCCCCCCCCCCCCAAAAAAAAAAAAAAAAAAATCTTGTGCAATAGTATGGGGTGACCGCCAAACCCCCCCCCCCCCCCCCAAAAAAAAATATATCTTGTGCAATAATCTGGGGTGACCGCTAACCTCCTCACACCCCCCCCCCCCCCCCCCCAAAAAAAAAAAAATAAAAAAAAAATAAAATCTTATGCAATAAGTCACTATCACTGAATGTAAGAAAGAGAGTGCTGAAATGCTATGTAGAACCAGTTTTGCTATACGGCAGTGAATCTTGGAATGTAAATGAACAAATTAAGAAGAAATTAGAAGCAACAGAGATGTGGTTCCTGAGACGAATGTTGAGAATTCCTTGGACTGCCAGAGTAACTAACGACGACTGCCTGAAACAGGCTAATGAAACTAGAATTTTGAATGGATGTGAAGCGTGGATAATTAGCAGACAAGCTGAAAAACATTAAATGGCTGTGGGAATTTGAATTATGTTGAAAATGCAAAGATTAGTTGGAAAGACAGAAAAACCAATGACCAAGTCCTACAAGAAACAAATAAACACAGTAAACTGATCAGATAAATTACAAGTAGACATTCACAGTTGTTGGGAGACTTTATTTTTTCCTTTCATGTTTGTATATTTTATTATTCTATTTTGTTAAGTTTATGTTCACAACTGTGTAGTCGTTGCAAGGTATGAACACTTGTCTGTGCTTAGTATGTCAATTTTTCGCAGGAGTTACACGTACCTAACTGTTTTTTACGAGGGTAAGTTAATAAATAAGTCACAAATGGTTGTAGACAAATAACTAAATATGATAACAACTTGAAACTAATTTATTTGTATGCATACATTCTCCCTTTATTTCTCAACATAATTTCCACCATCATTGATGCACTTATCCCATCGTTTTATCAGTCCTCCCAAACCGGATGCATAGAACTGCGTGCCCTGCTTTCTAAATAACGTTTTCACATCACACATTCAACTTCGGCATCATTCGCGAAATGTTTCCCGCCAATTTGGGCTTTCAGTGGACTTAGCCCCTAGCGATTTCCCGTAAAGCGGAGCGTACTTGGATAGAGTTGAGTTTAGTTTAGTTAAGAACCGACATCACTGCACTCAGGACATTCCTATGCGTGCTCCGTCCCCTCGTTCAACAGCCAGCGATGAGTCATACTAATAATCATACCCACCGCTATCTGATTAAAAAATTCTCCTGGTCTTCCCTTTCAGTTTTGATATTCTTCCAGAACCCCTACCGATGCCCCGCAATCTCATTCTTTCCACATATGGGTTCACAATCTGTTCCTCCGCCTTCTCCACCAGGTCCCACGAGCGCACGACCACGACCCCCTTGTCCATAGGCAAAATTCCACAAAGTGGTGCATTTCCTGCTAGCCTATCAGCTTGTTCATTCCCCCGTACACCCGCATGGCCCGGGCAAAATATCCAAACAATTCTCACGATCTGTGACCTCTGAAGCGACGAGCACCATTCCACACGAACCATTCCTTTCTCCACCTTGCTAAGCATACTCTTTGAATTCGTAATGAAGACTACTGCAAGCGTGGATAATTAGCAGACAAGCTGAAAAACATTCAATGGCTGTGGGAATTTGATTTATGTTGAAAATGCAAAGATTAGTTGGACAGACAGAAAAACCAATGACCAAGTCCTACAAGAAACAAATAAACACAGTAAACTGATTAGATAAATTACAAGTAGACATTCACAGTTGTTGGGATACTTTATTTTTTCCTTTCATGTTTGTATATTTTATTATTCTATTGTGTTAAGTTTATGTTCACAACTGTGTAGTCGTTGCAAGGTATGAACACTTGGCTGTGCTTAGTATGTCAATTTTTCGCAGGAGTTACACGTACCTAACTGTTTTTTACGAGGGTAAGTTAATAAATAAGTCACAAATGGTTGTAGAAAAATAACTATATATGATAACAACTTGAAACCAATTTATTTTTATGCATACATTCTCCCTTTATTTCTCAACATAATTTCCACCATCATTGATGCACTTATCCCATCGTTTTATCAGTCATCCCAAACCGGATGCATAGAACTGCGTGCCCTGCTTTCTAAACAACGTTTTCACATCACACATTCAACTTCGGCATCATTCGCGAAATGTTTCCAGCCAATTTGGGCTTTCAGTGGACTTAGCCCCTAGCGATTTCCCGTAAAGCGGAGCGTACTTGGATAGAGTTGAGTTGAGTTTAGTTAAGAACCGACATCACTGCACTCAGGACATTCCTATACGTGCAACGTGTGTTGCAGTAGTCTTCTCTAGCCACCGGAATGCCGCTGTTACTGCCTCCACCTCCATTCTCATGCTGGAGGTCGTAGTCTCATATGCCAGACTCTCCTTTTTTCAAGACTCGCCCATTAGCCTTTGCAATAAAGCCCCAGCCACTACATCTGTTTCTCACCACTGACCCATCGGTGTAAATGACTATGTCACCATGATGTGTGTTGCTCTGAATCAGCAGTTGCACTTCAAACTCAGTTCGGCCCGCTGCCCATTTTCTGCACTCACGATCCAGTGTTATTATTACATTGTACCAGTCCATCATGTCTTCCGGAACTTCCACCCACTCTCTTTCACGATTGATGGTCCCTAGATCACACACCTGACTTATAGAAAGTTCTGCCTGTGCCATCCAGGACCTGCCTCTTCTTAATCTATGACCCTTAACCATATCCATTGCTGCATGCAGCGGGTGATCCCTGTCTGCGGCAACTCTCAGGTACCATTTGGCCTGAAGGACCCTATGCCTATCCGTCATTGTTGGTTGCGCCAGGATAAGCCTCATGCATATAATTGGTGTAGCCTTTGTGCACCCCAGGATTAACCACATGGCAGCATTCTGTATGAGCTCCAACCTTTCAAGCTGGCTCTTTGATACTGTCAGCCGCCCCAAACCATACTCAATGACAGAAATTATTAACTGCTGAAAGAGCCTGTACAGCAACCTCTGATCAACCCCGGTTGCTGCGATAGCCCTCAACGCATTAAGTCCCTTACCATCCTTCACCACCAAAGCCTCCCCATGATCTTTAAAAGACAAAGACCTGTCAAAGGTGATACCCAAGTACTTCAATCTATTCTCTCGACTAAGAGGACATCCATTCAACATCGCCCTGTGTTGCCGGGGTCCATACTGAAGATCAAAGAATAGTAACACTGTTGCCTACCATGCATGTCGTAAGAGGCGACTAAGAAGGATATGGTTCTGTCGCCCTTCTTCTGAGTGAGTGTGTAGCGCGACACTGTGAGCTGTGAGTTTCGCGTGGAATGCTTTTACATCTGTCCGCAGTTGTGTGTAGCGTGAACTGCATATTCGGAACGATGGCGGTCGGCTGTTGCTGGATTGACTGGTTTGCCTTTTCGGCTCACGAGTGCATTTTTAGGAGTCTCCTGGCCGTCGCCGCTGGAGCTACGGAGTTCGTGCTTTGTGTGGCGCTTTCGGCGGGTCGTCCTGTGGAAAGAGACCGAGTTATATGGAATAAAACCCGGGTCACTGAAGTCTTTCTGGTCACTGCCATTTCCATCGACGATGAACTGTATTTTTCAGGGTGGACTTTGGTGTTGGCATTCTGGCAGCGGCATTATGCACAATGTACCAAAATTAAAAAAGGTGGGGGTGTAAGAAATGGATGACTGAAGACATTTTACACCTCATGGAAACAAGAAGACTCAACAAAAATAATTCTGTCAAATATGAAGAAATTCACAGACAAGTCAGAATATTATGTAAGGAGGCAAAAGAAGCATGGCTTGAGGAAAAGTGCTTAGAAATTGAAAACCAACACAACAGTCAAAATACCAAATTAGTGCACAAAAGAATTCAGGAACTTACTAATAAAAGAACAAGTACATCAACAGGATGTCAAAAAACTAAAGATGGCAAAATCATAATAGAAAAAGACCAGACTCCTGAATTATGTAACTCTGTATTTATTGCAATCCCAAAGAAATCATGAACCTTGGAATGTGATCAACATAGAACAATTAGTATAATGAGTCACATCACAAAGATTTTGCTAAGAATTATCATGCAAAGTTAGTTAGTTAGTTAGTCGACAGATCATCCTCGTTGCACATCGAACCATTCAGTCCATAAGTGCTCGAATCCCCTCCTCAGCAAATCCCGCAGCGTGTAGCGGCTAACGACGCCAGTTCTGTGTTGGTTTATCAATCTTCTTTGGCTTCCTGCGTAGTGTTCTCGTTTGGCCACCCCTCTTTCAATTTGCTGCTCTCGCAGTCTGGCCATTGTTGTAGATTCACAGTCATCAAAGAGTGAGGAAGAATATACAACCTGAAATAGGGGAAGAACAATGCGGGTTTGTAGAAGGAAAGGGTACAGTAAATGCTGTGTATATGCTGCGAACAGTTATTGAACGTGCTATAGAAGTAAACAAGGATATATACTCTGATAGAGTTAGACATGTCAACATGGTGGATATGCTTGCAGATATACAAATTGATGGGAAAGACATTAGACTCATAAAAAACATATATTGGAAACAACAAGCTGCAATAAGGATTGATAATGAAGTGGGACAGTATCAGCCAATTAAGAGAGGTGTTAGGCAGGGATGTGTGATGTCTCCAGATCTTTTTTCCCTATACAGTGAAAATATTTTCAGAAATGTAGATGATATAAATGGAATCAGCATTGGTGGAAGAAACATCAATAACATTAGATATGCAGATGATACAGTATTAATTGCAGACAATGCGCAGGACCTGCAACAATTAGTAGATGCGGTTGTTGTACACAGTGAGCAACTGGGGTTAGAATTAAATTGTAAAAAGACTCAGGTTATGGTCGTCACTAGGAAGAAAGAAGTGCCACAATGTAATATACAAGTAAATGGAAATATTCTTCAACAGGTGAATCGGTACAATTATCTTGGAACAGTCATAACATCTGATGGGAGATGCCTTGAAGAGATTAGAACAAGAATCGCCATGGCGAAAGTAGCCTTTAGCAAGATGAAAAACATTCTGACCAATAAAAAGATGTCAATTGAAACGAGAAAAAGAGTGTTGAGGGGATACATAGCACCTGTTCTTTTGTATGGATGTGAAACTTGGACAATGAGCAGTCAAGCTGAAAAACATCTGATGGCTGCAGAAATGTGGTTTCTGGGGAAAATGCAAAGAATACCATGGACAGACAGAAAAACCAATGACCAAGTACTACAGGAGACAAATGAACATCGTAAGCTGATTGAGAGAATTAGACGTAGACAGTCAAAATTTTTGGACATGTTATGAGAAGAAATGGATTGGAGAACTTGGTGACAACTGACAAGATCGAAGGGAACAGACCAAGAGGAAGACCGAGGGGAAAATACCTGGATGGCTTGGCCACATGGCATGGACGGGACAGGAACACTGGGCTGATCCACGACACTGGTTATCGAGTGAAATGGCGAGTCATGACCGCCCACGCTTTCCGGCATGGCACATGATTGATTGACCTATGCGGGCTGTTGGCTTACCGATACTCCTGTCTGTTCCATTGTTCACTTTTGGCAGTGAGGAGAATTTTGTGTGATATTCACTGGCACAGGAACGGAGCAATATGGGGACAACCCGTTGCCGTGAAGTTGGAACCACGATTAACTAACTAACTAACTAACTAACTAACTAACTAACTAACTAACTAACTAACTAACTAACTAACTAATTAGTTAGTTAGTTAGTCGCGGTTCCAACTTCACGGCAATGGGTCGTCCCCATATTGCTCCGTTCCCGTGCCAGTGAATATCACACAAAACGCTCCTAACTGCCCTATGTGAACAATGGAATAGACAGGAGTATCGGCAATCCAACAGCCCGCACAGGTGCACTGTGCATAATGCCGCCACCAGAATGCCAACACAAAAGCCCTCCACGAAATCCACAGTTCATCGTCGATGGAAACAGCAGTCACCAGAAAGACTTCATTGACCCTGGTTTTATCCCATATGGCTAGGTCTCTTTCTACAGGGCGACCCACCGAAAGCGCCGCACAAAGTATGAACTCCGTAGCTACAGCGACGACTCCCAGGAGTCTTCTGAAAAGCACTCGTGAACCGAAAAGGCAAACCAGTCAATCCAGCAACAACCGGCCGTCATCGTTCTGAACATGCAGCTCACGCTAAAAAAAAAACTAACTAATTAACTAACTAACTAACATTCAACATAATACCTGGGACGAGTGCCTTGACGATCCGGTTATCCAAGGAGTACCACACAACCGATGTCTTGTTTGGGTTTATAATGGCCCCTGCGTCCCTGCACCACTCCGCCACCCTGTTTACCGCCACCTTTAAGTCTTCCGCCAAACTGGCCCTGTCTCTGCCCTGTCTGTGCACCAGCACATCATCTGCAAATGTCAGTTGGGTAGAAAAGTTACGAGGATGAGTCAATAAGCAAGTCACACAGTTCTGTGGGAATTCAGGTAAATGAAAACAGGGCACGCAGATTTATGCAGCCGGTTTGGGAGCACTGGCGAAACGATGGGATACGTGCATCAATGTTGGTAGAAATCATGTTGAGAAATAAAGGGACAATTTTTGTATTAAAATAAACTGGTTTCATTTTTGACTTACTTGTTTACTTACCCTCGGATTTCCTTTTTTACATCCTGATACAGCCGTTACTTTCCGTATGAATATTGCACCTCGTTTCGATCAATTCAATGTTTGATAGGTAAAAATGTGGAAATCTGTATAATTGGAATCAGGGGAAATAAATTGAAATGATGTTTTAATTAAGAAACAAGGGAGACAAGAATAATAATTTATTGGAGTATAAATTAAGGCAATTTAATGCAAACAGTCAGTTTGAAGAACGTATATTATAATATATAATTAAAGATATTACTATTCTGATCAAAAGATACTAAAATAAATTTAAGTACTTTCGATATCTTAGATGTTCTTTATGTGACCTCTTGTGATAGATAATATCATAAATGAAGAGCAGTCTACATACCGGATAATATATCTTCGTGCAATGTCCATGTAATCGCACTTCCTGATGAATAACAACAATTATTTTTGGCAGGCACAAGCACATGTGCCACATAATTATAGGAAATATGATCTTAGAGTCCTTTAATGGCTCGAAGAATACAGATGATATCGAAGTTCGTTTTGATACACAAGTGGATTACGATAGTCGCTGATGTTAACCTTAACGCTGGAGTTATATTTAATCCTAGCAAAGATATGCCTCCCGTTGAGGTGTTCAGATTCAATAACTCTTAGTCGCTGAACATGTAACAAGTTTTACCTTACTTGTCTTTCTAATACGAGAATCTGGTGAAAAAACACATCCGTGTCTTGCCCATCTTGGTCTGATCATCACCGTCTCGCAGCACGATGTGCCGAAAGCGTCGCACAAAGTACGAACTCCGCAAATCTAGCGACGATCCCCAGCGTTTGTGCGAGAAAGCTGCACTCGTGAACCAAACGACGTTCGCCAAAATCGAACCCACAACCTCACGGTTAATAATAATAATAATAATAATATCAATCGCAAGGATAAGCAATAATAATAACAACAATAACAAAATAACAACACAATGCATATAATAATACTGGCAATAACAACAACAACAAAAACAGTTCAAATGAATCCCAGTGTCAAGTTTCACGTCTGTCGTTGTGTCGTAGTATAATTATTTGTAGTTTTAAAATTATATCTCCCCCCCCCCCCCAGTGTCAAGTTTCACGTCTGTCGTTGTGTCGTAGTATCATTATTTGTAGTTTTAAATTATATCTCCCCCCCCCCCCCCAGTGTCAATTTTCACGTCTGTCGTTGTGTCGTAGTATCATTATTTGTAGTTTTAAATTATATCGTCCCCCCCCCCCCCCAGTGTCAAGTTTCACGTCTGTCGTTGTGTCGTAGTATCATTATTGTAGTTTTAATTATATCTCCCCCCCCCCCCAGTGTCAAGTTTCACGTCCTGTCGTTGTGTCGTAGTATCATTATTTGTAGTTTTAAATTATATCTCCCCCCCCCCGCCCCCAGTGTCAAGTTTCACGTCTGTCGTTGTGTCGTAGTATCATTATTTGTAGTTTTAAATTATTCTCCCCCCCCCCCCCCAGTGTCAAGTTTCACGTCTGTCGTTGTGTCGTAGTATCATTATTTGTAGTTTTAAATTATATCTCCCCCCCCCCCCCCCCAGTGTCAAGTTTCACGTCTGTCGTTGTGTCGTAGTATCATTATTTGTAGTTTTAAATTATATCTCCCCCCCCCCCCCAGTGTCAAGTTTCACGTCTGTCGTTGTGTCGTAGTATCATTATTTGTAGTTTTAAATTATATCTCCCCCCCCCCCCCCCAGTGTCAAGTTTCACGTCTGTCGTTGTGTCGTAGTATCATTATTTGTAGTTTTAAATTATATCTCCCCCCCCCCAGTGTCAAGTTTCACGTCTGTCCGTTGTGTCGTAGTATCATTATTTGTAGTTTTAAATTATATCTCCCCCCCCCCCCCCAGTGTCAAGTTTCACGTCTGTCGTTGTGTCGTAGTATCATTATTTGTAGTTTTAAATTATATCTCCCCCCCCCCCCAGTGTCAAGTTTCACGTCTGTCGTTGTGTCGTAGTATCATTATTTGTAGTTTTAAATTATATCTCCCCCCCCCCCCAGTGTCAAGTTTCACGTCTGTCGTTGTGTCGTAGTATCATTATTTGTAGTTTTAAATTATATCTCTCCCCCCCCCCCCCCCAGTGTCAAGTTTCACGTCTGTCGTTGTGTCGTAGTATCATTATTTGTAGTTTTAAATTATATCTCCCCCCCCCCCCCCCCAGTGTCAAGTTTCACGTCTGTCGTTGTGTCGTAGTATCATTATTTGTAGTTTTAAATTATATCTCCCCCCCCCCCCCAGTGTCAAGTTTCACGT
This sequence comes from Cepaea nemoralis, assembly GCA_014155875.1. NCBI lineage: Eukaryota > Metazoa > Mollusca > Gastropoda > Stylommatophora > Helicidae > Cepaea > Cepaea nemoralis. The sequence continues at coordinate 86,374 of JACEFZ010024233.1, read as the reverse complement.
CTGTCGTTGTGTCGTAGTATCATTATTTGTAGTTTTAAATTATATCCCCCCCCCCCCCCAGTGTCAAGTTTCACGTCTGTCGTTGTGTCGTAGTATCATTATTTGTAGTTTTAAATTATATCCCCCCCCCCCCCCCAGTGTCAAGTTTAACGTCTGTCGTTGTGTCGTAGTATCATTATTTGTAGTTTTAAATTATATCTCCCCCCCCCCCCCAGTGTCAAGTTTCACGTCTGTCGTTGTGTCGTAGTATCATTATTTGTAGTTTTAAATTATATCTCCCCCCCCCCCCCCCAGTGTCAAGTTTCACGTCTGTCGTTGTGTCGTAGTATCATTATTTGTAGTTTTAAATTATATCTCCCCCCCCCCCCCCCCCAGTGTCAAGTTTCACGTCTGTCGTTGTGTCGTAGTATCATTATTTGTAGTTTTAAATTATATCTCCCCCCCCCCCCCCAGTGTCAAGTTTCAAGTCTGTCGTTGTGTCGTAGTATCATTATTTGTAGTTTTCAATTATATCTCCCCCCCCCCCCCCCCAGTGTCAAGTTTCACGTCTGTCGTTGTGTCGTAGTATCATTATTTGTAGTTTTAAATTATATCTCCCCCCCCCCCCCCCAGTGTCAAGTTTCACGTCTGTCGTTGTGTCGTAGTATCATTATTTGTAGTTTTAAATTATATCTCCCCCCCCCCCCCCCAGTGTCAAGTTTCACGTCTGTCGTTGTGTCGTAGTATCATTATTTGTAGTTTTAAATTATATCTCCCCCCCCCCCCCAGTGTCAAGTTTCACGTCTGTCGTTGTGTCGTAGTATAATTATTTGTAGTTTTAAATTATATCTCCCCCCCCCCCCCCCCAGTGTCAAGTTTCACGTCTGTCGTTGTGTCGTAGTATAATTATTTGTAGTTTTAAATTATATCTCCCCCCCCCCCCCCAGTGTCAAGTTTCACGTCTGTCGTTGTGTCGTAGTATAATTATTTGTAGTTTTAATATATATCCCCCCCCCCCCCCCCCAGTGTCAAGTTTCACGTCTGTCGTTGTGTCGTAGTATCATTATTTGTAGTTTTAATATATATCCCCCCCCCCCCCAGTGTCAAGTTTCACGTCTGTCGTTGTGTCGTAGTATAATTATTTGTAGTTTTAATATATATCCCCCCCCCCCCCAGTGTCAAGTTTCACGTCTGTCGTTGTGTCGTAGTATCATTATTTGTAGTTTTAATATATATCCCCCCCCCCCCCCCCCCCCCCCCAGTGTCAAGTTTCACGTCTGTCGTTGTGTCGTAGTATCATTATTTGTAGTTTTAAATTATAATTGCCGAACTCGTCTCACAAAGTACGAACTATGCAACTCCAGCGACAAGCCCCAGGGTTTCTCCGAAAAGACTGCACACGTGAACAAAAACGACGTACGCCGGAATAAAACCCACAACCACTGGAGCGCGAGGCCACTTCGCTTGTCCTGTCTAGAACTTTACTCCCATAACAGTCTATTTAATTGTCTCTCCGTTGTAGCTTCTGTTGCTGACATGTCTAAACTACCTATCACATCTTGAATCCATCTTCGTTGTGGTCTTTGTATTTTCCGACTCCTTTGTACACTATATATGAGGACTCATCATTAGGGGATGAAATATTGATAACATTAGATATGAGAGGAATCACCGTTAAGGAAAATAACATCAATAACATTAGATATCAGAGGAATCACCACTGAGGGACGTAGCATCAACAACATTAGATATGAGAGTAATCACCAGTTGGGGACGTGACATCAATAAATTTAGATATGAATGGAATCATCAATGAGGGACGTAACATCAATAAAATTAGATATGAGAGGAATCATCATTGGGGGACGTAACATAAATAACTTTAGATATGAGAGGAATCAGCATTGAGGGATGTTTCTCCGAGAAAACTGCACTCGTGAATCAAACGACGTACGTCGGAACCCACAACCTTCAGAACGCGAGACAGGTGGCGTAGCCACTTCGCATGTCCTGTGAAGAACTTTACTCCCATAACGGTCTATTTATCTGTCTCTCAACTGTAAGCCTCTGTTGTGTCATGTGTAAACTACCTATCACATCTTGAATCCATCTGCGTTGTGGTCTTCTTCTTATCCACCTCCATGGCACACGACATGAGAGGAATCACTACTGGGGACGTGACATCAATACCATTAGATACGAGAGGAATCGCCATTGGGGGACATGACATCAATACCATTATATATGAGAGGAATCACCATTGGGGGACGTGACATCAATAGCCTTACATATGCTTAGGTTTCTCCATGGGACATATTTTTCTGTCCCATCCCATCCCATCCCATGGTAATTTATACCTGACCCATCCCATCCCATCCCATGGGAGCTTTCCCCCATGGGTGTCCCATGGGAATAATATTCCAATGGCCAGGCCTGGCAGGCTTGTCCATGCAACATGTTTTTCTGTCCCATCCCACCCCATGGTAATTTATGCTTATCCCATCCCGTCCCATCCCGTGGGGCCTTTCAAAAAATTCCCATGGCCAAGTATGGATATGCGGATGATACATTGTTAATTGCATATAAATAGTAGATGGATATTATATTTTACCCCCCCCCCTCCCCGCCCATTTTTTTAGTTTAAATTGAAGTTCACCATTCTAGAGTTCGTTGTAAGGTATGTACACTGTGTCTGTGTTTAGTATATGACTTGTTTGCAGGAGTTACTCGCACCAAACGGTCTTTATTTCCTTTTGTTAGATCTTATGGATATTGCAGCTTGTTTCGATCAATGTAATGTTTCACATGTATAAATGTAGAAATCTGTAAAGTAGGTACCAAGGTATTGAAATGGAAATAGTTAGTTTGAAGAACGCATAGCATAATACCTAATGAAACATACTGCCACTCTGGTCAATAACTACTAAAATAAATTAACATAATTGCGATATCTTAATTGACCAGTATGTGACCTCATGTGGTCTACATACGGAATAATATGGTTGTAGAGACTTTTACTGCAGCCGCTGATGTTTGCATTAACGCTGGAGTTATATTTGATCCTAGCAAAGACAATCGCCATTTGAGATGTTTATCTGCAATAACTCTCAGTCGCCGAACGTGTAACATGTTTTACCTTAGTTTTCTTTCTAATACGAGAATTTGGTGACAAAACACACCCGTCTCTTACCCTTTACTTGGTCTGCTCATCACTGTCTCTGGAGAGCTCGAGCATACTTAAAAATAAATGCAGATGAGCAGCACGCTCTGCATGAAGCTATATTCAGAGAAAAGGGAGACAGGCTAAAGAGGGGCAAATCATGAATGGGTCAGAGAATTTACAGAGGCACGGGGTAAATAATGTGTAAATTAACAGGAAAGTAGAAGGAATATATTTATTACCTTATTTTTCATTTCCTTCTTGTTTCTTCAGCTGATGCTGATGCTGTAATGTTTAAATGCTGCAATTCGTCTGAATAGTTGGAGCAAAATATCCCAGTAAGTAGATTAAGGTCTGCGATCTGCTCAGACCTTAATCTGTGTCGGACGATTCCAGTAGGTTGATGATTGCTCTCGGTTGCATAAAATTCAATCCATCCTTTCTCCAATAGTCCCCTTCCTCTTTCAACACATGGTCCTCACATTTTTTCCAGTAACTTTTATCATTATTTAATAGCGCAGACAGACAGACAGACAGCCAGACAGACAGACAGACAGACAGACAGAAAGGTAGGTAGACAGATAGGTAGGTAGGTAGGTAGGTAGGAAGGTAGGTAGGTAGGTAGGCAGAAAGGTAGGTGGGTGGATGAGTGGATGGGTGGCTGGCTGGCTGGCTGGGTCGGTCGGTCGGTCAGTTGGTGGGTCGGTCGATCGGTCGGTCGGTCAGTTGGTGGGTCGGTCGATCGGTCGGTCGGTCGGATATATAGACAGACAGACAGACAGACAGACAGACAGACAGACAGACAGACAGACAGACAGACAGACAGACAGACAGATAGATAGATAGATAGATAGATAGATAGATAGATAGATAGATAGATAGATAGATAGATAGATAGATAGATAGATAGATAGATAGATAGATAGATAGATAGATAGATCCCCGCCAGAAGCCGGGCCTTGTCAGCTAGTTTATTTATATAATCACGTTTCAGGAAAGAACCCCCATTTGGAGACACCTCTGAACAATCCGATTTAACTTCGCGCTGTTTGTTTCAAAACGAAAATCACGAGGGAATTTTAAAAAAATGCGGGGATGTGTCTTGGTGAAGCTGTAATACTGTTAAAATGATGGACGTAATCTCTAATTCGAAAATTATATACCGCATATAAACACACTTTGAAATCTGCTGTACATCTCCAGAACAAAAATTTTGTTTGTTGGGTGGACATAATGATAAGGTTATATACTAAATCTCATCATTTTCCCACAGTTGGTTACTGAGATATTGAATTTTATATTGAGGCAAAAAAACAAACAAAAAAAAACACAAAAAAAAACACACACTATAAGTGATTCAATGAGCATGATTCGGAAGGTCGAAGCTGGATTTGTACGTAGACAGTGGACTGAGTCGCTGCGGAAATCTCTGGTCCGTAAAGTCACCATCATCTTCGTCCCGGGACATGCGGGAGTCGAGGGAAATTAACGAGCTGATAAACTGGCTGGCTCTGCACCCCTTGCAGATGGCCAGCCCATGGATGTTATTAACGTCCTTAAAGATATGTTGAGAACAGAGGACTTTGACGTCTGTGAATCCACATCGCTGTCCAGGTTGAAAGACTTGGGAGTAAGAAATGGCACGGCCAGACGCGAGAGGTACATCGGGAAAACAAGGCGCCTCGTCAGCCAACAGAGAACTGGCACTATTAGCCACCGGGCGCTAATGCATATGCTGGGGGGGGGGGGGGGGAGGACCTGAGCACCTATGGACCTGTCCGGAGTGCCGTGAAGATACCCCGACTGATAACTGATAACTGATCGCTGTCTGGGCATTAAGTCATAACTGTGACAAAAACCTTCCTACTTACAATTTTTCGCCTTCATGATTTGTGAGGTCCAAAACTACTCTTTGTTTGGACCTGAATCTGTTAAAAGGCAAGAGAATCGACTTTACTGCTTCGGGTTTTATGCAATATGGCGAAGTATCTTTCCGTGGGACAGGTTGCCGAAAGCGTCGCACAACGCAACTCCGCAACTCTAGCGACAAGCCGCAGGGTTTCTCCGAGAAACCTGCACTCGTGAACACGAACGAAGTAAGCCGGAATCGAACCCATATGTGAGGTGTTAAATTTTTAGACGAGGAGATACCTAATGGGATCCCTATTGGGAGGGGCTATCATCCTCATATGCCTTCGGTAGAACCTTTTGCTGGCTCGTTGTCCCCCACGTGAAGTTCCTTAATCTAAAGCAAGTTCCCTTCACGAAAAAAATAATGATAATAAAGTTAATAATTGTAGGTTCCTATGGAAAGCGTGGGGATCAAGGAACTTTACTACTGACCCCAGGGAAGGAAGTACCCTATGCACTCAAGATAAAATTGGGTCAGTATGTAGATCTCCCCCTCACATATAATCCCCACAGTCTCTCAGTATATCATGTATGCCAAGACTTCTAGGGATTGACAGGACATACATGAACATTACTGGACATCCAATGTATGCACATAACAAACAAAGTTAGCACATAACCTGGTGTACTGGGTATACATAACAACCAGATTTGTCACGTAACAAGGTATACGTTACATATATGACAAACATTCGGTCACCGAACAAGATGTAAACAAAGATTTACCTAAGATGTTTTGATATTTATTAAAGTTAATACAACAACAAGAAATAATGCATGAAACATAACAGGTGGTATTCCCAATCAATCCATCAACCTTCCCATAACATGCTCAATTACAACAAGTGACAAAATTCTGATGGCACCCACATAAATAGATAGAATAACATCTCCTATGAGTAGCTGTGGAGGAAAATATGTGTCACTTTGTACCTTTCATGATGATGATTACTTTCTGGAAGTGTTTTCAGGTTGAGGAATAGTTTGATGGAAGGAACTCAAATAGGGGGGTTTCCACTGTGGTACTGCTTCTTTCCAGACTTTACAAGTCCATATAGGATGTGGAGGTATATGTGGTTAGATATAAATTTCTGCTGGAGGTTTAGAGTTGCCAGGAAATTCCCCAGGGATCATAACAAACAGATATATTCTTCCTGATGCCAAACGGGCTTTTACAAAAGGTAAGAGTATACCGTCATTTAGGCTAAGGGTTGGCATCTCTGCACGGGCAGAATTCACCTTCACCAGAATGTGTGGGAGCATCAGCTCCTCTCGACCGGCCAACACATGCCCTTCTGGAATAATGCAAACAAACCGACCTGTGTAAGTATCTCATACATAGTCAATATTCAAAAACATTATCTATAAACATACATGGAATGAAAGAAAGAAAAAAAAACAAAGAGGGGGGGGGGATGTTGTTTTGGGAGAAGGCGGGGAGGTGGGTCCACTCACAGGTGATATCCTCACTCTCCTCTCCTTGAATGTAAGGTATTAAAACATATGTTGGAGCAAGATCAGTATTTATTGATAATACAGCATTTGTTCTCCAGTAATGTTTTAGTTTCCTAATGAGAAAAACTCTGAGATAAAATGATACAATGATATCAAGATAAGGAAAACTCATCCAGATGAGATCAAGTCAAGCTGAGAAGAAGGAATGGTCAGATTAAGATAAGTGGAACAAAGCATGTTATGACAGATATCTGTTAGAACACTGCCTGTTGGAATTCTGTATATTAAGATTGAATGCAGTGAGTGACATTTGCAGGTTAAAGCAAAGCATGATGAAATGTATGTAGATTAAGACAAGACATGAGGCAAGGCACTCTCTACAACCTTTCAGCATCCCACTTCTGTCATATAAAATCTGGCCTTCATTTCTCTGGATTTAGACCTGACTCTCAAGTGTCCTTCCAATCTTTTATCATAATCATTATTATTATTATTTCAAATGCCTGTATGACAGGGGGAGGTTAATTCCACCAACTGCTTCATCAGGAAAAGTAACAGTTATAAACTAACATTACATCTAAAATTCTCATAATGAAAATACACATTATCTTTCATGAACAATGCACAAGCCATAAAATAGATATGCATCTAATATATTCAGTACTTCAAATACAATGACATGTGCCTCTCCCCACTATTATTTCCTGGGCAAAATCAGGCTACAGGTGATGGTATTTAACCCATTCCTTGTCGTAAGTTAGTATCATGCACACCTGTCAGTTAAATTCTGCTTATGGCCCTTTATCCGAACACATTTTGGCAGGTACTGATCATAACATTAAATTATTCATCATCTCCAATGTGAGTAATGCTGTTATTGAGTTTAGCTTCTCAAAACCTTTGAGTACCAGGCGCATCTATTTTCTTTGATCATTGAACATTAATTTTCATGCAAAGAACATGACAATTTTACATAGCAGTCTCATGAAAGAGAGGTACAAAGAAGTCACTTGAGATATTAAGAAGTATGTGGACCTTTGCACAGAAAGTTTAAGAAATAGAGTCATAGAATCGTCTACACGCAAAATTCAGTCCCTTACTACTTTAAACAGTGTGTAAGTATAGCAGTGTAGGAGAGGCAAAGTTAGTCGTGACGTATAGAGGCGAATTTGAATACAAGCAACGCAATTCTGTAGCTTTCTTGTTCCATGGTTTATTTAGAAGTAGTTTTCGAATCAGTTGACAAAATAAGGACCAACGCTTCAAAACCGAGACTTGCTCAACATCAAACATTCCGGATGGAACCCAAGACATGCGACTGGTCTGGCGGATGGTACTGCGGTTTCTAACCTCTAACTGCTCTGTCATCACACCACGACACCCCCATAGCTACCTCCAACCACGGTGCTTACCCGTGCACTCCTCCATAATAAAATCTTTACGTTGCGCACCAGCTAGCCCCTCAATGCCACCCAACTCCTATAACAGGCTACTGTATTATAGACGCCTACTTTCCCTATGACCAAGAAAAGTCTTGTAACAAAACCTATATTTTCCCTAACTTAAACACTCAACCCCTAACATAACCTCTAAATTCTAAAAACATACACGCAAAGAAATTCTAACTTAACATACATCATGGGACTTTTTGTAAGTCAAAATCAAACCATTCATAGGGGTCTTCCCGACTCCTATTACTTTCTTCATTAATTAAGGGCGAGGACAACTATCCAGTATTATTCAACTACCTATGGGAATTATAGCTATCCGCTATTGCCCACCACATTACTCAAATACCCATGGAAATTATAGCTATCCGCTATTCCCACAAGTCCTCTCAACACTCAACTGTAACACTCAACTATATATGGACCATTAATGCTTCTTCTTCGTCATCATTTTCTCATGGTCACAGCAATCCGCTTAAGTCATCACTAGATTCTATTCTTATACCCTATTATCATCATCAACATGTATACATCACCATTATTTAAATTATTACACTTACTTCACTTTTAATCATTAACATGTTTAAAAATTCCACATAACCTTCTTGAAGCGACCCACACCACACAGGATAGAAAGACACAGAACTGGTGGCCACCAGAGAAGATAAGAAGAACATTTCCTCACACACAAAAAATCAAAAACTCTCATATTTACCCTATATTGTCCTCTTGAGACTTTATGTAATAAAGTCTAAACAATCCGAGCACAACCCTCATAATTGAGCTCCTTTTCACCCTAGTCAGTTCATATTTGTAAAAACCCGAAAAAAACTATCAACTTGCCCATTTATTATGGGGATCAACGCTAAAACCCTTCACATTTTGGCTCTGAACGTCACTTAATCAATGACCACTTCAGGTTATGCTGATATCCACAGCAACCCAAGGATACTCTCTATCTGTCCATCTATTATGGGCATCAATTCCTAAAAACATCCACGTCATTTAATCTATGACCACCCCAGGTTATGCTGATATCCACAGCAACCAAAAAATTACTATCAATATCCATTTATTATGGACATCACCTACTAAAACCTCTAACCTCATGGCACTGAACGTTACTTAATCCATGGCCACCCCAGGTTATGCTGATATCCACAGCAACCCAAAGATATAATCAATGTCCATTCATTATGGGCATCTCTACTTAAAACCACCAACCTCATGACACTGAACGTTACTCAATCTATGGCCACCCCAGGTTATGCCGTTATCTACAGCAACCCAACGATACTATAAATGTAAATTTATTATGGGCATCTCTACTTAAAACCACCAACTTCATGCCACTGAACTTTAATCAATCTATGGCCACCCCAGGTTATGATGATATCCACAGCAACCAACAGATATAATCAATGTCCATTCATTATGGGCATCACCCCCCAAAACCTCCAACATCATGTCTCCAACGCCACTCACCCTATATTATTTCAATATAATTTCGTTAATAAACTCATCAGAATTAACAAAAGTTAAAAACATATGCGCAACCAATAGATTAATGACTAATACTATTGCTGTCGCTTTTACGGACAGTGTGAATCCTACCAGTACCAACCAAAAAAAAAAACACTGCAATTTTAACACCATCCAAAAATGAATCATTAATAACCAAGTCAACAATTAAAGACACCCCCCCCCCCCCCCTCTCCCTGAATTCTGTCGCTTTTACGGACAGGGCTTTTCCACAATAATTCCACAATTTCCGCCTTGCGTGTCGTATTTATCGCCGTGTAGTCCTGCTCAGCCTGTGGTCGCAGCCAATCCCAAGCCTTCTTATTTCTGCCTTCCGCGCAATTTCGCTGTTGGTTCGTATGTCGTAAAATGGGTTTTTTCCCCCCGCGTTTCCATCCTGTTTCAGGATATTGTGGTCAACACCAGCATCTCTCAGCTGTATGTTGATTCCTAGGCTAGATTACTCTCATCAGCACGCCACGACTTTCTGAGCGACCGGATCCATACTCTCATAAGTCACTGGTGCGACTCGAATCACTTCTAATTCTCGTGCGCTCACGTCAACCACGAGAGTATTATGGTTAACGGAGAAAACTGCTATTTCCTCGGCCATCTCTTAGCTGTATGTTGATTCCTAGGCTAGATTATGCTCATCAGCACGCCACGACTTTCTGAGCGACCGGCTCCATACTCTCATAACTAATTCTCGTGCGCTCACGTCAACCACGAGAGTATTATGGTTAATGGAGAAAGCTGCTATTTCATCGGCCATCTCTTAGCTGTATGTTGATTCCTAGGCTAGATTGCTCTCATCTGCACGCCACGACTTTCTGAGCGACCGGCTCCATACTCTCATAAGTCACTGGCGCGACTCGAATCACTTCTAATTCTCGTGCGCTCACGTCAACCACGAGAGTATTATGGTTAACGGAGAAAGCTGCTTTTTCCTCGGCCATCTCTTAGCTGTATGTTGATTCCTAGGCTAGATTACGCTCATCAGCACGCCACGACTTTCTGAGCGACCGGCTCCATACTCTCATAAGTCAATGGCTCGACTCGAATCACTTCTAATTCTCGTGCGCTCACGTCAATCACGAGAGTATTCGGGGTTAACGGAGAAAGCTGCTATTTCCTCGGCCAGGGAGCCGGATGTAAAATGGGGTTGTAGTGCGGAAATATTAATCAAGCTTTTGACGGTTTCGAGAATTATATCACAGATACCAATAACATTAGATGTGAGAGGAATCACCATTGAGGACCGTGGCAACAATCACATTAGGTATGAGATTAATCGCCAATTAGGCGAAGATAGGAGTGGGTCAGAGTTCCAGCGGAGCAGTCAGACTTGTGCAAAGTTATAATCACATTGAGCCGGGAGTGCAGGGAGTGGCCAGCAAGGGGCCACGGAAGTGGAAATCATGCAACTAATTCAGGATAATGCTTGTCCAGATGATGTGATTATATACACAGATGGTTCGGTGTTGAGAGACAGGAGAAGAGCCTGGGGGTTCTTAGCAAAAGCTAATGTTCGCTGTTTGGTGCAGGAGAACCTGGCATATGATACCACGACATTTATCTTAAGAATGGAGGTAGAGGCGGTCAGTGCACCTTTCCGCTGGATGGAGAATACGATACACACACATCGTGATTGTAACTGACTCAGAAAGTATGTTGAGTAGGGTGAAGACAGGCAAGCTTCGTGCAGAGTGGCTTGCTTCGCTTCGGAAGTCACGGGTGACAAGCATCATCTGGATCTTTTCTCCGGGGCATGTTGGTGCGCTGGGGAATAAACAGGCGGACAGATTAGCTGGCTCTGCAAAACGTGGTGGAGTATTGATGCATGATAAGGAAGACGTGATTGAGGCCTTGTGGGAGCACGTGTACACGTCGGAGGAGCAAATGGATCACCATGGTCTGGCAAGAATGTGACAGCGAGGAGTGGCGAGGGGATCTGGCCGATTCTCGAAGCTCAGAGGAAAGGCGAGACTGACATATAATCAGATTGCTACTGGTACTATTAGTGTTGGCACTCTTCGCTGGCTGCTGAGGATGGGGACGGAGCGCTTATGGGAATGGCCCATGCTGTGATGTCGGTTCCTAAATCAATTAATCAATCACCAACGGAGGACGTGACATCTATAGCATTAGATATGAAAGGAATCGCCAATAGTGGACGTTATATCTGTAGCATTAGATATGAGAGGAATCACCATTTTGTACGTGGCATCATTAACATTAGACTTGAGAGGAATCATTATTGGGGGACGTGACATCAATAATATTAGATATGAGAGGAATCATCATTGGGGGAATTACCATAAACAGCATTTTCTGGTGTATCAGTGAAAGCGTCTTCAAGTTGCTGTTGAAACTGAAAGCACTTTTCAGGATCGTGAGTGTTATTTATATTAATCCTGGGGCTAGATTTGTGTTTAGCTGTGTAGATTCTCTTTGGTCTCAGTCTAACCCTTGCAACAACCAAAGAGTGATCCGTATCTCAGTCAGCACTGTGGTAACTTCGAGTCATAGATATATGGTACAGATGTTGTCTCCGTGTGATAGTGAAGTCCAGCTGGTGCCAATGGCCGGATCTTGGATGTTCCATTGACCTTATGCAGTTCTTTTGTTTTAAAAAAAGGAGTTTGTAATACATAGGTCATTTCTGGTGCAATGCTCCAGCAGCCTTTGCCCATTTTCATTCATGCGACCGATGTTGTATTTTCCAAGGCTCTTCGGCCATGAATTCGAGTCCTTGCCCACACGAGCATTGAAATCGCCGAGCATATAAATGTAGTCAGATTTTGGAACTGCCTTGATCATTGAGTCTAACTCCTCATAGAACGAATCCTTCACATCATCAGAGGAATCGAGTGTCGGTGCATATGCAGTAATAATGGTGGCAAAACCACAAGAGGTTGCCAAGTGCAGGGATAATAGTCTTTCATTTCCTCCTGCTGGAATTTCAATCAATCCCAGTGTAACAAAACGCCAGTGGCCCATGTCCTCATGTCTTCTTTGGGTTTGGGAATACAGTGGGAAACAGCTTTCGGGAACCCTCAGTTTTCTTATCTGCTCAATTCCCCTGGCAAATAGTGCTTTTGGTTACTTTTACAGCCCGATCTTCTTAAGAGAATTATAAGAAGTCTGACTTGTCTTCGGGAAAACCCGATAGGGTACCTTGCACGGAATAAGCACTCGTGCAATTTGTTGGGCAATCACGGAACGTCTCAACAACCGTTATATACTGCATCATGTCAATTTAACAATTTAAAGATTGGGACAGATTAAGTGCAGCATCATGCTGGTGTAGGAAAAGGTAAGAGTGGGTTTTAATTAGTCCTGCCAGACCTTGGCCTACAAATCTCTGTTGTCTCGACTGGTGAGACGAATTGGCGAAAAGCCAGTCATGCCATGTCGGCAGGGGGTTGACAATTGGCCAATCCAGCTAAGCATCTTATTCTTGGCATAGCTTGGAACTAATCCGAACAATATATTTCCCCAGATGATTTCGCTTGTTCTTGGCGGCAGATGGGCGGGTGCTATCTTTCTTCCTACGGCCTGAACTCTGCAGAGTGTCATCTTTCATTTGAATATAAATATGACATATCTACGGTATGCCGGAAGGAGGGGAGGGCTCCGTGGGGACGAGTTCCACCCATCTATGTTCTGTCTTCTTGAGGCGGAGGAGGGTCTACACTGTGCTATCTCTTTCGCCTTTTAGCAGATAGGGTAGCACAGTGGACCGAATAGTTACTGGTCATTAAGATGATGCCAGAGATATAAATAGATCTCTTTATCTCACTGGAAAGAATCTGAACTCATCTAAACATACGTGTTATGTGAGGCACTGGTACATTGAGGCGACAGCTCAGACGAGAGCAGCGGCCGGAAGGGGTGTATCGTCTTTCCTATTCTTGCTAGGGATAGGGAACTACACTTCGTTCCATACAAACCCACTACTATAATATTGGTTAAGCTGGAAATACCGAACCGTATAAGCCAAAAGAGGCTGTTCAGTAGGGCACGGAAGATGGGTCCCGAGAACACCGGGTATGATCTACACGTTCCCCTTCACATATTAAAGGAGAGGGGGGGGGGGACACAAATAATTACCCACACAACACCACAAGAGCTTTGTCGTGAGAAAGAGAGGGTTTGCAAATGAGAGGGAAGCCGGGAAACGAATGTGCCCAGTAATAATAAAGGCATGGCATGAGAGAAGGGAGTGAATCTTGTATGAAGAGAATATGTAATGTGCATAGGGTCAAACGACACGACCTATACAAGCTGGAGGCCTGGTCTAGGAAAGACGCCGCCAATCCAGGACCTCTTAACAGGTCAGGCCTATTCACTCAGGTCTCCTCTATAGTTCTATTATATATATTTACTTTATGCTAACTGATATGCTGAGACCATTAGGAGTGTACATGTCGGCTGTACCTGAAGTTTAAGCTAGAGGCTCTCACCAATGTTTGTCCTTTTCAGGGTCCTTCTTTTGGAAGTGAAGAGAGCAGAAGGTATCGACAGGGCCTCTACGCAGGAAAGCTATATTCAACTGAAGAAGCCAGGTCAAGTTATTGGCCATTCCAGGCATAATGTAACAACCTGTAGGCGACAGAGGCACAACTAGTCCTGAACGAGTGACAATCATCATTGCTAACGCCATGCAAGTTATCTCGTCGACATAGGGTCGAGTGCTTTTATGTGCTTGGCTGGACCTACGCCTAATTCTCAGTCATACCCATCCTTGTCCGTGACAGTGAAAGGCACATACCCATTCCCCATTCACGAACTGTTCCCATTGTATTAATTCCTACCCAACATCGTGACAAGTGATAACATGGGGCTTCCAAGAACACTATATTGAATATGTAGAGTGGTCCACTCAAACCTGGAAGCCTGGTTCTACAGAGGCCTGTTGTTTGCACAACATACCTGGAAGGAAGGAACCGAAGGCACACTCGGTGAGGTGTATGTGGACGGAACGGACAGTGTCTTAAGCTTGGTCTATGATGAAAAGCCATATGAGGCTCTGTGCCTGAACTGAACACTTTATCCCTGTTTGTTTGTAGAAAACTATCTGTTTTAACTGTCTTGATATTTTCCTGTGCTTTCCTGTATTAAGTTATAAAATTGAAATTATAGTTTACTATGACGATCGCAATGTTATATGTTGTCAGCCAGAAAGACACCTCAGGGAATAGGCCGCGAGGTCAAGAGTGAGAGTGACAGTGAGTCCGGGGAACGGAGGAGGGTTGGCAGGCAAAGACCTATCCCAGCCAGGGCTAAAGAATAATAATTGCAGCATTGTTGCAGGGGTATTTGGAACCCACCACATAACTTGTTACAACCAGTAGCGAATTCTTCACTGCAAAGCTCACACCGTGTTGCCTTTTTTCTGCCTGCCCTCTACCCTTCCAAAAAAGGTGTAATTGTCTTCCCTGAGTGGCCTTTCCTCAGCGAGGCGAGTCTCCTGCAGGCCAGAAATATCAATGTTAAGACGATTGAGTTCGGCATCAATCACAGCCGTTATTCTCACATTGTTAATATTGGTCAAGTCAGTGGAAAATCCTAGACACATTGTTCTCACGTTCCAGGTTGCAAGCCGTAGCTTAAGGTTTCTATTTTTCTTTTTATTAGTACCTGGTGCATTGGTTTTACAGCCTGCGATTCAGATTTTGTCCTAGCCCTAAGCACCAATTGAAGCAGGCAGGCTGTGGCCGATCAGCACCCAATTGGCCAAGGGCTGCCCAGCTTGAGGCGGGCGGTAGCTGATCAGTGATACCTGTAGGTGTCTCCCACCGTCAGAGGCAACGTGTGGCGCCCCATGTCTATGCCAACTGACAGGGACTTATAACCCGTAACAAATCGCCACCAGGAAGAAGGAAATACCACAATGCAATATATACTTAAATGGGAATGTTCTTAAACAAGTAAATCGGTACAACTATCTCGGAACAGTCATAACATCTGATGGGAGGTGCCTTGACGAGATAAGAACAAGATCGCCATGGCGAAGGTATCCTTTTGCCAGACGGAATATAAACTGTCCAATAAAGAGATATCAATTGCAACGAGAAAAGCAGTGTGGAGGTGCTAGATAGCAGCTATACTTTTTTTTTATAGGCTCAGGTTCCCTAGACGAATTTTTACGGCGAGCTGCTTTGTGGTTAACGCTCCTAAGGGGGCCTGAGGAAACGCCTTAAAGAGACTCTGAAAATCTCACTGAAAACTTGTGGAATTCATCCTGACACCTAGGAGACTGCTGCTAATGACCGTAATTCGTGGCGTGCATCTTAACATAAGGGTGAAGTCACTTGCGAAGCAACCATGACTGCAAGAGCTATGAAGAAAAGGCTGGACAGAAAAACCACTGCAGGAGATCCTCCTCCTGGAACGTCAAGCATTCTTTGCCCACATTGTCAAAGAACATTTCGAGCCAAAATAGGCCTTATCTGCCATCTTAGAACTCACGGCTCCATACTTTCAACCCCACTGGATGTAATGAATGGTCATCATCATTATTGCTGAACAAACAACATACTTGTGCAGGAATGTTAAATTTAACAAACAATATGAACATCATCTAATGTCTCTGGAAATGTGGTTTCTGGGGAAAATGCAAAGAATACCATAGACAATCAGAAAAACAGAAAAACCAATGACCAAGTCCAAAAAAAAAAAAAAGAAAGAAAACAACTGAAAGCGTAAACTGATTAGAGAAATTAGAAGTAGACATTACCAATTTTTAAACACGTTAGTTTTACTTTTCATGTTTTTATAGTTTATTATTCTTTTTTTTTTATAATCTGTGTTCATCATTGTTTAGTTCGGTGTATGGTATGAACACTTGTTTGTGTTTAGTATGTCACTTTTTCGCAATAGTTACACGTGCCTAACTGATTTTATTTCCTTTTGTTACACCCTGATGCAGCTGGTACATCTCTTATGAATATTGCAACTTGTATCGATCAATGCAATGTTTCATAGGTAAAAATATAGACATCTGCATAATAGAAATCAAGGGAAATAAATTGAAACGATGTTTCTAAGGAACACGGGAGACAAGGAAAAATAATTTATTGGTATATAAATAAAGGCAATGTAATCCAAATAGTTTGTTTGAAGAAGGTATAGATTAATATTTAAGTAAATATATTGCCATTCTGATCAATATCAACTAAAATAAATTTAAGTAATTGAGATATCTTATTTGTCCAGTATGTGACCTCATGTGTTAGATAATATCACATATGAAGGACAGTCTACCTACGGGATAATATATCCAGTGCAATATCCGTGTACTGGAACTTAGCGCCCTGTCCATTAAGGTAATATTTTTGGCAGGCACATGTGCATGTGCCACATAATGATAGGAAATATAGTCGTAGAGACTTTTGATGGCGCGAAGAAACAGATGATGTGGATGTCCGTCTTTGATACACAAGTGGATTACGACAGTCGCTGATGTTTGCCTTACCGCCGCATTTATGTTCATTACTATCAAAGACCAGCCACCGTGTGAGGTGTTCAGTTGCAATAGCACTCAATCGCCAAACATGTAACATGTTTTACCTTAGTTTTCTTTCTAATACGAGAATATGGTGAAAAAACAAACCCGTGTCTTACCCCTCTTTGTATGCCCATCATTGTCTCGCCATTCAGTCATAACTGTTACAAAACCTCCCTGCGTATCATATTCCGCCATCCATTTTTGTTGGGTCCAAACCTACTTTTTGTTTTTGACAGAATCTGATAAAAGGCAAAAGGATCGACTTCATTGTACCGGGTTTTATCCCATATGGCTCATTATCTTTCCGCGGGGCGGCCTGCGAACGCGTCGCACAAAGTACGAACTACGCAACTCCAGCGACAAGCCCCAAGATTACTTCGACAAAATTGCACTCGTGAACCTAGCGACGTGCGCCGGAATCTCAACTCATCTCATCTCATCATGTTCCTCTTCTACCTTGCTGGTGTCGATGTGAAGTATAAATAGCATCTGTGTCGGTTTCTTGAATTTCTTTGACATTTTGACATCTGATCGGATGTTGAGAAGATGTTTGATGTGCTGTTTCCATCTTATTAGGATTTGTTTTTGTTCACTTATTGTTTCTCCATTTTCGTTGTTAATTATTTCAGTTGGGTCAAAGGATTTTCCTCTGGTTCTCATTGCACTTATCTTTTTGTAGAAGTTTCTTTTTGCTTTCTTTTAGTTTTTATTTAGGGTTTCTTCACACTCCTCCTAGTCTTTTTGTTTTTCTCTCTTTACTATTCTACTCACATGTCTTCTCGCTATTCTATAGTCTATGTAATCACGTTCCTGTTTGCTCTTAAACCACTTTTTTATATTTTTCCTTTTTGTCTTTTACAGCTTTCTTTACCTTAGCGTTCCGCCAATGTATTTTCTTTACCCGTGTTATGAGTTGTTTCGTGGTTCCACGTGTTATTTTTGCAGTATTTAAAATGCTTGATTTTAACATCTGCCATTCTTCTTCCACTGTCTCCGTGGCGAGGTGGTCAAGCCGTAAAAACTCGGGCTCGGAATTTTGTGGGTTCATTTCCAGGCCACTTTCTTCGATTCACGAATGAATTTTTTCGGAGACTCCATTGAGTCGTCGCTGGAGCTACGGAGTTCGTTCTTGGGGCGACGCTTTTCGCGCTGGGGAAAGAGACCGAGCCAAATGGTATAAAAACCCGATGTAATGAAGTTGTCCCTGTCGACTTTCAAGCGACTTTTTTTTTCTTCCATTGTTTCTATAAGTAATTTTACAAAGATTTCAGTTAGTTCTTTCTCATAATTGTCCTTCACTGTCTCGTCTTTGACGTTTTTTAAGTTTACTGATTCGCGTAGCATATATGTTCCTTGTTTTGCTTTCTTCTTCTAATAGTTCTTATTGTGGCAAGGACTGCTTTGTGGTCTGTGTTTATACTTAAGTTGGCACTGCCCTTGCATCTAATATATTTTTATTTATGTTATTTCTTGTTAATATCAAATCATTTTGGCTTTTAGTATCTAGATCGTTTTCTTTATACCAGGTGTATATTTGTGAGTCTTTGTGTTTATATAATGTGTTTGTTATATAGAGGTCGTGTTGGCTGCATAGCTCTATCAGTCTACTTCCGTTATTACGCCGGAATCGAACCCATGAAATCCGGAACTGGAGGCAGGTTTCGTAACCAGTTCGCTTGTCCTGTCTAGAACTGGTCTCCTATAACAGTCTATTTAAATCTCTCTCCATTGTAAGTCTCTGACGGTGACATGCGTAAACTAGCTTTCACATATTGAATCCATCTACGTTGTGCTCTTCCACTGTTCCGACTCCTTCGTACACTATACGAGAGGAGTCATCATTTAGTGACCTAACGTCAACAACATTAGATATGAGAGGAATCATCATTGAGGAACGTGAAATCAATAACATTAGATATGAGAGGAATCATCTTCGGGGGACGTAACATCAATTACTTTGGATATGAGAGGAATCATCATTGAGGGACGTAAAATCAATAAATTTAGATATGAGCAGAATCATCATTAGCGGACATAACTGTCAGAGTCTAAAGTATTGCCAGCAGAGATGCAGGGACATCGTTACGCCCGCCAGGCGAATAGTCCCTAGTGGGGATGCTGTAACATCGTTACGCCCGCCAGGCGAGTATTAGTTACCTGCCTGCGAGGTTGCCGGCTGACGAGACAGCCAGCGGTCAGGCAAGGACAAAGCAGGACGCACGCAGGCCTCGTGAAGCCACTTCAGGTGGGCAGGCGCGTTGCGAGAAATAGCCAGACAGCTCTGGGACTCGGACTCGACTGGACGTATGATGGGAGAAAGGCGTGTGTAGTTTCTGTGGCCCGAAAGTCGAGTGCTTGTACATCTTGTGAGACTGATTGTAAGCTGTGGGTTGCCTGTAAGTGTATTGTTATAACTTATGTATTGTGATGATCATCTCTAGATCGTGATCTGTAAATAAATCCATCGAAACTTAGTGTCGTTGAGTCTCAAGTCAAATCACGTTGTATTTGTACTGTCTCACATGTGTTAGGTTAACGAGCCAGGTGTAAGACCCTGACATGTGTGGACGTGGTGGCATTCGTCCGGCTTTAAAATGAACGTGGTTTAAGTAATTAACATTTAAAACCTAGATTTGTGAACTTAGAAATTTTTGTTCAACTTTAGAGTACATTTAAATGTGATTGTAAAGGCTCATTTTGATATATAGTATTACATTGTTTGAACATGGAGACTAAATGTAAACGTACAGTGCATACATATTGTTTGATCTTGTAAACGTGTAAAACATTTGTGATTGTGGAACTTGTCACCGTTTTGACCTTGTCGACATTGTGAAGTTGTCGCCATTATGACCTTGTCGCCATCTTGTAAACTTGATGTCTATGTCCTTACTGAATGTCATCTTAATGTAAGTGATGTGTCATCAATGTTGTAGAGTGTTGAGATATAGTTAGATTGTCTTTGTAAAGTGAATTGTAGAAAGCAGAAAGTTTCAGGAAAGAAAGTGACGTGTGTTGTTGAAAAAAATTGTTGACTGACAACATTACGACCTACAATTACACTCAACGCCATACAAACCTAACCAAAACTTAGTGACAAGCATACACACCACATCAAACAGACGCTAACTTATTTTCTCCAAAAACAAAGCAGGTTTTCTGTGCCATCTGAAACCCTTGCCCGTAGAGGTCATTTGTGTTTTGAAGTAGCGACCCTACAGTTCCTAGTCCGAATCTCAACCGTTCTTCACCGCATCCAGGACACTTGAGTATATTTTTTCTTTCTATATACTTTCGGATGCAAATTTAGGCACATATTGTAAATAGAACACAATTGTAAATTGTTCACGTTACTAACAACTTGTAACAAATTGTGTATCTGATATTTCATTTGCATTTTCCATCATGTCGTCATTAAATGATTTCATCGATATGGGGTTGAAGTTAAAGTTAACAGGTGATGAGTTAACGAAGTGGAGTGAGAAGAAATACTCTGAATACCACGAGCGTGAAGAAAGAGCAGCTGAAAGAGCATTAAAGCAGGCACAAGTGGAGGCAGAGGCAGCAACCGCAGCAAAACAGGCAGAATTAGAACTATCTGCAAAGACAAAACAAGCCAAGTTAGATATTGAACTGAAGAAAGCTGAGATAGCAGCTCAGAGTAAACGGGAAGAGCTGGAAGTGCAACTAAAAATCAAACAACTTGATACTGAGACGGCCATAAACAAAGAGTCCAAGAAATCTGAGAGACTGGAGAAAGAAAACCAGTACAAGAAATATCAAGGTATCGTAAGAAATTATACCTCGGGTGACTGCATTGCAGCCTTCACCCAAAATTTTGAGACTTTAATGGACCATTATCAGGTCCCATTGTCTGAATGGAATATAATTTATATGAGAAGTTTATCAGAGGAGCCTCTGAAAGTCATAGAGACTATCCCCAAAGACCTCAGAAAAGATTACCATTATCTAAAATCAAAGATTATGGCACATTTTATGTTAGATGAGGCAGGTTACAGAGAACAATTCAGTAAGTTGAGCCCCAAACCGACTCAAACGTTCTCTGACTACCTCTGCTTAGTCCGAGATATATTTTCCAAATGGACTTCAGCAGCTAAAATTGATAAGAACTATCAAAAGTTAGAAGATCTTATCATCAGAGAAAAAGTCATTTCATCTATTCCATCAGCATTTTCACAGTTTTTGCAAGAGAATGAATGTACGAGTGTAGAGCAGATTGAGAGACGTGGTTCGGCTTATTACACAGCCAACAAACATTGTTTTGCCAGTGAAGCTACTGAAACCAATTTTGTAGCAGCGGCTAACTATGACAAACCCTATAGTAGGCAAAAACCTTATAAGCCTACATCTGAGAAGTACAACCATTGTAACTATTGTAGAATGTCACATCATCAAGGTGAGATGTGCGACAAGAACCCCGCATATCTTACATATTTACAGAACATGGTAAACAGACAAGATAAAGAGCGTAAATCCTTTAGAAATTTGCGTAAATGTTTCCTCTGTAAGGCGTATGGACATTATCGCCATGATTGTAAAGGTAGGCAAATGACCAAGAAAGCCAATGCCGCCTTATTTGATAGTTCATCATCAGATGAAGAACAATCAGAGAAACACCCTGTGAACTCAGCACAGGCTTTTGATATGTTTAACGCAAATAAATGTACTGTTTGTAATACCTTTTATGAAGATGGTATTTTAACATGCGGCCACTCCATTTCTATTGCCAATGAAGAAGCTAATTTGGTAATAGACTCCAAAGGCAGAATAAACATCCATCAGGGATACGTGAATGGCAAGTCTGCTACAGTCCTTCGGGACACGGGAAGTTCACTGATTGGACTGAAGAGAACGTTCATAATGCCTACAGACTATACAGGCAGGCACGTAACATGCAGAACATTCTCCGGCAATAAAGGAAAAAACCCACAGGCAAAGTTACAAATTACTGACTTAGCCAGTCGACCTTTTGAGAAAATATCTGTCGACATAGTGGGCCCTCTTAATCAGATAACAACCAGAGGGAATAAATATATATTAACTGTTATTGATCAATGTAGCCGCTGGCCTGAAGCGATTCCGCTAAAGAACTTAACTGCCAATGGCATAATGGAAGTTTTCTTCCATATATTTTCACGGATAGGATTTCCAGACACAATCCAATCAGATAGGGGAAGTCAGTTCATTGCCGCATCTGCTCAAGCTTTCACCAAAATGTTAGGGGTGAAGCAATGTTTCAATTCCCCGTACCATCCTCACTCGAGCGGAATTATAGAAAAATTTAACGGTGATTTAAAGCATATGCTTGCTAAAATCACGCAAGAGCACCCCAACAACTGGGACGTATATTTACCTGCTTTCGCTTTGCTTATCGCGAGGTTCCACATGCTAGTACAGGTTTCTCTCCTTTTGAACTTATCTATGGTGCCAAACCACGTGGCCCATTAGGCATCTATCATCAAATGTTAACTGAATCCACTCCTTTACTCAAACTCATATCATCATACGTATATGCTACATCATTGCGTGAAAGAATCATCAAATCTTGTATAATTGCAAAGGATGCACTAAAATTATCTGGTGCTACATATAGACAATATGCTGACAAAGGTAACAGGACAATAACGTTGACACCTGGACAGGACGTTCTTCTTCTTCTACCTAGTGACAGACACTTATTGACTGA
This sequence comes from Cepaea nemoralis, assembly GCA_014155875.1. Classification (NCBI taxonomy): domain Eukaryota; kingdom Metazoa; phylum Mollusca; class Gastropoda; order Stylommatophora; family Helicidae; genus Cepaea; species Cepaea nemoralis. Next base: position 63,680 of record JACEFZ010024233.1, on the reverse strand, counting down.
TTCTTGGCAAGGACCATTTAAAGTGACGAGACAGATTTCACCTGTAGACTATGAGATCCAAATAAAAGACAAACACAAAATATTCCACGTCAATATGCTAAGACCATATTACAACAGAGACAACGAACAAGACGACACAACAGCATGTACAGTGATAATAGACCATGAAGATGTCGAGGCTAGTGACGAAATTCCAGCACCTGCATTAGACACGACGAACTGCTTGAAGGAAATTAAGATCAACCCAGAGTTAACTCAAGCAGAAACAGACAGTTGCAAACAGCTCATACAACAGTACAACACCATTTTCTCCAACAACCCAGGACAAACAGAATTAGAACAACATCACATCACACTCACGTCAAATACACCTATAAAATGCAGACCATACACCATTCCATTGCATTACAAAGAACACTTACATCAAGAGATCATCAGCTTAGAGAAAAACAACATCATTAGACGATCCCAATCACATTTCTCATCTCCAATGGTCATAGTACGCAAAAAGGACAACACAATAAGACTCTGTGTCGACTATAGGAAATTAAATAAGATAACTCTTTTAGATTTAGAGCCAATGGCAAACTCTGAAGATCTATTGACAGAATTGACAGACGCTAGGTTCTTTACGAAGGTAGACATGACGAAAGGTTACTGGCAAATAGCAGAAGACGAACAGAGCAGACATCTGACAGCTTTTGCCACACCTTGGGGACTGTACGAATGGTGCAAACTTCCATTTGGGCTTGTCAATGCCCCAGCAACATTCGTACGTATGGCACGACTTCTACTAGTAGACATACCGAATATTATCTGTTACTTAGACGACATTTGTCTTCACACAAAGACAATGACAGACCACATAAAGACATTAGAACAGACATTTGAACGCATTAGACAGCACGGACTGACGGTAAAGCCTGCAAAAGTAGACATAGCCTATCAGGAAATATCCTTCTTGGGGAACAAAATATCTAATGGCTTTGTCACGACAGACGATAACATTGTGTCCAAGCTACTAAAACTCTCACTTCCGACTACGAAAAAGCAAGTCAGAAGATTGTTGGGACTTATAAATTATTATAGGCAGTTCATACCAGATTTTGCTGAACTGACCGAAGTATTTACTAACTTACTAACAAAAGATCAACCCGAGAAAATTGTAAGCAATGAATGCCTAAAATTTGCATTCCAGAAAGTATTATCTTATTTCTCTGAGAATAGTTTAAAGAATCCCATTCTCAAATTGCCAAATTCTCTTATTTCTTTCAGATTACGCACAGACGCGAGCTCCGTAGCGATTGGGGCAGTTCTGTTACAGGAACATGATAACATCCTACATCCTGTATATTACTTCTCGAGAAAATTAAAACCTAGAGAACGCTCTTGGTCGACACCGCAGTTGGAAGCCCTTGCTCTAGTTGAGGGTATAACTAAATTTTCCAGATTCCTCCTGGGACGTCATTTTATTGTGGAGTCTGACAGTAGTCCATTGAGATTTATCAATTCAGGTGTACCTTCCAACCAAATGATAGCTCGCTGGTCTCTTAAACTTCAAGATTACAGCTTTGAAGTTCGACACATCGCGGGCAGAACCAACACGATTGCCGATCCTTTGTCCCGTTGTCCGACCGACCCAGTAAGCACCAATGTCTGAGTGCAGTGTGTAAAATACACTCAGACCAACACAGCCATGCATCAGTGAAGTTTTTTTTCACGAAAGCTGTGTATGTCTATATGATGTGATAGTGTTCATTCCCAATATATATAGTTTTCTTATTTTATTATTAACGTAGTGATTGTCGTGAATAATTGTGTAGTGTGTGGTAGAAAGAGAACGTTATTAATTCTATACATGACGAAACAAGAACAGTGCCACATTCGCTCTGAACTTACCGCAAGCGAACTGTCAAATTTATCCGTGGTATCTGCATTTACAACTTATCCAGTGATATTTTTAAACTCCGCTTTTGAAAGTGTGACCTGAACATTGACATCTACACCACTGCAGTCAATCGAAATCCAGAAGTTTTTCCAGTGAAACAACCAACACATGAACGATTAGAACATTCCGTTTTACTACATCAGACCGGAACAAGTGTGTTCTACAAATTTCAACATCAGCTGTTCGTGTGTACTTCCGGATGAGTTAGAAATTTAGTTTAAAAGTAGCAGACGACAAACAAAAGCTTAAAAAGTTTATAACACTTCTAAACTATTTACGATTCAATAATTTCGAATACACAAATTGTGTATTAAGATTTTTCATTTAGTGTAATCTTAGAATCATATCTTGATTAATTTATTCATACTACCGACTTTTTTTCGCTAGTATGGAGAAACATCAAGCTATGACGCTGAGAAATAGAAGAATTATTGTAAGATATTATATTTCTTAATTTTTGAAGGTATGTCCCTTTTCATTTAATTGTTATTACATTATTACACCAAGGGCGTTAATTGAAATGTATACGATGATGTATTGTGTATAAATAGCCATGTTGTTGCCAGATTGTTAACACGCCAAGAAGCCATCTACTGGGCATGGTAGAGTGTTACCGACATTGCCGACCGACACAAGAACTCCTGGCCAAATGAGGTCAGAGTTTGAGCGTTGAATGCGGCTTATATAAAGCCGTATTACGGTCTTGCCAGATGTTTTTTGTCTCAAAAAGCATATTATTACTTTTTTTTGAAAGGCTGCGAGGTAGTTGCTTAGGAAGCTATTACTACCGATCTGACTGGGTCAATAATGCAATTAAGGTAATCAGCCATCGAGAGGATGAAGCTTGACGAGTGTTAAAGGTTGAACACTACATGTCTTTACATACAATGTCCATTCCTTATGTGTTTCTATGCCAAGATGTGTGGTTTTGTATTTCTACACCAAAGTAAATTTATATAACAGAAAGGTTGACTCTGACAGGTTAAAAATATTAACCCAGTATTGTATATAGAGTGTACATGAAAGATAACATCTTTCATGAAGAAGCCCCGGGGGAGCATGTCAGAGTCTAAAGTATTGCCAGTAGAGATGCAGGGACATCGTTACGCCCGCCAGGCGAATAGTCCCTAGTGGGGATGCTGTAACATCGTTACGCCCGCCAGGCGAGTATTAGTTACCTGCCTGCTAGGTTGCCGGCTGACGAGACAGCCAGCGGTCAGGCAAGGACAAAGCAGGACGCACGCAGGCCTCGTGAAGCCACTTCAGGTGGGCAGGCGCGTTGCGAGAAATAGCCAGACAGCTCTGGGACTCGGACTCGACTGGACGTATGATGGGAGAAAGGCTTGTGTAGTTTCTGTCGCCCGAAAGTCGAGTGCTTGTACATCTTGTGAGACTGATTGTAAGCTGTGGGTTGCCTGTAAGTGTATTGTTATAACTTATGTATTGTGATGATCATCTCTAGATCGTGATCTGTAAATAAATCCATCGAAACTTAGTGTCGTTGAGTCTCAAGTCAAATCACGTTGTATTTGTACTGTCTCACATGTGTTAGGTTAACGAGCCAGGTTTAAGACCCTGACAATAACATCAATCACATTAGATATGCAGATGATACAATATTCATTGCAGACAATGAGCAGGATCTAACCAGTAAAGAGATGTCTATTTCCACGAGAAAAAGTGTCGAGGTGCTACATAAAAACTTGTCGTTTGCATGGGTGTGAGACGTCGACCATGAGCAGACAAGCTGAAAAACATCCAATGGCTGTGGGAATGTGGTTTCTGAGGACAATGCAAAGAATATCATCAAATGAGCAAGTCATACAAGGAAACAATGAAAACCGTACACTGATTAGTGAAATTAGGCGTTGACAGGCACACTATTTGGACGCGTTATGGGAAGAAATAAATTGGAGAACTTGGTGGCAACTCGCAAGATTTAGGCGAAAAATACAAGGGGAATGCAGATAAGTAAATACCTGGATGGCTTGGCTACGTGGCATGGTCGAGACAAAAACACAGTCCTCATCCACGACTCCGGTGATCGCGTGAGAGGGCGAAACAAGACCTCCACGCTTAAGACCTGGCACATGATAATAATGATGCTAATACACTTTCTTCCATAATGATCTTTTCTAGACAATTATGATTGTTTAAAAAAAATGTTATATGGCTTTTGCAGGACGTTGTGATAAACCCCGAAATCAGGTGGATTTCGTATACAAGTTTACATTCAGTAGTTTGCCATTGTTTTCTTAACAAGAAGTCAACGTTGAAGCACAACAGGCCCTTCAGGGAACGATTTCCCCACCTCCCCCCTAGTGTACCACGGCCCATTTCCATTACAGACTGTCCTCCACACCATGATGTCAGTAGACTGAATCATACCCATATATGTGGGTTATAATAATAATTATAATTCTCTATCTTAAGCTCAGTCATCTCCACTCCATGTTGGGTATTTGGAACCTCAATGTTCAAATGTTCTGTGAGACTAAATAAATTGGGTCCATGGTAAGTTTGTTGTTCTGGTTCAGGTAGGATGTTCGTCGAGGTTGTCTCTGTAATCACAGGTACAGGCTAAGAGTCCCCTAGTTGATTCATATTGATACTGGGTTACCTGCTTTATGGGGTTGGATGAAACTCTCGCCTGTAAGTTCTTCAAAATAGGATTCGTCATGTCTCCAGCCAGGAGCTCCCATCAAGAGTCACATCTGGTTCTAGATTTATTTACCCACTACCTGAAATTCCAGTATCAAAACATACATCTACGTGTACCACAAATGCACTTTTATGATAATTGGAAATGAAAGTAAGGTAAAACCCCAAGGAAAAGGGCAAATAAACAAAGGGAATTTTGACCTCAGGGAAAAATAAATAATGGCGAAAGAGGCTGTAGTGTCCCCATAAGTTATCAACCCAATAGCTGGCTCCTCTCCATCCAATATCCTCTACAGTGCTCTCAAAAGGCTCACAAGGATACACTATAAGCAGTGCCATCTTCGCCCGTGCCTGTCACATATAGTCTCAAAGACCGATTTAGTATTTGATAACCATGTTCACTATTCCCCGTTGTGCATAATTGTTTTCCCTAGTTATACTTCCCTTCAAAAGAAAAGGCTTCCCACATTAGGTGTCCTAATTCATTCACCAAATGCAATGAGTATCCAAATTATAAACAATATTATTCCATTCTGGCACCAGCTCCTGCTTGACATTCAGGTGTTTTACTCCAAATTAAATGCTTTAAGGAGGAACATCATCTCCCTTCTTCAACATTTATGCATATGCCTTTACCTTAACAATATTCATATGATTCATCATAACATCCATACAAAAATTGCACAATTCAGAAACAGAACCAAAAGTATTTGTAGCATGAGTGATATGGAATAAAGTGTGGCGCCATACGAAGAGGCACACTAAATTATCAAATAGAGCATGTTTACCACTATCATATTCTCTTCTGATAGAAATGTCAGTATGCATCAAATTGCCAACTGTCACGTGCATGATTGATTGATCATAATCTTTCTCTGTTTTTCACTTTTCCTCACCTACTCTACAATCATTCATTGTAAATAAAACAAAAAAAACATGCTTGATTATGTGACTCACAATTAATAAGTTAAAAGATAAATTTATACTTGGAACACCGATAAAGCCACAATTGAATGCTTCAATAGAACAGCCAGAATTTTATGATAACACATGGAACAATTAAACAGTGAATGTGCCCCAGGTACTGTTTTCAGAACGAATTATACTAAATCCTCCTAACTAGTGAATGCATTATTAAGATAGTTCCTTGCTACTGAACTATGAATTCCATACACCTAAATTCTAATGTTAATCAATAACTCCTGAATTAATACTGAATTAGCTTAACTGCTTACGGTGTGAAATGTACAACCTAGACATATTGCTTATTCGTACATAGAAGCTGAATAACTAGAGAAACTCTCACTATGGGTTAACATATTTCACAGACCATCTACAAACTACAACATCTGAGCAAAGTGCTTAGTCTCTCCTGAAACAATTTTTTTAAAGAACTAACCACAGTTTTACAGTACACCAACTTACCACTTTCTGGGAAATGACTTCTGGGCATAAACTAACCTAATCTTACAGTGTGCCTACCTTCAACATAGTTGAATGTCCTCTAAAAGCATGGCGTCGTCAGGTTTCATGCGCCAGGTTAGGTTTTTCCTTTCTAGTTCGCTGGCTGATTTGTAGACCGTCGCTTCTCTCTTGCTTCCTCCTACGATATTTTCCAGAATACAGAGGGATAGTTGAGCGGAAGACTCCAGACCTTCAGTTCCAGTGGACCATCACCTTTATATCGCCTGCCAGAGATTAATTTTTACCACGCTGTCCCTACGCCATTTTCAAACTCTCTCGGTTGTTTTTGCACTGTTGCCATATCCAGACCTGGCTCTGACGACATGCCGGGTCATGTCTAATGGCTCAGCTCCATTTCTGCTATATTTATAATATGGACGTTCCGTTCCAAAACAGCGCTGTGTTTTAAATTCTGATGATGTAGATTTAGCCTTTCTTTATAAACTGTAGGTGCTAATTCCGTTAGTTTTAACTTTGAATGTCCTTCTGCTGGTGGTGGTTGTTGGCGCTGTTACTAACTGGAGGATAGTGCAAGGAAGTTCCAACAGCGATGTGTCGGTTTGCGAGATACATTCTACTGGTCCAAACCTACTTTTCGTTTGGACCTGAATCTGTTAAATGGCAAGAGGATCGACTTCATTGCATCGGGTTTTATCCCATATTGCACAGCATCTTTCTAATACGAGAATTTGGTGACAAAACACGTCCTATCTTACCCCTTACTTGGTCTGCTCATTACTTTCATGGCATTATGTTATAACTGTGGTGAAACTTTCCTACTTATTTTCAGTCATACATTTTTGTTAAGTCCAAGCCTAATTTTTGTGTGGAACTGGATATCTTAAAAAGCAAGAGAATCGACTTGCAGTAGAGTTGATGTTGACACCAGGTTCTTTAAAGTCGGCCAACATTAGCCCTTCATGGTAAAGAAAAAATGCGCTCAGCATAACCTTACCAGCGGAAACCTGCAACTTGAATATTTTTGGCTTTTGGTGATTCAACATGCTTCCATTGCATGCTATCTCTTTTGCTGCTCGGCTCAAGGTTGTGACACCAGGATTCAACCCCTGCAACTATGCGACAGAGAAATGTATCACCCTCCACACTGTAACGCAGCAAGTGGTTCAATACACCAATCCATGCGTTCCTCTTTTTGGTGGTCGGTCAAAATCAGCGGTACCCACTGTTAACACACCTTCTGATATTGCAGTTTCTTACGAAAGACCTTTTGAATTGTCCTAATTGACACATCAAATTCTTTCTCTAGCAAATGTATGCTTCGATAACGGTTCATCTATACTGCTGCATCAATTTTGGCGTTGGACTTTAATGTTGTAACAATATGCGCATGACCCGGCCGTCGAAGACCTGTCAGTGAACTGACGTCCTTTCAGAAGCATTCGTGCCCAGTCGCTCGCTGTTGTCTTCGACACACATTTGTTACCGTATGCTGCCTGCATTCGTCGATGAATGTCCACTGGTCGACATCCTTCAAATGAAAGAAACTGAATCACCGCTCTTTGAGCTTCCTTGGACGGATTTTGGTTCAACCCGGCCATTTTCTCAACGGCCAGAAACAGAACCTATGCATCATGGAACGATACGCACTTGCTCTTTTATTAATTGGTCAGTACGTATCACATGAATATGATATGATCATGTTCAACGTACGCAATTGCGCGCTGTGCGGCACGAACGGATATCAAACGAACGCACTTTATAATATACAAATAAATGGAACTTAAACAAGTGAATCGATACAACTATCTCGGAACAGTCACAACATATAATGGGAGGTGCCTTGAAGAGATTAGAACAAGAATCGCAAGTAAAATTTAAATTTAAAAAATAAATAATAATTGGTTTCTACTTATCTCCTAATTCCAGGCTGTGGTACAAACATGAATTTAACCGTGATACTCATATTTAGACAGCCGTGCTGAACAGCGGGTAATTGCATTTAAATATGAATGTTATAGACGGGTTCTAAGAATATCTTGGGTAAAGAAAAGAACAAATGCATCCATACTTCAAGAGCTGAATATTGAAGAGGGTTGGCTATTAAAGCAGATAAAACAAAGAAAATTGATATATTTTGATACTTGAAACGTCGTAAAAGTTTGGAGAGAACAATAATGGAGGAGTATATACATGGGAAAAGAAGAAGAGGAATGCCACAGAGAAGATGTGTGCAGGATGTGGCGGATGATCTCCAGATGGGTGTATCGGATGAGGGATATCTTGCTTGTGATCGAGAAGTTTTCCGAAATGTTCTTGTGGGTGTGAGGTTCTGCAAAGGACGTGCTAATGAATGAAAGAATGAATAAATGAATGAATGAATGAATGCATGAATGCATGAATGAATGAATGAATAAATGAATGAATGAATGAATGAATGAATGAATGAATGAATGAATAAATGGCACAATATATGAGAGGAATCATCATTGAGGATAGAAGTAGAGAAGGTACCGTGACATCAATAACATTAGATATGAGAGGAATCACCATTGGGGGGTGTGACATCAATGACTTTAGATATATTTAGTTTAGTTTAGTTTAGTTTATTCGACGGATTAACATCACTGTCCACTGGTGTAACCCATAAGTGATCCGTTCTACTCCCAACTCAAGCCTGATTAGATATGAAAGGAATATCCTTTGGGGGTTGTGCCATCGGTAACATTAGATATGAGAGGAATCATCATGGGTGGGGGTGGGTCCCTAATATCAGTAACATTAGTTATGATATGAGAGGAATAATCATGGAAAGGGGGGGGGGGGGGGGGTCCATAATATCAATAGCATTAGTTATGAGAGGAATCATCATTGGAGGGTTATAATGTGAATAACATTAGTTATGAGAGGATTCATCATTGGGGGGGGGGGGGGGTGTTCTTAACGTCACTAACATTAGTTATGAGAGGAATCACAACTGACGTGACATCAATAACATTGGACACGAGAGGAACCATCATCCGGGGACAGTCTTGATTGCAGACAAAGAACATGATCTGCAACATTTATTAGATGTGGTTATTGTATATAGTGAACACCTAGGGTTAGAATTAAATTGTATGAAAACACAGATTATGGTCGTCACTAGGAAGAAGGAAATACCGCAATGTGATATACGAGTAAATGGGAATATTCTTAAAGAAGTGAATTGTTATAACTATCTCGGAAGATGGGAGATGCCTTGACGAGATAAGAATATGCATCGCCATGGCGAAGGTAGGTAGCCTTTATCCAGACGGAAAACATGCTGACCAATAATAAGATGTCAATTGCAACGACAAAAGACTGTTGAGATGCTACATAGAACCTGTACTTCTGTATGGATGTGAAAGGTGGGTAATTAGCCGACAAGCTGAAAACATCTAAATTTGGTTTCGAAGAACAATGCAAAGAATACCATGGGCGCAGTGAAAAACCAATGACGAATTCCTACAGGAATCAAACAAAAAAGGAAATTTGATTAGAGAAAATAGACGTAGACAGTCACAATTTTCGGACACGTTATTTTTATTTTGTATGTTTTTATATTTTCTTATCCCACGCCCATTTTCTATTATTAATTTATGTTCACTATTGAGGATTTTGTTGTACGGTATGAACACTGTGTCTGTGGTTAGTATATCACTTTTTCGCAGGAGTTATACGTACCTAAAGGTTTTTATGTTCTATTGTTACATCTTTCTGCATCCGTTACTTTTCCTATGAATATAGCAACTTGTTTCAATCCCTGTTATGTTCCACAGAAATGTATGTGGAAATCTGTATAATAGAAATTTATACTTTCAAGGGAAATAAATTTAAATAAAATCTTATGCAAAAAGGGAGACAAGAACAATAATTTATTGGAGTATAAATGAAAGCAGTGTCATGCAAACACATAAATTGAAGAACGTAAAATGTAATATCCAAGGAAACATATTGGCACCATGATCATTATCTATTAAAGTAAATGTTAAGTAATTGCGATATCTTAGATTTCCAGTATGTGATCTCATTTTGTAGATAATATAATAAAGATAGTTCAGTCTACCTATGGGATGTTATATTCAGGGCAATATCTGTGTTTACCTTTACGGATTCTTAAACTTAAAAGTAATATTTTTGGCAGGCACATATGCATGTGCCTCATACTGATAGCAAATGTGGTTGCATAGACAATTAATGGTAAGAAGAAACAGATGATATGGATGTTCGTATTTGATACACAAGTAGATTACAGCAGTCGCTATTTCATGCCGTAACGCTGGGGTTATATTTGATCCTAGAAAAGACAAGCTACCAACTGATGTGTTCAGCTGCAATGAATTTCAGTCTCACATTATGTAACATACTTTACCTTAGCTTTCTTTCGAATACGTGAATTTTGTGACAAAACACACACGTGTCTTACCCCTTACTTGGTCTGCTCATCACTGTCTCAGGCACTAAGTCATAACTGTACCTACCTACATATCATTTACTGCCTTCCATTTTTGTTCGGTCTAAAGTCTAAACCTACTTTTTGTTTGGTCCAGAATCTGTTAAATGTCAAGGGAATCAACTTCGTTGCACCGTGTTTTATCCCATATGGCCCTTATCTTTCTGCACGGCGGCTTGCCGAACGTATCGCACAAAGTACAAATTACGGAACTTCAACGACATTCCCCAGAGTTTCTTAGAGAAAACGTCACTTGTGAACCGAACGACGTTTGCTGGAATCGAACTAACAACCTTAAAAACGCTAGGCAGATGGTGTAACCACTTCGCTTGACCTGTCTAGAACTTTACTCCTATAACAGTCTATTTAAATGTCTCCCCATTGTAAGCCTCTGTCACTGTCATGTGTAAACTACCTATCACATCTTGAATCCGTCTACGTTGTGGTCTTCCTCTGATCCACCTCCATGGCACACTATATGAGATGAATCGCCATTGAGGTATGTGACATCAATAACATTAGATATGAGAGGAATCACCATTGGGGAAATATGTATAACAGGAGTTTTTAGTATCGTCATCTTTATAATCATAATTAGCATGTGCTCTGCCAACTGGCGTAGGCATTCATGGCTCTCCACAGATCTCGGACTGTGGACTACTTCTGAAATGTGATTTGCCATGAAGTCGTGGGAAGATAATGTGGTGATTTCCCCTTGCCTTTCACATCCACGTGGTGGTCTTTTACCTCAACTCGTGACAGTTATTTCCGAAAGTTAGGGCTATTCGTACAGAGAGTAGGCGAGCCTGTTGTGATATTTCTAAAATATTCTAAACCCTAGAAAGAAACAAGACGTCGGACATTGAATAATGTGTGAGTGCGGCTCTTGGCACTTGGGATCTACGTTCATTTGAGTGAACCCAAATACGATCAAGAGAGAATGTTTCGCCAGTACAGTGTTGAATAGTGAACAGTTCTAGAGAAACGAAAATGACAGTCATCAGCATTTCACGAAAGAAATAGAAATTTAATATAAAGAGTGAAATACAAAGAACGACATTGTCCAAGGTCAGTAAGATGGCGGTCACCAACAACAACAAATAAGCTCACGTCTCAGCCAAACATCACGTTAGATGAATTGAGTGATGTATTACGTCTGCGTACATTTTCAAAGAACACATCAAAGAACTTTAATTCAACATTCCAGAAATTTTTTCCAGGAAACATATTATGGCACTCAGCCACATAACGCATCAATCTGGAGCCGTGTTCATGTGCTTCACGCACTGTAGTGCTCCAATGAACTAATTTCAGTGTCAGATTAAAGAATTTTTTTTTCAGATCCAACTTTTCAGTGCCATGAATAGTATTGTAGGCACTTTTTGATATCACGTTGTGGGGATCACCATTTTGAGGACTAAACTTCTACTGATTCCTGGTCAGCCCGAAATGCAGTAAAGCTGATCCATACCATCGTTTAAAGAATCCTGAAGTGGAGCCAAGCATCTTGACCAAGCCACCAAGGACACCGGAGCTGAATTTATACAGGTTAAGCTATTTACACTTGATTTGTATATGTGTCCTGCTTGGTATTCCAGAGTCAACAGGCACCCTTCGATCAATATGTTTGCTCACCCTCATCATTAGTGGGAGGTTGGAGGGCTACTTTTGTGGTTATTTCATCATCACCCAAAAGTACGTTCCGTTCGGTTAGCATTCGAAATTGACTTAGAATTTAAGTAAATTTTCTACTGCTAGAAAGAACGTTGTCTTGTTTGGTAACCTAGTCCATTATGTGTTGTTCTATAACGTCATTAATGTATCTACTAACTGTGATTATTTTGTCAACAGGTGTTATATTATTTAGCTAAAACTTCTGATAGGTGTTATTGTTGTCCAGTATTGTTATCATTCTTGTTGAACAGCATTGCAGCAAGATTATTACAGTCAGCTTCGCCAGAGCAAGATCAGCAGCAACACTAACTCATATATATTTTTGCTGTTGAGATTCTTTGCCATCATCAACACAGATACTAGTATCCCAACGCACTGATACAAGTAGTATCTGCAGTATTGTACATTGGAGCTACAGATTATTGACACATATATGGTAGACAGGTATACAACCACAACATGTCTACATTAGCAGATTTTGTAGCACTTGGTGAAAAATGTGGCTATAAATGCCCAGAACTAATATCATGGTCAAAACAAGAACTCTCAGAATTTCAAGCACAACAAAGAGAAGAAAGGGCCGCGGCCAGAGAGGCTAGAGAAGCTCAAGAAAAACAAAGAGATAAAGACCTAGCTGTAGAAAAAGACTTATTAGATATTGAAGCAAAAAGACTACAGTTTGAAAACGACAAACTGGCAGCCGATATAATCATGAAGGACAACGATATTGAGGGTAACATTAAAGTGAGGATGTTAGAAATGGAAAAAGAAACTGAAATTGCAAAGAATAAATTAGCAGTCAAAACCCTGGACCCCATCAAGAGATGTCAGGGTATCATTAGAAACTTCGCGCAAGGTGACTCGGTATCAGCATGGGTGACTAATTTCGAAGCCCTCATGAACCCCTATAAGGTTCCAATGGAAGAGTGGGCGGTCTTATTCCATAAGCATCTTGCCCTGGAGCCTCTCAAAGTTGTGGGGATGATACCTGATAATCGTCGAACAGACTATCAGTACATAAAAGAGCGAGTCTTACCACATGTTTCCTTAGATCAGGCAGGACTTCGCACAGCTTACAAGTCTTTAGCCCCAAAGGCATATCAGACCTTCCTAGATCATACAGCTGAAACCACATCACTATTTGATAAATGGTTGAAATCAGCAGAGGCAGGTACTGCCTTTGGCAAATTAAGAGACCTAATGCTTAGAGACAAATTAGTCTCAGCAGTGCCTGATAACATGGCAACGTTCCTGCTAGAACATAAATGTGCTTCCGTATCCGAGATGGAGTCCAGAGGAGAAGCATACTGCAACGCACATAAAGACATTTTCGCAGAAGGGGCCCAACCTGAACTAATAATAGGGGCGGCAGCCAGATTGTCAAATCAAAATAGCAATAATCCATCAAATAGATACCACCAATACAATGACCAAAACAGAGGTAGTCCACCATACCAATACAGACCAATCCAGCAGAGACCATATAACACACCAAATAGAGGTAGAATGATAGACTGCAATTACTGCAACAGACAGCACGGATCACTTGAGATGTGTGACAGTAATCCAAATTATGACGCACACATAAAAAACATATCGGTAAAAAGACTAAACAAGGTCTCAGACTATAGAAACAATGTAACATGTTACCTTTGCCATAGTTGTGGACACCTAACCAAGACATGTAAGCTGAAGAAGATGATGAACGCCAACCTGGCATATGTAACATCTAGTAGCGACGAGGACGAACCACAAAGCATCAATACACCAGACATAAATACTAGACAATACGATAGTGGCAATAATGAGGGGTACATACAAGAAGCCCACTCAGTTCAGGATGATAAGACAACTTCAAAGTTCTTAACGGCATTCGTGAATGGAAATACTGTAAGCATGACCAGGGATACAGCTACATCAATTGTTGGTGTACACAGAAAACTGACTAATGACGATGACTATACCGGCCAGAAAGTAACTTGTAGAACATTTGGCGGTTCTGTAGAAGAATATAATACAGCAATGATACACATTGACTGCCCATACTACCAAGGACATATACCCGCAGCAGTCCTAACACAACCGACAGCATAATTAATGTTAGGAAACATTCTATATTTAAAAGAATGTACAAGTCAAGACAAAGATAAATGGGAAAAAGTGAAAAGAATCATGAAACACCATCCTACTAAAGACCAACAAGTTAAAATAGATGATAATATATCAGACATATTAGCAAATATGTACCAAACTGAAGAAGAAAACAGATAAGACCTGCAGGCACACCATATTGGTTTAAATTCACCAACACAATCCACTCAAGAAGTTATCACATTGGATGCACTGTCATTCAGACCAAATTTAACTGGGAATGAGAAAGCCAATGTAGACTTTCTCGTTGAACAGTACCAATCACACAGCCCATCATTTACTGAAAGTACAGCAATGGTTCAGAAAGAATTAACACCATACTTAGATAGTACAACCAGAACAAAGATTAATAAACTTGCAGACTATAGTCTCAGTCAACCCACATGTTATGTTAGAACTCAATCGGGAAAATTGGGTGACACATCTTCTGACGAAGATTATGATCAGAGACATGTAGGTAACTGTGACTATATAAAACCAAACTGGGGAAACGAAAATCTCCCATCGATACTAAATGCACGATATGCTGACATAGACTCGCTAGTAAAACAATGGCAACACCAAAAAGTTCCTCAAGACCAAATTGATAAACGGACACAAGACATTAAGATAAGAAGCTGGAATAGATATTGGAAATGTATAGGACTGACAGATGACGAAAGGAAAAAGTACACGCAACGGATTGATAAATTTAAAACAATAACGACATGTGTCACACAGGCAGATGCAATCCGTTGTTCAGTAATGCACTTCAAGGACATATGACAAAACGTCAGACCACTTACAAGATAACTTCAGTTATCATAAACTCGTTACTTGTGATATGTATATAATGTATAGATACTTTAGTGTAGATATAATTTTTTTTAAACATAATGAATGCATAGTTATGATATTATTTGTTGAATGAACATACTGTGATAAAAACATCAAATGCCAGAATAACATTAACTACAGCTCTGATGTTCAGGAGCAAAACCGAGACATGACATACTGTCCAAGTGATACCATCATGATAGTATATTATGATCAGATGTCAAATGGAGTTAAGGTTATACTGAACTATCTTTATTATACTATCTACCAAATGAGTTCACATACTGGAAATCTAAGATATCGCAATTACTTAACATTTACCTTATTACCTCATTATCAGAGTATCAGTGTGTTTTCTTGGATATTATGCTATATGTTATTCAATTAATCTGTTTGCATTACACAGCTTTCATTTATACTCCAATAAATTATTGTTCTTGTTTCCCTTTTTGCTTAAAAATTGTATTTAAATTTGTTTCCTTTCTACTTCTTCGTCTTCAGCGTTCCGAGCAACTGAGGTTCTTTGCTCCAGATACAATCCGTCTCCATTTGTCTCTCTGGTTGACCTTCTCTTGCAGGTCGCTTATTCCAAGTGCTTGTGGGTCTGTATGTATATTATCTCTCCTCCGTCTTCTTGGTCTACCTCGGGGACTACGTTCATTTATTTCCTGAGTGTAAGCGAGTTGTGTTTCCCTATTATCATTCATTTTTTCTATATGCCCCAGCCATTGTAGTCTATTAGCCTTCGTGATACCAGTGATTAGCGGGGACTTAAACTTAAAAATGTGTTTCCCTTGAAACTGTACATTTCTGTTATACAGATTTGCACTTAATTTTCTATGAAACATTACAAGGATTGAAACTCGTTGCTATATTCATAGGAAACGTAACGGATGCCGAAGAATGTACGAATAGAAAATAAAAACCTTTACGCACGTGTAACTCCTGCGAAAAAGTGATATACTAAACACAGACATAGTGTACATACTAGGGCTGCGGAAAGTATCGATTAATGTAATCGATTAATCGGTAATTTCTATTAACGATTAAATGTTTGTGGATGATAAAACAAACAAACATGTATCAATAACTACTAAGAAAGCACTTTACAACACAATCTTCCTACCAACTCTGTGCTACCAATGCCAAACCTGGACAATGACAGAAAAAGAGAAAAGAAAAATCACAACAACAGAAATGAGGTTCCTGAGAAGAATACTCAAAATATCAAGAACAGATAAGATCAGAAATGAAGACATCAGGACTAAAGTGGGGGTTAAAGCTGCTCTAGATTTTTATTAGAAATAGCAAGTCAAATGGTTTGGCCATGCGAGTAAGCTACCAGTCAACAGCATGCCACAACAAGCAATGATGTACAGACCAGATGGAAACAGAGGAAGAGGCCGACCACGTAAACGTTGGACGGAGGGAATAACAGAATCCATGGGAATGTCGATATACGAAGCCCATAACCGGGCACTCTCACGAAGTTTATACTTCACCTCGACAGCGCAAGGTACAAGAGGAACATGATGAGATGAGATGAGATGAATGTTTGTTTTAACGATTAATCTAAAACGTTTCTCCAATCACTTATACACTGTGTAAGCTGCAGCAAGATATACCAACCAGATGGAACAGTAGTTTTATTATGCTACCGAGTCTTCTACAGACCAGAGAAGCGTTAGCTCTCTACGTGTCAGATGAAAATAAGCAATACAACGGTCCAAAACTGTCAGATTCGCATTGGGAGAAGATTTGGAAATATGTGCAAGTTTTGGACTTATTCTGTCAGACCACGGTCCTGCTTGGCGGTCAAGATAATGTTTCATGTAGCTGTGTATAGCCGCTGATATCATCGTTGACAAAAGCATATGGTGTTGTTCCTTGTTGATCTTGGGGAGGGGGGCTTCCTCGGCTCTCCTTGACTCTATTGATAGCCTCAAGTAATTGAGTTGATAGCCTCAAATAATTGAGCCATTGAAGGCTACTAAAATTATAGTGGGACATGATCAAACTGGGAAAGATAAATTCTAGTTTTCCTCTAACGTTTTTGAGATTTCCCAAGACATACGACAGGACCTAACAAAAATAGATGGAGGGAGGTTTTGTCACAGTTATGACTTAATGCCGAGACCATGATGAGAAGACGGAGTAAGGGGCAAGATACGGGTGTATGTTGTCACTAAATTCTCGTATTAGAAAGAAAACTAAAGTGACACATGCCTGTGGTCATTGGCATTAAGGTGAGTGGCCGTACAATATAAACAGTTCACGAGATAAAATAGGGCGGATAATAAGTCCCCCAGAGGGCGAAAATGAGAAGACAGTAATTGAAAGGGGGAGCTGAGAAGAAGTCAGCTGGTGAGGCAGACAGTTGGAGCAGTGAGGTTGTGTGTTGTGTGTGAAGCATTGTGGGGGGTAGAATTGTTGAAAAGAGAGGGACAAAGATTGACGGAGATCAGTTAATGTTTGAACTCCGAGCTGAGAGGGAGTTGAGTCTAGACCGGACCAGGAGAAGGTCGTGGTCTGAGAAAGTGAAGAATTGTGACGGAGTTCGGAAGATAACTCCGCACTGTGGGTTCCAGGGATAGTGAGTGGAATTCGAGACCCAGAGTGGGTTACTTTGAGTCGGGCCTAGAGAGAGGCTAGTATACCTGTCGTGTGGGACGAGATTTAGTAGCCTTGAGAGGTAGTGTTATTCGAAGTGTTCCATTGGGATGGAGATATATTCTTAGAGAATTATTGTTCCTGGATGTATATGCTACATGTGTCTGTGTTAATTCAGAATTAAAGGAATATGAGCGCAAATTAACGCTTGTTCACTGACTGGTGTTTGGCGGTGATGCATCTTGGTTAATCTGTTGTTAAACATCACATTTTACAAGGACATACCCTAGACACAACCATAGCCACTCTATCTGTCACTTAGTCAACATTCACTTTGTGTCAGAGTAGATTTCTGGGAGGCTTCGTCCGATCAAGAACAATACAGACATTGTTGTCATTCCGTTTATCTGTGAACTCGTCGATTAGAGAGAATACTAACATCAGAGACATTAGTCGGATGCCCAGTTACAACAACAATGATGAGGGCTCTCCTGTCAAGAATAAACACCATTTTCAGTAGACAACGCATTTCAAAAGTGTCGGTGAATTAATACAGAGTCCACGGGAAACCAGGTAAAAATATCATTTCTCACTCGGAGTGGGGAGAGTAGACGGGGAAAGTGTGTCCACGATATAAACACTGGGGTTTCTCCTGTGCGGGAATTGGCTAGCAGAGAGTTCACGAAAGGCCACCACAGTACATTAAAAAACAGCCAGCGCACGGCAAATACAAGACAGACAGTTCAAGTGGACAGGATTACAAACCACAGCTAATTCAAAACAAAGCCACCACAGGTAAAACCATTGCCCACCCTGAGAGGGAGAGGGGACAGCGGGGTTTACTCACAGTACACAGACAAGGTTTGCGCTGCTGAGAGAGCTGTCTGGAGGACAGCGGACAATAAGTCGGCGCTGTTTAGGACAGGTTGTTCACGAAAAATAGACAGGCGCCAAAGGTGAAGGTCAGGTGAACTTGTGGACAGTGAGTGTGTGTGTGTACGGCGTCTTCAGAGTTCGGTGCAGATAATAAGACGGAAAGGGGCGCCGGGGGAGTTACGAGGGTAATTCATGGTTAAAAACTCGCCAGGAGGAGGGGAGTTATAGGAGTAAAGTGTGGGGAACACACAAAGGTGACAATCCTTGCTCCACAGAAAAGTAAAAGTTTCTGCACGGATTATTGTGATAAAGAGAAACAGAGATGACCGGCGGGTTCAAGGCCGTGGACAATGGAAAGTTACTGAAAAATTGTCCAGAGTAGAACGAGATAAACACGTTGTTTTCTACTGAAACTAGGATTTACGTTTAACGTCTTTGTGTGTATGTGTCATCATCGGCAAACAAACCACAACAGTCATTCAGGTGCCGTCTTCGCAAGTATGAGCGCATTTCTTTACCAAAAAAGACTTGCAAAACGGATTTAAAGCGCGTGATCATTTTCTGCCATTCGTTGATTTAACCGGGTCAGCAATCTGTGTCATTTTACAATTTAATTCTAACCCACGTTGTTCACTGTGTGTAACAACCGCATCTATTAAATGTTGCAGATCCTGTTCATTGTCTGAAATCAAGACTGTATCATCTGCATATCTAATGTTTGAATAACGAAGACACAAACAATAGATTGCACGATTTATTGCCTGGCATATTTCGCTGCATCTCGTCAGGTACATACTGCAGAAATCACACAACTTATGTGAATTAACTAGATAAATCCTTCAAGTTGAAATATACACATATTCGCACAGTAATGTCACTTATCTACCACGGCAATTTTAAGCTAACATGTCTTTCTGCTTACACAATTCACTGCCTGGCAGCCTTTTGCACATCCTTCCTAGCTTGCCTTAGTTCACTCAGAGTGTTACGCGTTGGTCTTTCCTTGTTTCTTAAGAGAGCTTTTTTCTTCTTATCAATCAAGGGCTGCAGAGTCTCTCTGTTTGCCGCAAACCAGTCCTGCCTCTTATGATCCACAGTGCCGTAAACCCCTACAGCAGTTTTATAAAGAGTTTCCTTAATTTGACCCCACTTTTCATTTACTGTACAATTTTCTGGTGTATCAGTGAAAGCGTCTTCAAGTTGCTGTTGAAACTGAAAGCACTTTTTAGGATCGTGAGTGTTAATAATATTAATCCTGGGGCTAGATTTGTGTTTAGCTGTGTAGATTCTCTTTGGTCTCATCCTAACCCTTGCAACAACCAAAGAATGACCCGTATCACAGTCAGCACTGTGGTAACTTCGAGTCAATGATATATGGTTCAGATGTTGTCTCCGTGTGATGATGAAGTTCAGCTGGTGCCAATGGCCGGATCTTGGATGTTTCCATGTGACCTTATGCATCTCTTTTGTTTTAAAAAAGGAGTTTATAATACATAGGTCATTACTGGTGCAATGCTCCAGCAGCCTTTGCCCATTTTCATTCATGCGACCGATGTTGTATTTTCCAAGGCACACTGGCCATGAACTCGAGTCCTTGCCCACACGAGCATTGAAATCACCGAGCATATAAATGTAGTCAGATTTTGGAACTGCCTTGATCACGGAGTCTAACTCCTCATAGAAAGAATCCTTCACATCATCAGATTAATCGAGTGTTGGTGCATATGCAGTAATTATGGTGGCGAACCCACAACAGGTTGCCAAGCGCAGGGATAATAGTCTTTCATTTCCTCCTGCTGGAATTTTAATCATCCCCAGTAGCGAATTCTTCACTGCAAAGCCCACACAGTGTTGCCTTTTTTTCTGCCTGCCCTCTACCCTTCCAAAAAAAGGTGTAATTGTTTTCCCTGAGTGACCTTTCCTCAGCGAGGCGAGTCTCCTGCAGGCTAGCAAAATCAATGTTAAGACGATTGAGTTCGGCATCATTCACAGCCGTTTTTCTCACATCGTCAATATTGGTCAAGTCAGTGGAAAATCCTGGACACATGGTTCTCACGTTCCAGGTTGCAAGCTGTAGCTTGAGGTTTCTATTTTTATTTTTGTTTGTACTTGGTGCATTGGGTTTACAGCCTGCGATTCAGATTTTGTCCTAGCCCCAAGCACCCATTGAAGCAGGCAGGCTGTGGCTGATCAGCACCCGATTGGCCGGGGGCTGCTCAGCTTGAGGCAGGCGGTAGCTGATCAGTGACACCTGTAGGTGTATCCCACCGTCAGAGGCAACGCGTGGCGCCCCATGTCTGCGCCAGTTGACAGGGACTTATAACCCGTAACAGTTGCCTCTCGCTTTGATTCCGAGACCAGTTAAGACCAGGGATGGAGTTATTGCCTCTCCATAGCACAAGCCTGGGCTAAAATATAGAGATCATGTGTTGCCCATGCAGCATGATCCCTCTCTCTGCCTGCCTAGTTCACTCCAGAGGAAAGGTAACACCCCTACATCTGGAACAAGACAAGCTGCAGAAGCTGCCGGATCAGCAAAGCAATG